>VZTQ01002791.1:192688-206048 GCA_013400755.1 Pelecanoides urinatrix | reverse complement strand
AGCGGCCGCCTCGCCTGGCCGCCCGCGGGAGGGGGCAGGGGCTCTGACGGCAGCGTCGCCCTCCGGTGTCCCGTTTCGCCGTGGCACCGCGGCCCCCGCCTCCTCCGCCGCGGCCCCGGCGAACGTGTCCTTAGCCGCCGCTGGGCGGGGGGTCCCTCTGAGGCAGGGCGCGGGGCTGGGGGCCGCAGGGCAGGGGGACGCTCACGCAGCCGGTGCTTTACCGCAAAGCGGTGCGAGCTGCCAGCGCCTGGCTCGGTGCGGCGGCGGGCACGGCTGTCCTGGGAGCCGGGCACGAAGCTGGCCGGCTTCTCCCTGAGCCGTCCTAAAGTTAAGGAGAGGGCTTTGGGTTCTGTCTGCTCAACAAACGAGTTGGCGGGTTAGTGCTGGGGAGGAGTAAGCCAGCTTCACCTCTGTAATTCTTCTTAGATGTATGAAGCAAGGCTGCTGCACTTAATTTTCATGGTTTATTTAGTTTCACGTGGCTATCCCAGAAAATTGGAGCCAGATTTCCAAAAGTATTCAGGCATCTGACTCTATTAAGAGTCTATAAACCCTGCCTGGTGTCTAGTTCCAGCCAAAACAGTGAGCGGTAGGCATCTCCTCAGCCACTTCAAAAAGCCAGCTCTTTCTATCTTTTCACATTCCAGTTGTCTTCCTCATAAGTGACAACATACACTTTTTTACATGGTTTTTTTTTCTTCCCCGTGACCTTTCCCCATGATTTTTTTTTCTTCTTTCTTCCCCCCTCTACCCGCAGTGGATCCAAGAAACGGCCAGACGGGTGTTTCCCCCCAGGCTTTAAGGTGCTTCCAGAGCCTGTTGCTGCCCCGGAGCCCATCGCTGCCCCGGCAGAGATCAGCCCCGCCGTCGCCTGAGCGGTGGAGTTGTCCCCGGGTTGGTGCTCATTCCGCTGCCATCCCCTCGACTGGGAGACCTGCGGCAGAGGGCAGAAAGAAGGCGTTTTGTCGATGTGTTTAAACTCATGAGGAGGAGAGCTGCCCCCGTCTCTTCCCACCCTCCCAGTAGTTATTTTCGCTGATGATCAGACTTGTCTGTGGCGAAAGCGAGCCTTTGAAGGGGCCCACCTGCCCCCGAGGTTACACAGGGGTGGGATTGCAGCCTCTTCTCGTCGCCTTAAAAGAGGCTAAAATCTTGGAGTGGGCCCGTTTCCTAGCCCGTTGGAACCGTAGTGCTGCTTCAGGTGGAGAAACGGGAGGAAAAGCAGTCTGGCTTCTGGGTGCCGCCTGGCACTGCATTTTAAATCGTCTCTTGAGGGCTGCGATGGAGTGGGAGCACATCCCGCCTGTCTCTCCAGGAGCCCGGGGTAGAGATCTCAGCCTCCACGAGTCTCCTGCAGCGCTGGGAGGAAAGGCTCTCCCGCTCTCCCCGTGGGGCCGGAGCCCAGGCGGTGGGCCAGGAGGTCTCCCCACTTTGGGCGTTACGCAGAACTTGAACGCAGAGCAGCGGCTGGGGCAGCATCCCATCCGTGGTGGTCCCGAGCGCTGGCTGGCCTGTGGTGGCCACAGTAAGCCTGTGACACGGTGGCCGAGCCGTGGCCCCTGGTCGTGCCTGGTCAAGGGGAAGGAGGTGTTGTGTGTGAGGCGAGTGCCGGCTCCTGGTGGCCCTCAGTGGCCTTGGGTAAGCGTGGGGAATAGGCTGAAAGCACCTTCTCCACTGCAGCGACCCTGAATGTGGGATGTGGAGAGAAGAAGAGGTCTTGCCCATCACATTAACAGCAGAATAGAGGAGTCGGTCTGCTAGTGGTTGGAAGGTAAAGGCTGAGATGTGTCCCAAAGGCAGGAGGAATTTGTCAGCTTGGTGCTGAACTCTGAAGGCACCAGAACTAGTCCAAAACAGAGACGTGGCAAAAGCGTTTTCCCTCCTGCTCCCCGTTGCCGTGCTGATGGAGAGAGGGGTCTGGCGGGCTGCGCCCTGTGCGGGCGTTACCGCAGGCTCTGTGGCTGTGCCCCGGGCAGCAGCCGATGCCGTGCGGGCCGAGCCGCCCCCCTGGGGAGGGGGGGCCGTGCAGGATGGCGGGACGGGACTGGCAGGAGACGAGCAACCAGAATGGGTTGTTTTACCTGTACAGAAAGAGGGGAGAACCCCAAAAGAAAGAGAGGGAAAGCCTGCGTGGTAGCTCCTCAGCTTTCTTTTAATGTTTTAAACTGGTTTTAGCATTACATAGAGGATGAATCTGGTTTATTTCTCCTAAAATGTAGCGGGGACGTGGGGAGCTGAGCAGGAGGCAGGCCTGCGGTCCCGAGCACCCAGGCAGCCAGGAGATCCCTCTCCGTCCAGGTCCCGCCATCAGAATCCCGTTATTTTAGCTGCAAAGAAGCAGGCGCGGGTTTGAACCCGAAACCGCCTGCCCGGGTTTGCGGGGGCTCGGCCCGCGTGGGCAGCGGGCAGGAGCCTGCCTGCCTCCAGCCTGCCCGCTGCCCTGCGCACCGGGGTGCCCGCAGCCCGCCCTCTCCCCTCTGCCTTTGGCAGCAGTGGCGTGTAGTTAAAAATACATGCCTGACTTTTCTAACAGCCGTGGAATTATTTGAAGAAAAAAATGGTTATTGGCTTCCTACAGGCATCCCCTTTTGACCACAGCCTAGAGAGTGCGTGAGGCAAGTACCAGTACTTATTATCGAGGGACTGGCGGTTGCTTTGTTTTAATAAATTCACTCCTCTAGACAGTAAGCTGCATAGCATCCGTGCTCATGAGACTTAAATGCATGTTGACTGCAGTTAAAGTGTTTTTGGTAACAAGACTTGGCAATTTTGTTGCAACTGAACTTATAATTAGTTGGTTTTTAATTATGCATGAGTATAAACTGGAGGACGATGTCTTCTCTTCCAAGCAGAGGTTGGATTGTGGTAACTTAGTCCATTTAGCTACGACTGGCCCAGAAAGGGGGATTATAAGCAGGGTGAAATAAATTCTGCAGTGTTTCCTGGTGCTTGTAATACCTACACATGCACTTACGCCCCTAACCCACCTTCATCTTTGTTGAATGGGTTTAGATAGCAGAATCAATAGTGTCATTAAGTAGCTAGAAATACATTAACTATACCCAGATTTGTGCAAAAAAGTCTGGGTGATGTAGGGAAAGCTAGTGAA
This sequence comes from Pelecanoides urinatrix, assembly GCA_013400755.1. Lineage (NCBI taxonomy): Eukaryota > Metazoa > Chordata > Aves > Procellariiformes > Procellariidae > Pelecanoides > Pelecanoides urinatrix. Next base: position 202,939 of record VZTQ01002791.1, on the reverse strand, counting down.
ATTGATATTTCTCCTTGTGGTAAAAGCGAGCTTCTCCTGGAAAGTGAAGCGTGTCAGATGAAACGTTTCTTGTTCTGCAGTGGGTGGAAAGACAGTGGAGCTAAATCCTCTTACAAGGAGCTGTGCCTGCGTAGAAGGCGGCTTCAGGCTGGGTGAGGGGGGCGGCAGCAGGGGGAGCACTGGGGGCTGCGGGCACGGCCCCTGGCGACCGATCTCCAAGGGCAGGACTTAATCGCTTTTAGTTGGTCTTCTTGCAGCTGAAGGAGCCTGAAGGAGCTCGGCCTTCCCGTGCATCCCCTTAAGCAGTACGTAGTGGGGAGGGACAGAGAAACCGAACGCAGCCGTTGGTGATGGTGGTGGCTTGGCTGTGCTGACCAGGCGCTGCGGTGACGAGACAGGAGATACCTGCGCGTGGCCTCCCTGGAGCTGTTTTCCCTCCCCTGTGCCTGGGAAGTAGCGGTGGGGTGCACATCGCTGCGTGGCGGGGCAGGCAGGTGGGTAAGGCGGCAGAACTCTTCTTGCCTCTGCCCAGAACTGGCCTGGCAGGCAGACTGGAAAAGGGATGATCCCTCAGCAAAACTGATTCTCAGCCTTCGGAGGCGCTTCCAGTACGAATGGAAAGAGCTAGAGGCCCCTCGGGAGCAAGCGCATCCGTCGCCCCTGCGCCCTGGCTGTGGCAGCGTGCCGGGGCACCCCTGTGGTTGCCTGGCGGCAGGCAGGGCCACCGGGTCCCTGGTGTCCCGACTGGAGCCGGAGGCGCTGCTGAAGGAGCTGCAGGGGCTGTAACGTGCCGTGTACCACGGCTGCCCTTGCTGTCTGCCCGTAAGAGCGTGGTCCGGGGAGCACGGCCGCCGTGGGAGGTGCTGGGTGCCCTGCTGAAGCTCCCCGAGGCAGGGATGCTTGCGAGCGCCGGCGGGGAGAGGAGGGAGCCTGCGCCGTGCGAGCTGCGGTACAGGAAGGCACGTCAGGCAGGCGGCTGGGGTCCCAAGCCCAGAGCAGGGCAGGAGGGGTTTAGCCACTTAAGTCAGCACACCGGCCTGCGTATCTTACAATTCCCGGCACGCCAGGCCGTGGCCGTGCAGAGCGCGGCTCTCCCCGGCGCTGTTGGATGCCGTGGCAGGATGCAGGATCACAGAATCACTAAGGTTGGAAAAGACCTCTAAGATCATTGAGTCCAACTGTCACCCCAACCCCCCCATGGCCACTAAACCATGTCCCCAAGTGCCTCATCTCCACGTCTTTTAAATCCCTCCAGGGATGGGGACTCCACCACTGCCCTGGGCAGCCTGTGCCAAGGCCTCACCACTCGTTCAGGAGAGAAATTTCTCCTAATGTCCAACCTAAACCTCCCTTGGCACAACTTGAGGCCGTTTCCTCTCGTCCCATCGCTGTTACTTGGGACAAGAGACCGAACCCCCCCTCACTCCAACCTCCCTTCAGGCAGTTGCAGAGCGCGATGAGGTCTCCCCTCAGCCTCCTCTTCTCCAGGCTGAACACCCCCAGTTCCCTCAGCCGCTCCCCATCAGACTTGTGCTCCCGGCCCTTCCCCAGGACGCGGTGGTGGGCTGCCGGCGCAGGAGCAGCCGTGCCGCAGCAGGATTTGCAGAGCTCATCTGTCGCTGCCCGGGCACAGCCCTCCCTGGCAGCGCTGCTACCTGGGCATGCGGAAGCCACTGCCGTGGAAAATGAATCTTAAGCTGCTTTGTTGTTCAGCCTGGCAGTTTGTGTAATCCCTTGGACAAGGCGGGTGGTGTGTTTTCTCCCAGACCGCTGGTGCTACTGCATCTTTGGGCTGAAAAACTACTGAAGCGGTGCCCTGGCACAGGCTGGTGGCTGATTCTGAGTGAGGAGTCCCTGCTGCGGGGGGCTCTTCCAGATCGTTTGGGCTTTTTTCCTTGTATTTTTGTAGCAAGTCTAAAATAGCAGGACCCTGGCCTAAAAGGCTTTTGCTTAAAGTGGCTTAACAGCCGTTAGGAGCTGCCGGCGCAGTGCAGGCCTGCGCCCTGGTGTTCCCGCCGGGCTGTGCCCTCCCCAGCCGGAGCCGGCGGGCTGCCGAGGGCCCAGGCGGCTCCCAGTCCCGCTGCGGTCCGGCTTAGCCTTAGTCCAGGGCCGAGCGATGGCAGCAGGGCGCAGGTACCCGAGCACAGGCACGCTCGCTTCTTGCCCCGCTGCGCTCCCCAGGGAAGGCACTGACCCCCGTGGGGCTGGGGTCCGCGGGAGCCCGTTCCTGTGGCAAGGTGGGCTGTTTCAAACCCAGCAGGGTTACACGTGCTCATACGTTAACTTTACTAGCAGAAATCAGCCCGTGAAGTTAACCTTGGAGCGCTTTGCTCCTGCCCAGCGAGGAGCTTCGTGCCACGCAGGATGCTCGGGAAGGATTTGTGGATCTGACGGACCTGCCTGCACCTTTGCCTGCTCGGAGCCAGACTGTGGAAAGCCGACAGGACGAGGGCTGCCTGCCGGAGCGGAGGGAGCTGGGCTTGTCTCCATGTGAGGAACAGAAAACTTGTACAGTTTTCTGGTGTGACCGAATTAGACAATCTCATTGCATGAAATAACCAAAATTTATAGCCAGAGCTTCGGAAATGATATCACTTTCAGTTGTTTTATGAATGATGCTGACATCTTTGGCTGTACAAACTGTACTTGCTTTCTTGGTTGTCTTTTGAAAGACACCTACATTCTCAGTTGTCTCTGTTTTAAAAAAACCTCTTGGAACAAAAACATTTTGTTCCAAATTGTGCAGTTTCAACAGTGCAATCCTCTTGACTCACTAGCATTCGAACTCTGAGCTTCCCAGTGAAACTAAGCTGTCATCTAAACAGCACGCTCTTGCACTCCTGGTCTTTGGATAATGGGAGGAGACTTTTCAGAGTCCAGATAACTCAGTGGTTCTTTTTGTTTCAGAGAAGGGAGGTGACTTGGTACCAGAATCAGAGTAATTCCTGCTTGCTTAGTTTATGCAAGCTTTATTTTTAAACTTGGTGGGAGTCATCATGGAAATCAGGTGAGAGACATACAGTCTGTAGTTGTCTGAGAAAAGGAGAATGAAGCCAGTGGATTACAGCCGTATTAAATGGGATCCATGTTCCCCATTCCCCTGTGATCTGCTGAAAAAGCCCCGCTCTTTCAGTCTCTCATCTCAGGCGGCAGGTGACCTTTGGTAGCGCTGCTTTCTGCTGGTGCTCCTGGGAAGGAGACCCCTCCTCGCCTGTGCCTGGTGAGGGGGAGTGAGGTTTTTTGGGTCCGTCCCGCAGCGAAGCGATGCGGCCTGAGGGCAGGGCTGGGGACGGCGCTGGGAGCCGGGGGGACGGGGGGGGCTCCTCTCCATCGGCGAACCCGCGGCGGTGACTTTGTGCTTCTCTTGATATGGGGATGTGTGACTGAGTGCATGCCTCCAACTTCTCTGCGGTGCCCTTCTGCGTAACGGCCCGAAGTCCTCCTCGGTAACACCACCAAGAAGTCCCTCTCTTGCTGGTGGTTGGAAGGAAAACGATGGCTAGCGAGGAGGGGAATGGGGGAATGTGGCACCCTAAACTAAAACTGGTGTTTGATCTGTAGCTGTTCCCCATCTCTTTGTGGCTTCTTTGTGGCTCACCCATATGGCATTTTGTTGTTATTAAAAAAGCTGAAACACCTCGCTGGTGGTGTACTCTCTACAGAAGTATCTCTGGAAAGCCAAGGCAGGCAGCACTGCCCATTCTGACTCCATGTTTCAGGGCAAATATTTGTCCAAGTGCTTTGTTAGCATAATATTTCTAATGTCAGGCCAAGGGCATAAATTCTGGTGCAGAAACCCAGAGACATGAATCGCAGTTGTGTGTTTCAGTTTCAGGGGATTTGCTTTTGCCAATATCTGTGCAAGATATTGTATAGAGACTTTGGTAGCCTGTAACGAGACTTGGCATTGAACAATAGTACGTTGTCATTTTTAGTCTTGCTATTCTGAAGTAGTGGTGTATTGCTTATTTTAACAAATAAAGTCATACATGGAAAGACTGGGGGCAGGGGAGCAGAGATGTGTGGACCTGTGGCTTGAAAGTGCAAGTTGTGCATCCAAGTCAGGTTGTTCAGGTTTTGAATGAGAAGCTGAAAAATCAGCCGTGCAAGTACAGCGTGAAGAAAGGAAGTTTCGTAGCTCCCAGAAGGCTTGCATAATCTGTACCACAGTCCCCCTCGTGGCTTTACCAGCCTGTTGATAAAATAAACTGCTTTGCGTGATAAAACTTAAAACTTCTTAGAGCAAAACTCTGTGCAAAGGGTTCATGGAAATAGAGATTTTGATCTCGATGTCTTTTCTTGCAGAAGAGTAGGACGCCTTTCCTAAATTTTGAAATGCTGTTATTTTCTTCAGTGGCAGAATTGGCTGACTTGTCTTAAAAGTCAAGGGAAAATGTTGTGTTCTTAGTGTGTGGAAGTTGTGGGGTTTTGCTTTTTGCTTTTGTTTGGTTTTGTTTGTTTCTTTAAAAAAGAAACTAGCATGTCCTCCCAGAGAAGTGCCTTTCAAGCATCCTGACTCTTTGTCTTTTCCCCCCCCGTCCTTCTCGCCCCATTTTAGATCCGGATTGTTTTGTCTCCCGTCCTCCTTTCCCAAGCCCGAGGACCCTCCTGCTGACGCTTGCGCTAACGGAGTTGCTGACGGTGGAGATGCTGCGCAGGGCGAGACGGAGCCACAGCCCGCAGGGGAGAAGCCTCCCAAAGGAAACGGCGACGAGCAAGTACCCCCGCTCCTGCCTCCCCCGCCGCCCGGCAGCCTTCCTCCCTACCCCCCCTACTTCGAGGGGGCTCCCTTTCCTCGCCCGCTGTGGCTACGGCACACGTACAACCAGTGGGTTCCTCAGCCGCCGCCACGGACTATAAAGAGGACGAGGAGGCGTTTGTCACGGAATAGAGACCCGGGAAGGCTTATCATGAGCACTATCAGGCTGCGGCCAAGACAGGTGCTCTGTGAGAAGTGTAAAAACACCCTGAACCCCGAGGATGCGAACACAGCTAGGCAGAATGCTAAAACCAGGAGGAAGCTGAGCATTCAGGACAAAGAGCAGAAAAAGCACAGTGACTCCGACTACACGGAGAAAAGGAACAAAAGAGAAAAGAGAGAGGATGACAAATTTTCTGGGGAACTAGTACATCGAACACCGGTTATAAAAATATCCTACAGTACTCCACAAGGGAAAGGCGAAGTTGTAAAAATCCCTTCCCGGGTTCATGGCTCAGTCAAACCCTTTTGTCCAGAGCGAATATTGCAGAACGGAGGGGAGGACCAAGAGGAGACTAGAGACTCTGAACGGTGTCGAGAAACCAAATGTTTAATGGACAAGTCAGCAGGCAGCCAGCTTGCTTCCATTCCAAAACTGAAGCTCACGCGCCCCGTGCATTCCAGTGCGGATGTCCCACCCCCAAAGATACGGCTGAAGCCCCATCGCATAAATGATGGTCAGAGTGTTTCCATTTATAAGGCAGAACTTATTGACGAAATAAATGTCCTTCAGAACAGCAGGGAGTCCAATCCTGGTGCGTTTTACAATGATGAATCCACAGACAGAAGTTTAGCTGAGGTATCTTCAGGGAGTTCATGTGAAGATGAGGACTTTAAAAGATTTCCCCAAGGTAAAGATGGACATGATAACTTGGCTTTCCTTATGAATTATCGTAAAAGAAAAGCAGATTCTTCTAGCTTATCGGTGTGTAGTAATGACAGTCTAGACGAATCCAAGTCTTCTAGTTCAGAAGTAACATCACCAGAACTGTGTGACTTTTTGCCTGGTGATGATGCATCTGTCTCTTCATCTTCAAAAGATGAGCGTAAAATTGTGCCACCACTAACAGTTAGACTGCATACCCAAAGCGTGTCTAAATGTGTCACAGAAGATGGAAGAACTGTTTCAGTGGGGGATATTGTTTGGGGTAAAATTCATGGTTTTCCATGGTGGCCAGCACGTGTTCTTGACATAAACCTTAGCCAGAAGGAAAATGGGGAACCTTCGTGGCGAGAAGCTAAAGTATCGTGGTTTGGTTCTCCAACGACTTCATTCTTATCTGTTTCAAAACTCGCTCCTTTCTCTGAATTTTTCAAACTGAGATTTAATCGCAAGAAGAAAGGGATGTATCGGAAAGCTATCACAGAAGCTGCAAAGGCAGTCGAGCATCTGACTCCAGAAATAAGAGATCTCTTAACACAGTTTGAGACATAACTTTGCCTCCAGTGTCAGGTGAGTGCTTGCTGGACTAATGCTTCCCATGAAAACCTCCGTGTGTTTTTTAACCTACATTCCACTGTTTGCATTTGTTTTTCCTTAAAAGCTGAGGTGGACAATTGTTAAACTTAAATGCCTGGCTGTTAGTTGGTGGTGGTAATTTCAGAGGTGATAAGAGCCTTTAGTTCCAAACGTTTGGGGGGGTCCATGGGAAGTGGAGCCCCTGCTCCAAATCAGGGGGGAGTACAAAGCAGTTGGCATTGGGAGGAAGCAAGCATCGCTTGCTCAAAGAGCTAGTAAAATTGTAGTCATGTATCAGCGCTGTTTACAGCTAGGATGTGGCGACTTCATTGCATCAAAACTAATCCTCTGTGGCTGGAGGACTAATAGCTCCCAGACTTTAAGTTTCTTTGGAATATCTCTTCGTTCAAAAAACTAAAACTCTTCTTGGGATCGAGACTATATTTATCATACCTAGATACTGATGCCCAGCAGTTACCCATGACAGTTAAAGGGCCCGTGGAGGCCCTTTGCTCCCCTGCAGTTTCTCTGACCCCTCTGGTATTGATTTCTTACAAAGACACTTTCTTTATGGCTCTTCAAAATGATTGTACCAAAAACTGTCTTTAACTGGGGAACAGTATTTCAACATTTCTCACAGCACTTGGGGTTTGGCCTGTGTCTGAAATGTTGGGGCGTTGCTGGGAATGGTCTGTATCATCAAATTAAATTATTTTGGGCTTTACCTGCAGCCTCTTTGTCTGAGGACCTAAGGTGGGAACGTAAACATGGGAGCTGATTCTCTGTAATGCCTCCACGTTTTGCTTTTACTGGTTGCAAGCATGGAGGGAGATGGGACTCCCTTTCTCATCAAACAGTCAAAACTTTGCCCAGGATGAAAATGTGGTACCTAAAAATACAGGATGTGGTGTGACAGGGAATAGAAATACCATCTGTAATTTCAGTTGATGCTGCCTGCTACGCTGCCCTCAGTGAAATCCATGGGAAAACTCCAGCAACTTGAATAAGAGCTAGAATTGTTTCACAACCTTCTAGTCGTCACTATCTAGACAAGACCTCATCTGCGATACCGTTAAACAAGGGCAGGGATTAACTTTTTGTCTGAAAAACGTAACTAATCATTAGAAAGAGTCTTGTTGTCAAAGGTCTTGCTTTATACACTGTGGTTCATTATGTTGTCCCCTAAATTTTTCTGCTCTTTTTTGGTGCTAGAAGCACTGTGTGTACACAAGCCGCTACTACTCCTGCTGTAGACTGTTCTTTTCTAAGCTATTTTAATGCAGTGGGATTATGATGGTCAGTGCTTATGTAAATCCTGAGGGGGAAAAAGGATTTTTTTTGTACCTTCTGTCATGGGACTTCACCACTTGCTTGAGTGTGATGAAGGACTTGATTTGCTTGAGTTATTATTCCATCCCAGCAAGTCTGGCTGGACTAAATAATCAGAGCGTGGCATATTCATCCTGTGTGCTCAAGGTGTTTGGACAACTGGACACTCGAGCCAGTAAAAATGTGTAACTGCAGCAGCAGCATTTAAGCTTCATCCTTGATCTTGGTCCTTCAAATGCTGCTTAACTCTAGCTAAAGACTTTATTATATCAAGAGTGTTTGGGTTGGACCCAAATTCCTATTAGCTAGATCTGGAGTATAAATAAATCTGATGCTTAGAATACGCCATCCTCACCAATGAAACAGTCATGGTCAAAATCCATCGCTCCTGTACGAACAGTGCTCTGTTTAACGGAGCAGCAAAGCTTCATCCTTCTTCTGAACTGTCTTCGCTGTGTTTGTATGTGCAGTTTGGGACAGCTTTAGCAGAACAGATGTCGTCACCGTTACCGACAGCTGTCTTCGCTGTTGTGAGCTCCGGGTGGGCTGGTGTGCCACATCTGGTGGCTCCTGGGGAGGAGAAGGGGCAGGGTGAAGAAGCAGCTAATGCTTCAGATCAGTCAGATTGGCCATGCCAGTCAGTCCGTGCGGAGTAGGAAAGCGCGTGGCCAAGAGGAGCTCCAGGTCTGGACCTGGAAGTCAAAATGGGAGGATGTTTGCCCAATCACGTGTTAGCCCAAGGAAAACGCTGCCGGTTCTCACCAGTAGGACCACTGCAGATGTGCTGCTAACAGTGAGACCCGGCCACGAGATGGGTGAGAGGCTGTAGGGCACGGCCTCAAGGAGGAAAAGAAGCACTTGCTCCGGAGGAGGCCTGGGCTATTGCAGACACGGTGGGCACCTGAGCTATAGGTACGGAGCAGAAGGGGTGGAGCAGGTCTGTAAACCGGGGGAAAGAAGAAAATGTTGAGAATGATAAGAAAATGGTGGGATGGCCTGGATTAGGCTAGATCCTTCCTTCCCTCTGTACTCTTCAGCCAAACCTCTCCATGTATGTATGGGTATGTAGATAGATTTAACACGTATTGCCGTTTCATTGGCCTCCCTCAGCTGGCTTTCCACGGATGATTTTCTGCCTTACGTGTCTAAGGTGAGCTGCCCACCCCGTCTGCCTGTCTGGGGATGGTGTAATAGCTGGATACACAACTGCAGTTGCTCAAAACTAGAAAAGCAGAACTAAGCTTCCCACGTTCCGCATGTTACACTTACTTAGATTCCCTATCAGACCAGCATGTCTAGTGTTTTGGTATGTCACTTACAAAACAATTCATTATTTTGGAGACTTCCCCTGTATCTAATTCTCTCCATTCGGGAGGACTGAATTTTATTGCTTTCCTTGAGTTTTCCTAAGGTGGAACTGAAACGTTTCCATCAGTTGCTCATTGACTGTTCTTTCCTGAAGGGTGTAACTTAAGTTTTCACTAATGTTTGCAATTCCTGAGTCCTGGGATCACAGTGACACTTGAGCTGCAGTTAAACATCTGAAAGCTTTGAGGCCTTTTCAAGGCAGTACAGCCTTACATCTGGTTAAAGTCGTTTCTAAGAGCAGGCATCTGACTGGTAATATTGCACGTTGCCGCTGTAAAATCCTTCATGCTGCGACTTCACCGGCAGCTGCACTAGGGCTTCTTATCGTTAGCCCAGAACAAGAACAAGAGTCCGGGAGGTGCCTTCAGCAGCAGCGCTTTGCTCGTGCTGCTTACGCTCGTCCTGGGCATGGCAGAAGTTTGACTGTTGACGTTTTCTGTTGTGAAACTTCGTCTTCTGGCATGTGATGCTGTTCTGCAAAGCGTGGAGGGTAATTACTGGAAATAATGTTCAAACAATTCGGGTAATTTGTGAATGCATATAAAACTGGAAGCAATTGCAGTTTTTTAAAAAAACTTGATTTGGGTTGGAAAAAGCTGCTATGAGCATTTTACTTTTTTATTATTCTGTCTTTTTTTTTTTTTGCAAAGAAAATACTTTTTTACTAGTCAGTTAATGACAGGTTTTTAATACAAGGTTTCTGGAAAAAAAAAAACAGACTAGCAACCCGTAGAAGTCAAATTTGTAAGACATTTGGTTTGGAGTAGTGCCAGGAGAAAAATGCCCACTCAGCATCTTCTCACGCCGCTTTATGGCTTCGACGGCGCGTGCCGTACAGAGAGCCGCTGCCCGTGCTGCAGAGAGGGCTGCGCTGCCGGGGACGCTCGGTGAGTTTTAGAGCGCCAGACGCTCCTCACCGCCGCTCCTCGTGCTTTCATGACCGCCGGCCTCTGTCGGTAGCAGAAGGTGGCTGTGGCCGGACCCAGGGCTCCGGCAGCCCCGGGCTAATGGGCAGCGTTACGTCCCCGCGGAGCCAGGCCCCCGCGCTGCCGGCGGCCCTGTCCCGCAGGGTGGGAGCCGGGCTGCGGCCTCATCCCTCGCCGTGGCGGCCTTGAGCACAAAGGCTGGTTGCCCCCAGCCCGGGGCGAGGGAGCTTTGCCTTTCTCTTCAGGAAAGCCCGTGGTGGGGCGGGAAGTCGGAGCGCGGCCGTGGCCCAGCTGCTCTGGGTAAGAAACTGGCTGGACGGCCGAGCCCAGAGAGTTGTGGTCAACGGAGCTAAATCCAGTTGGAGACCGGTCACGAGCGGTGTTCCCCAGGGCTCAGTTTTGGGGCCAGT
>VZTQ01002791.1:138561-192410 GCA_013400755.1 Pelecanoides urinatrix | reverse complement strand
TGATTCTGTGATTCTATGATTCTCTTGGCGAGGCCTGCGCTTCGCGGCTCTCTTCCTCCTCCGAGCTGGCACGCCTCGGGCAACGCTGGTGGGGTTGTGGGGCTGTGTTTGCTGCGCCGTGGCGTTGCTGCGGCCGCTCGCTTCCCTCCCCTCCTGCCCTGGCTGGGAGCTGAAGGGGGGGCCCGGGGGTGCCAGTGCTGCAGAGCGGTGGCCGGAGGGGCAGGGGGCACAGCTCGGCGCGCTGCCACGCGTGCCGGGAGGAGGCCAGAAGAAGCTGAGCCTGATGTTCGGGGAGAGACAGGAGCGTCACCAGGGACGGACATCTCGGAGCCGTTTGCCCGGGGCGGTACGAGCTCCCCGGGGGCAGCGGTGGCCGCAGCAGTGGCCGCCCGCACAGCCGAGCTCCCGCCGCGCAAGGGGCAGCCGTGCTGCCGTCCATCCTGGTAGGGGTGGCTTTGCTTCCCCCTCGCTCCTGCGGCACCCCAACCCCTTCCCCAGGTCTGGCGGGCCTGGCTGGACGCTCATCACCCGCTTTGGTTGCGGGACTCTTGTCTCCAGAGCCGTTTCAGAGGGTCGGAAGGTCTCCCGAGAGCCGGAGCGTTGCCTGCGGCGTGCCGAGCATGTGTTTCTCAGCAGGGGTGGTAGGCCCACGTGTGGGACCTGCTCTGAGAGCTGGGCCTGCAGGCTTCGGCTCTCCTGCCTTGGCTTTGTTCTCGGGAATGAGAAAATCTCTTGTGCTCTTGCATTTTGCTTTCTCTTCGCTTCCATGATAATGTCATATTAAAACTTGCAGCTGTGTAAGCTTCAAGTTCCTTGAGCCAAACATATTCCACGGTGATGAGCACCCCAGCTCATTTCTGGTTTTGTAACAGAGGTTTGCTGGCATAGCCAGGGCGTTGCGTTCAGCCTGTCGAGGGCTGCGACCCTGCTGAATGGCCCCCATGACAGCTCTCCCCTCCCTGGTCACAGCCCTTTCATGCAGTAAACTTGTTGTAAAAACTGCTTGTAAATTTTCATATATATCTCTTCATGAAACAAGTTTACAATATGTATATTAATCTGCTTTTTCATTCTGGAAAATCCTTTATTATTCCTCCCGCTCTTTATCCCTCCCCCTCTACCCCTAAGCTGCAAGCTGTGGCTGTGGAACCATTAAACTTGAAAATACTGGCTTTTGAAGGTTTTAATTTTACTGCTATTAGCTTAATAGACCCTCAGCATCAGTACATGTAGCCATTCATCACAAAAAGCACACTGCTACTATGTACAGCAAAATCAAAGCTTATTGCATACTTGCTATATATAGTAAGCTCTAATGTAAAATTTGGAACATTGGGTTATGATTTCACCTTCAAAGATGTTCAGGGCTTTGTATGTGCATGTAGCCAGTACTGCTTGCCAGCAGTTTATGAAGCAACATAAATCACTTCTTTTTTCCTTTTTCCTCTTCTCTTCTGCTCTACCTGTGACACAAAAAGGCTACATAACTTTATATAAAGTTGTGGTGGTGACTGCTGTGATAGCTCATTTTTTAAAAACACCTGCCTGGTCACGGGAAATATTTCAGCCCAGAAGATGAATGCTTGAGATTTTTCTTGGCCTGGTTTCTAGATGGTTCAGTCAACTAAAACCAAGCATCCAACTTAATTACTGTTTCTCAGTCTTCCTCCAAACTCCTTGGAGTCAGCGTCTCTGCATACTAATGCAAAGTAGGAGAACAAGTCTAAAATAGACTGCGCTGCATACTTGCGTGCCCCAGCACTGCGTGTCTGAAGCTGCACGTCTGGTGGCATCCTCCTGATTTTCCTGTTCCCGAAAGCACTTGCATGTTTGGCTTCTGACCACTGCGACTGCATTTGGAGACCTCTAGATCCGTGCTGCTTCTCCCTGTTTGTGCCATCTGTTGCCCCTCTTTCCCTCTGCGCTTCCAGGCGTATTTTTTGGAAATGCCAGCAGGCCATACATTGTGCTATTTCTAACTGCACACAAGCTGCGCAGATGCCCAAGAATGCGATCGGCTTACGTGAGCTGTAACTTCAGCTGCCGAAGGAGATTTGTATCAACCGAAGGGCTTAACGACTCCCTTGGAAGCAGAGCAAGCTGCTCTCTGGAGTGGGGGTCTCCAAGCCCCATCTGAAGCTTTGGGCACCTGCTGGTCGTGCTAGCGGAGCGTGTCGGCGGTGCGCAGGCAGGGTGGGTGTCCCTCCGCGGCGTCAGTAGCCTGCTGTGCGCCCGGTGCTGGTGGGATCTGTGCAGGAGCGGGGTCTGCGCCGGGGGCTCGGGGCGGCGGGTGCTTTCAGCGGAGTGCGCAGGGGGCCAGGCTCCGCAGAGCATCCCCTGCCGCAGCGCTGCTTCCCGGGATGGGAGAGATGGGCCATGTCCACATGGTGAGGGGAGATGTCTGTACGAAGAGCCTGGAAACTTGCTGCTTTGAAAAATTCTACAAATAATGTAAAAATGAAATTTCTGCAGCTTTTCCTGAGTTGCATTTATGTAGTCATTTCATTTGTAAACTCAAATGGACGTGCAGTTTGGAGTGAGCAGCGCTGGTCAGCCGAAGGGGTAGAGCCCTTACTGAGGGACTCCTCTTGCCTCTCCGCGTAAGGCTCAAAAGTTCATCCTGCTTCTGTTGCGGTTAAGCAGATATTTGCAAAGTGCCGAGCAGCTCCAAGTTGCGCATACAGAAAGGCTAATTTGGGCCAAGAAGGAATAGGGGATTTTCGGAAACTTGGGGATAGCTCTGTGTAGCGAAGGGTGTTTGTTACTCTGCAGGAGAGGAATGAACAAGGTCTTCATGCAGGAGCCGTGCGTTGTTAATGGCACCTGCAGCCGCTTGGCTTGTGAGGCCTGGTGACACAACAGGATGACACAGATATTTCCCATTTTAATGCTCAGGTGTGAAAGGTAGGACTTTGAACCCCCAAATCGATGTGAAGACTCTTAGACGTTGAAAAACTTGCAAACTGTTGTTTTTCAGCCTTGATACGTGTTTTTTTTTTTCTGTAAGTACCCATCGCTGACACTGGGATCAAGGTGAATGGGAGCGTGTGCACTGAGTGACAAACTCTAACTTCTGCCTAATAAAAGACTTAAGGAAGCTGCTTGCCTGTATCCTGAAAACTAGATGAGGATGAGCTGGTGCCAGTTTATTTTTTTTAAATCTGCTTGATGCATCTGTTTTGCACTCTCTATGTACCTTTACAGAATATGTGGGCTTTGCATTAGCTGGTTTATGAACTTTTGCACATCCTGAGATTATGTACATCTGAAATAGGCTTCTTATGTCCAGCAATGATGACAGAGATGGGGCTTAATACCTTGACTTCAGGCGTGCTTGTGCTCTTCAGACCTACAGTCCCTGCACCCCAAATCTCCAGCTCTTCAATCAGTCGGAAGGTGCTCTCTCACTTCTCCTGGTGCCGACGGCCCCGGAGCAGGAGCAGCGCGGGATCCTGCCTGCACAGCAGCGACGTCCGTCTGGCTCATGGGGGCGAGGGCTGTGTCTCCCGCCCGTCCCGAGGCCACCGGGCTGGCCCCGGTCCCCGTGGGCAGCAGAAGGCGCTTTGTGTTCCCGTCCCTACAGATGCGGCACGGAGCGAAGGTCCACGTGTGGCTCCTCCGCCTGTGCGAGTGAACGTGACTCATCTCGCCTTAGCGAGAGGGTCACAAACGCTCTGCGGCATCTTGTGCTGAGCCTTTCCCACATGGACTCTGTCAGCTGCCCGGCATTAGTCGTCTAATCATCTCTTGGTCACTGCGTATGCATGTCTCTCTGGAAGGGAGGGGCTGGGCTTTTTTTTAATGAAGGCTTTTTTTCATTAAGTTGATTAATTTCTGAAGGAGTGAATGCTTTTAACTGATGTACCAGTTCCTGTTTAATCTGCATTAGATTCGTGCTATTGTAGGATCAGACAGGCTTGTTTTCTTTATAAAGCGTGTTTCCTGTGTGCTCTCTGCAGTTGAAGAAATGAATAGTAGCAAAATTACTGGTTGAACTTCCCTTATGAATGATGACTTGCTCTATTTTGATTCAAGCCAATAGCTTGAGCCTTTTCTTTGTGCAGAAAGCAACCCTTTCTAAAAGCAGAAAACCCTCGAACCCGATACAAGATTTTTCATAGAGATGCTCGGATGATAGAGTTTAATATTGGAGAACGTAGCTGCCAGCCTGTCCAAGCCAGCTGGATACTCATGCCTTGGGAGTTGGAGACGGTTCCAAAACCCCGTCTGGCCGGTCAGGGATGGGGGTCCCTGCTGCGATCCAGTAACCCCCCACTCGCCCCAGTCCTCCTCCCGCAGGAGCAAAGCATGGGAAGGAAGGACTTTCCCAGACCGCTGCCAGCAGCGGCCTCTCTGCCCTTCCCCTCGCCTTCCGATGGGGACGCCGGCTGTTAAGCAGGTACTGTCCCTAGAACCGAAGCCCTGGGGAGCCACTCGGCTGGCTGCCAGCCGTCCTCTGGGTTCCCCGGCCCTCCTCGGGGCTGCAGGAAGATAGGACCACTTGATCCTCCTGAGCTTGAGCCAGGGCTGCCTCGCTGCCCTTCCCCAGGGGAAGATGTCTGGAGGGAGACTGATTTGGTGATGCTCAATTACAGCCTGCTGTTAACTGCATTATGATTAGAAAATATTCCTCAAAATAATTTGCTTGGGTGGAGAAAATGACCAGGCTTCTTGCTGCTGTTGCTTCTTACCCTGCGCAGGGTAACCGGGCTTGTGCCGCTCACAGGGCCGCGATGGGAGAGGGTTCCGTTGCGCAGCGCTCCGGAGCTCTCCAGATAAACCGTCTGAAGGAGGTGGGTTCCTCAGGCTGGCTCGGGCACGCGTGTGTCTCGTGGTCTCCCCCTCGGACTAGCCCGTGAGCATCTGCTGGCGGTGGCGGCGCAGCCCCGGGCGCCCGGCAGCGCACCGGGACACGCAGGAACCCCTTCGGCGCTGCCCCCGGTGCTGCCAGGAAGGCAAAAGGCACCAAGGGGTGCAGGGTGCGCGCCGTGCCGCGCCGCGGGGCGGGCGTTAGGCCTGTCCTAAGGGTCAAGGCGCGAGTCCCGCAGCGGGCAGAGCTGGTGTGAGCAGGGTCCCCACACATCGACACGCTCGGGATGATAACCTCGGAAGATAAATCGGCTTTCTGCACTCTGCTGCAGCTGTTAAATCTGAATTTGTGAATGGCTTAATTTGATCCAAAACTTCGGTTTTTTTATTATGAATAAGCACTTGGCTTCAGGAGAGCTTTCTTGGCTTTTCTTCCAACATACAGCTTAGCACACAGGCTGCTAGACCATGCCATTGTCCTGAGTCACTCGGTCTGCTGTGTATTCATTACTCATGTGTACCAAGGCTACAGCCGTGTCAGAATGTCGTGTTTGAGCTGCTGCTCCATCTTGAAGATTTTTTTTTTTTAACACAAATCTCTGAAGTTTTCCAACGATGAAGTGAGGGCATATGAGTGACTGTCGCTGCGTTGCTCCTCTTGAACACACGTTGAAAACTCCTGTGGTCTGCTCAGGGGTTGCTTAAAGCAGACACCTGAGCTCTCTTGGAGGCAGCCTCTGCCCCCTCGCCGAGCCTGGGCTGCGGAGCTCTGGGTTTCTAGGCTGGGGACAAGCGCCCGTCCGCCCGCAGGCACTCAGAGCTGAGCAGGGTGGTGAGGTTTTGACATTTCGAGAGGTAGAGCTTCAGCTGGTTTAAAGCAGTTTGCCACTTTGCGGGTAGCACCAACTTTCTGCGCTCAGAGGAGATTTTTGCCCCCAGGTAACCTCGGCGAGCAGCTGCAGTTCGGCCTCATCCCTGTCCCTGCCAAGGGTCCGCGTCTGCCCTTGCACAGGCAGAAGCCTTCACTGGGAGGTTGTTTGGCATCGTGCTTCTGTTGTGATGCTTCCTTCCTCCAAGCGTGAAAATCGCAGAGAATAAAACCAGCCCGAGGGCTTGCTGTTACCTCCTCAACAAGGAAATGCATTTTTTTCTGTTTAGACCAAATATTCTCAATCTGTAATCTGTCTCTAAAGGGTCATCTTTTTGCAAAAACCATTTGAGGGGTATTCTGCCAAGTCCATGGACTTCACTAAGGCTTTGGTAGGTGTAAGATAATAAGCCTGCAAGAGAGTTTGTTGTGTGCTCTTGAAAATCTCGCCATTCATCAGAAGGCAAATGGATAGATTCTCCTGCGAGATTAAGTATAAATTTATACTCTGTCGACTATGGGTAATAGAGCCTTGTTGTGAGACATCCCAGTTTCTTAGGAGTGGGATGATTCTGCTAAATACTGAAGGAGTTTGTGAAACCTGATTGCAGTCCTCTGGAATATAGGTTTTAGGGCAGATGTTCATGGTGTATTGAATCAGCTCTTTGAAGTCTCAGTTGTATGGGCAATACATTCTGGATGCTGAGTCTGGGCAAATCGGTGTCGCTTTTGGTTCCATGCCCACAGAAGAGATGCTGCATTTTCAGCAGCGTTGGAAATGTGATCATCTTCCTGTGTTTGGCGTTGGCGTTCTTGGTTTATTGTGCTCTGTACTTTTAAGTCACAAATCTCAGCTGTGAGGGGTTTTTAAAGGTCTTTGATCTTTTGCTTCATAGCATTAATCCTGTTTGTCAGGAACACGAATTTGAGCCTCTGTGTCCTGTGGTTCTGACTTGGCCACGTTAGTTGATTTGGCACGGACGTGTGTTAGGGCTGGTCAGACTTTTGAGCTGGCTTAAGCTGAATTGTGTTTGAAGTGTGGTGCAGTCATGCTTTTGCAGGTGAAAAGTGTAAGTGTAGCTCTCCATGCCATTTTTTCATTAATTTCTGTATCACTGAGTTGTTTCACGTGTCTTCTGGTTTCTTCACTTGATCTTGAAGACAAATGGATCCTCCCTTTGAACTCTTCCAAGGCTTCCACTCCGTAACGTGACTTACAGGGCCAGCGCAAGTAGCTCTTGCGTGCAGGGGTTCAGATGAGGACTTCTGTCTTTCGTAGTTTTTTGTTTTGACAGGCACATCCCTCTCCAGCAGATGTACCTTTTCAAGGCTGTCATCTGCCCGTAGTCGTCGTGGCTGGTATCTGGCGAGAAGGCCAGGTGACGACAGCGTACTCATCAAGCGTGGGCAGCTTCCTTACCTTTTGGTGGCCGTGATTCGGAGTGCGTGGTTTTGCCCTTCCGAATTCGGAAGGAGCATCTCGCGTGAAGGCTGGGCAGGCGCGCTCGCATACAGCCGTCTTCGGGCGGCTGCGTGGGCGGGGAGCAGCGCCGGGTCCGTGCGGAGGCACCGGCCGTCCCAAGGGCTCGCGGCGCTGCCGTGGCTTGCGCTGCTTCTGCGGCCTGAACCGAGGGGCGGGAAGGGGAGCCTGTGGGGGTCCGAGGGGAAGCGGGGTGTCTTTTGCCTCTGGGGGCAGAACGAGAAGGGGGGGTGGCTGCTTTGCCTCTTCATTAGCATGCAATTGGGGCTCTGCGGCAGCGGTTGATACCTTGAGCAGTTGCAGGTACTTAGAAAAGCTTCTGTACGGCTTGCTCTCCAGAGGAAAATAATCCTATTTTATAGACTGTGTTTGAAAAGTGGAGGCAGATGTTCTTCACGTGGCGCTCTCTGTAGGGACTCGTGGCAGATTAACCTACAGTAACCCACCCCGAACGGGGACTTAAAAGTCTTTAAGCCAGAGACTGAGGATTTATTATCATCGCTGAAATTCATATCATGTCTATCTTGGAGAAAATTCCCCCTCTTACTTTGGGTTTGTTAACTTGACGAATTTCTTCCAAAGCTGTGGCTGCTGCTGGTTTTGCCTGCTGGGCCAGCTGGGAGCAGGAGAATTCCTGGCTATATTTAGAGGAAACCCGGAGCGTGTGCCTCGCCGCTAATGCCGGTCCGTTCCGTGCTGCCTGCAGTAACCTCTCCCTCTTTCACTTTCTTCAAGGTAACAGAAGATAAGAGCACAGCTGTTCTCCTAGAGGGTCACGAAGGCTGTAAACATCCTGACACGCTCCCCAGGAGAATCTGGAGGTTGCCGTGCGCATGGCAGGAGGACGAGTTTCCTCGTCAGATTGCACTGCTTTTCATCTGGGACAGGTGACAGGCACCGGGACTTGGAGTTAGGTGGCTCTTCTGGTGTGAGGCTGGCAGGAAAGTCTTAAGGATATCTTACCCTAAAATGAGA
Source organism: Pelecanoides urinatrix (assembly GCA_013400755.1). NCBI lineage: Eukaryota > Metazoa > Chordata > Aves > Procellariiformes > Procellariidae > Pelecanoides > Pelecanoides urinatrix. The sequence continues at coordinate 184,278 of VZTQ01002791.1, read as the reverse complement.
ATTTGACAAGTCATACGGCAATGAACTAGGAGAACAGCAAAAACCACAACTTGGAATGTATTTATTACTTAAAAGTTAGCTATTCTTGATAAAATCCCAAAAATTATTGCTGCTGCTTATTTTACTTACAGATTTCACACACTTGTTAATTTTAAAGCTACCAAACTTTTACTCAATACTGTACTCTGAGAAATGTAATTGGAGCAGGACATGCAATAGAATGAAATCATTGTAGTGTCTTAAGTACAATGGACTCACTTTTGTGTCTATTAAAACTTGGAAAATGTGCAACACACAACTGTGGCTGTCATTGCATATGTTAAAGCTTCTTCACGTCCACCCACTGCAGAGCTGAGAGAGTCAATGTTTTGAGGTACGTGAACCTTGGATAGGTTTGTGTCCTAAACTTGTGCTTTCTTAAGTCACCTGAAACAGCAGGCAGCGCAGCCGTGGCTTGCTCATGCTGCACGCGTAGATGGGGGTGGTTAGCCTAACGGCTCCGATTGGAAAGCGAATTAACGTTTTGAACTAACTTCTGTGTTCACACCTACTTCCTTACACATGGCCAGAAATGATTAGCAGACTTTAAAAAACAGAAAACAAACAGCCTACAGCTTTTGTACCAAATTTAGAGTACAAATGGTTTACAAACTAGAGTGACCTGTGGACAAGATTTTGAAACTGTATCGGTTAACTTTTTTGGTTTTGCATTAGTCTAGCTTTCCCTTGGATTCCCTCAGTCTAGAAACATTAATTTGTGGTAATCCATTGCTTCTGATGCCGGAGAAAACAGTTCAGAGTTGTCCCTGCTAGGTAAAATGTTGTCTGCATGTAGAAGATTGCCTTCGAGCTACAGGATCATCGCACAGATTCTGCTTCCTGTTTGTTCTTAATCTGTTGCAGCAAACACTGTGATGAACTATTGTCGAATTAGAAGAACGAGCGGATCGGAAAACATATAAGCTCGTGTTTTCCTGGTTCATGCTGGTTCATATTGTGGTCTTTTGAATGTCAGCAAGAGAGGTCAGAGCTTCCCTTTTCTGTTTAACAACCACAAAGTTTAACAAGAAGAGTTCAACACCAAAAAAAACCTTCTGCTGAGTCTCAGTAAGAGCATACAATGAGTCAAATATATTTCCTGTAAAACAGTTGGAAGGCTGTGGTATAAAACATGCAGACTAAATGCAATGCTGAAATAGGACATCTGTCTCCCAAGACCGATTTTGGCCACCTCTGCAAACAAATCAATAAGCTTCCTGTTTTCCAAAAATAAGTCTAAAAAGGACAGCAGTATATAGCAAAGGAATGTGTTCCTGCACCTTGTGTAAAGCCTTTATGAAGCAGTTGTTTACCTGGGCATCCGCTTTGCCCATCTCCAAAGCAGACTCCTTGGCTGGCAAAGATGCTCTTCTGCAGTGAGTACTCCCACTCATGGAGAAAACAGTTCTACCTTTCTCAGCCCCTGTCTGTCCGCCTTCAGGAGTTTCTTTGTGGGTTTCTTTTCTAGCATCTTCTCGAGCGAGGCCTAGGGTTAGCTCCATCTTGAAGATGGTAGTTTTTGCGTTTTCTGCTCACACAGTTCTTTATTGTACAAAATCCCTGCCAAAAAGCGTTGCCAAGCTTTTTGGCTGTAGCATTACAGCAGTTAGCTGAAGGGATTTACAAGCAGCCTTCTGTTCATTTAAAAAAATAAAATTAAAAAAAAAGTGAAACAAAAATAACCAAGCCCCCACTCCCCTACGCTCTGGGGAAAAGCGCTTGTCTACTCCCGTCTTTAGTGAAGGGCTGCTCTGTGGTTGAAGGAGAGGCCAAGAACAACAGGTGAGTGCTGGCCGCTTTCCTGAGAAGACGAGCAGATGTCACTCGAGTCCCGTGAGCAGGCAGAAATGTCCTTAAGACCAGGCGTTCAGTCTCTGCTGGGCGTGAGAGAGAATTACGATACCTCACGCTTGGGGCCACGGGTTTTCTCTAGGCTGGGGAGAAGGGTTGAGGGCAAGCTCAAGTCCAGCGTCCGTCCTCTAACGCTGGATGTGGTCCCCAGGATGGAGTTGTTTAAGAGAGATTTTTCCCGTGATAATTTGGCTCTGCAGTGAAACCCCTGGTGCACATAAATGTGCTCTGCCAGATGTTTGACCGTACAGTGGAAACCTGTCTGCCTTCTGCTTCTGCCGTGACAGTCACTGTCATCTCGTGCCCTCGGGCAGCGGTTGTGCTCCTCGGTGCTGAGGGAGGAGTGCCTGGTATCCCTGCGAGCCCTTGCAGGTCGCTGTGTCCTGCTAGTCCCCTGTCACCAAGGGCGCAGCCTCTGCTGTCCTTAGCCTGGATGTGTGACATTCCCGACGTCGCTGGGCCCTCCAGAAAGCAAACAATGGGCTTTTCTGCCTGGGACTCCTTGCCAAAGCAGAGGTGAAGGGAGGAATGTCAGCGTTAGGCCCTCGCCAGGTCCTGGGTCAGCAGTCGGAAGGTTGGCGCTGGTTTGCTGCCGTTTTCTGCCAGGAGGGCCGGGAGAGACCCTCCTGCCAAGAGGACTGGCAGGTTGCGTGTGCTGGGACTCCTTGTTTTGCCTTTACCCTTGTGATGCCGGGTGGCCTGACACGCGTGTGCCTGTGTCAACACCAGCTTAAAGAATGAAGCAGATGAGTGGAATTTAAGTCCTGCAGGTGAGTCATCGGATTTTTGCCACTCTACTAAGAACTGCTACAGAGAGTTTGTAAAAACACAATAACAGAGAAAACGGTGCTTAGGAGGTGTGTGAGTGGGTTGGACACTGGGGTCCTTCTCTGAATCGGTGGTTCAGTGCCGGAGGTGGGTTTAAACGCCAGCCTTAAACAGTCTCCCAACCAAAAGCAGAAGTTTGGATCTGAGGAAGCTGGCTCGCTTCACCTCAGTGAAAGATGATTTTTCGGTTTTGGCAAGGCTTAAAGCAAAAATCCTGTAGCAAATTGCTTTTTTTGCCTCAGCCATTATGCAGATAAATGAAAGTAATTTCTCAGCAAATGCAAAAGCATAAACCAAGAGCACAGTGATGTTTCATTTCCTAGCTGATTTTATAAAGCTAGTGTAGAAGTTTCTAAATGTCATTTTTAATAATGTGAATTTTGAATGGCTTACTTTAGTCTTTTATTCTGTCAGAGGAAAAGCTCCGTTGGGTTAAAACCTAAATGGCAATGTTCAGGAATAGTAAGTGGTCTTTAGTATTCTCTGTAATAGGTTCTGTGCTGCCCATTGAACGTCGTTAACAGCTTCCTATGTGCTATGAAATTCCACTTTTTGTTCAATTTTTAAGGTTTCCCTCCTTATACTTTTAAAACTCATGCATGGCTTTAGGAAATGGTGGGCCTTTTTCAGTCCATTTCAATTCTTGTTACACTAGAGGCTTATTATAGCCTCCGCTGCTCCGCACTGTGGTTTTAGAGGTTTCCTCCTGAACCCTACAGCTGTGCTTCAGCTCACACAGCTGATTTCCTAAATGCAAGCCCTGCAGAATCTGAGTATGATTTTCAGGGGTAGGGGAGAGGGGTGGGTGTGTGTGTGTGTCAGTATTTTATTCTGACATTATTCAAACCAATACTAAACATATCAGTATTTTTTGTAATAAGGCATTTTGCTAATGTTCTGAATCTATAGATTAGATTTTGTGTGCATAATCTGCATTCCTTTTACTTGGCCTCATGTCTGACATGCCTTGAGCCAGTTTTCAGTCCCGAAAGCCCCCTCAGCACCCCGCTTTTCCCAAGGGGAGATAGTATTTTCTGCAACTGGAGAGTGAGCCTGGTTATTTCTGTTGAAAAACATGATTTCTTACCAAATTTTTGTAACATATCTTTTCTGACTTACTAAATTTATTAAAAAGAACCAGCTGCGTAGGTGGCCTAATGGAATAGTTTCTGTTGGTGAGGGCTGGTGACGGCGCTACAATGCCCGTTTGGGAGCCCAGAAAGCGGTGATTTCCCTCGGGGCCGGGGCCGGGGGGCACGGGCGAGCGGGGAGCCGCGGTCTCCCCCTGATGGGTGTGCTTAATCACCTTGGCTGGCACTAATCCCTGGGTAGCACAGCTGTACGGCGGGGCTGGGGGCCGGCGGCCGGTGCCCCGGGAGGGGGTGAGCCGGCCGTGCGGAGCGGCGGTGGTGCAGAGCAGGGCAGGGCCCCTTGCAGGCTGCGTTAGCGAAGGGGAAGGGTATTTCGCGGAGCTAATGTTGGAATTGTGGCACTTAACGACACGCTATTTAAATAACCTTTTGTTCTGTGCTGATAAAGCCATCCGAGTGACTTGCAGAATGAAAAAAACCACACGGTTTTGATTCCATCGGGGATCCTAAGGCGCAGCTGAGATTTCTGCTTGCTCTGTTGTGGCTCATCGTTAGCGTACTGCCCGTCCCACGCCGGTGAGGGCTCGCAGAGCCGCCAGAGCCGTGGTACCAGCGGCCCGGCAGCGTCGGCAGCAGAGCGGCGTTTGCCTGTGCCGGGCAGCGGGGAAGGCAGCTCCGCCGGACCGTGCCGTGCCGTGCCGGCCGCCGGCGGCAGTGGGGCCGCGTCCACCCTGCTTTCCGCTTTTCCCGGGTGCGCGGGGGTGTCGCGGGGCGGTGGGGCTGCCTCCCCGGCCCCGGCTCGCCTCGGGACCCTCACTCTGCGGGTCCTGCCGCGCGGCGGCCCCATCAACCAAACCCTGCTGAGCGCTCGTGCGGGTACTGGTGGTAGCGGGGATAAAGGGGACTGACGTGATGGTGGCAAAACATCGCAGCACCTCCTTCTGTCTAAGTATCATGGTGATGTTTTCCTAAAGCTTCTCCTTTTGTCTCCCTTCCCGTTCCACGCTTTTCTGTGCTCCGTTCTCCATTCGGACGCTTCCCGGGTGTCCGGGGAAAGCCGCGGGGCTCCTGGCCTCAGCTCCCGTTTGTGCACGAGGGACCGGCCTGAGCGCAGGCAATGGGGGTCGTCCGAGCTGACGGGCATCCCGGGGAATTAGACACGGGCGCCTGCTCCCCGGCGGTGCTCCAGCAAGCCTAATTGAAAGGGAAGCTTGCTTTAATCCAATCAAACATCTGTCTTGTATGGAAAATATTTTCTTTCCCCTAAACTCAATTTTTTTTTTTTTTGAAGTGCATATTATAAAACACAAAGTTGGGCAAGTTGTTTTTAAAACTAATTTCTCAGGAAAAACACATAAATTGTAAGCTGTTTTTCATTAGACAGCAGAACCTGAAGCATTTGGCTTTGATAACCAAAGCCTAATGTGGCTTGAAACAGAATATAGTTGAGGTAGAAAATCTTCAGTGCAGCTGAACTGAGTACGGAGCAAACCCCCACCGACGGGCTTGGGGGACAAAGGGGGGGTTGATTTTCTCCGTTGAAAATCCTCGGTGTCAGCGGCGTTACACTAACAGTGTGTGAGGATGAAGCGCTGGCCCCAGGGGCGCAGGGGTCCTGCGCTGGAGGAGATGTGGGGCCCTGCCATGCCAGCGACGGGGGCTGCTGTGCCGGCCATCGCCGATCCCCCCGTGCCGGGCTGCGGGCAGCGGGTTTCCCATCGCCCAGCCTTGAGCGGGGAGATGAGTTGGGGCCAAATCCCCTGAAATGCAACATCTGGATCGATGGGCCGAGGCCAATGGAGGAGGTTCAACAAGGCCAAGTGCCGGGTCCTGCCCTTGGGCCACAACAACCCCAGGCACCGCTCCAGGCTTGGGGCAGAGCGGCTGGAAAGTGCCCAGAGGAGAAGGACCTGGGGGGCTGGTCGACAGCGGCTGGACACGAGCCGGCAGCGTGCCCAGGTGGCCAAGAAGGCCAACGGCATCCTGGCCTGTATCAGCACTGGTGTGGCCAGCGGGAGCAGGGAGGGGATCGTGCCCCTGTACTGGGCACTGGGGAGGCCGCACCTCGAATCCTGGGTTCAGTTTTGGGCCCCTCACGACAAGAAGGACATGGAGGGGCTGGAGCGTGTCCAGAGAAGGGCAACGGAGCTGGGGAAGGGCCTGGAGCACAAGTCTGATGGGGAGCGGCTGAGGGAACTGGGGGTGTTCAGCCTGGAGAAGAGGAGGCTGAGGGGAGACCTCATCGCGCTCTGCAACTGCCTGAAGGGAGGTTGGAGCGAGGGGGGGTCGGTCTCTTCTCCCAAGTAACAGCGATAGGACGAGAGGAAACGGCCTCAAGTTGTGCCAGGGGAGGTTTAGGTTGGACATGAGGAGAAATTTCTTTCCTGAAAGAGTGGTCAGGCCTTGGCACAGGCTGCCCAGGGCAGTGGTGGAGTCCCCATCCCTGGAGGGATTTAAAAGACGTGTAGATGAGGCGCTTGGGGACATGGTTTAGTGGCCATGGGGGGGTTGGGGTGATGTCGGACTCGATGACCTTAGAGGTCTTTTCCACCCTTAGTGATTCTGTGATTCTATGATCTTTCCCGCATGCTGGTGCCCCACTGGTGGCCTGGGCGGAGCTGGGCGGGGGGCTCTGGTCAGCGGTGCGGGAGGAGCGGTGGCGGCAGCAGCCTTGCCCGGCGCACCGAGGGACGTGGTGCGCGCGGCCCCGCCGCGGGTGGCGGCTGGGATGGGGCCCACTTGTTGCCGGCAAACCCGGGGTGGGGACAGTGACACCAGGCCACTCAGCCCCCGTGTTAACGGCTGCGGAGCGGTGAAGGTGGTTCTGGTGCCGGTGGAGGAGCCCGGCCTGGACAGCGGCGGGGGCTCGTGGGGAGGAGAGCGCAGGGGCCGGGCAGGGGGACCCGGCCCCATGGGGGTCCCAGCCCTGCGGCCCCACGCAAGCACATGGGACCTGGGTGCGCAGCCCGTGTTTACTCCGGGATTGAAATTTGGTTTGTTTTGCGTCTTGTTGCTGGTGTGGGGGTGGGGATCCTTTCTGCTTTGATTCAGTTTATGACTTTCCTCCACCCCATCATTTTGCTCAACAACGTCGTTTGCAGAAGCCTGTAATGGTTCGGCATGGTTTTAATTTGCTTATGGGTGTGAGCTAATGAGTGGTTTGAAATCAGGCTTTGCTGGTTGGTGCGTTGTCACTGCGTGCTCCTGCTCGGCCGGACCCTCTCCCGCTCGGCACCGCGGCTTTGCTGCAGAAAGTCCCGGACACGATCCTGCGCCGTTGCAAGTGATCAGTGATGTAGTCAGTACAAGGGCATCATAGGCACAAATATCTGTATCAGTGAGTTTTAATAAGAATCCTCATGTTGCTGTAGCCTCTCCAAACCGTATTTATTTATAATTTCCACAGCTGAAGCTCTGTTGCTAAAGAAAAATTGAATTTTCCCAGCGGCGCGGAGGCTTGGCTGATGAGTCACCGTGCTTCATTAGCTAATCTTAGATCTGCTGTGAATTACTCAGTGACAAAGTGGGCTGAGAAAATGCTCGTTTTGAGTGGATAATTTTAGAATTTGGGTCTCTTCCCTGGCAGGGGAGGGTGCGAGCGCGCGGGGGGTTCAGAGCCGCTTGTGTAGGCGAGTGCTGCTCTCCCGAGCGTATCTTAAAACATCTTAAGACAAACTGAGGAGCCTGTGCTACTTTCTCGAGTTAAAGCCATGTGTGAATTCCAGTTAGGTGAAGGTGCTTTCAAATTCAGGCCTAACTCAGTGTAAATAAGTACGTATGGAATTAGATGGATTATGTAGTTGGGGCAATGGCCCTGGCGAGAAGGAGTTGGGGAGAATGGAGTTATGTTAGCAACATTAAGTGTTAAAATCTGTAATGGGGAAGCACAAGTGTTTTTTGGGGAATTCAGTGGTTTTCAGCTTTTACTCTGCAGATGATGTTGTTTTTTTCTGAAGTCCCTCAAAAGGTGACTGAGAAACCGAGATCATACGTGTTCTCTGTGAAATGTCTATGTTTCCACTGGAAAATGTGAAGGGATCGCAAACCCAAAAAACCTGACAGGTCGCTGGCGAGGGACGCGTCCCTGCTGGGTCCCCGGCGCAGCACCACCAGGTCCCCATGGCCAGAGCTCCGGTGGCCGCGGGGCGATGCCCGTGGGCGGCTGCCGAACCGCAGGCCCTGGCTCTCTGCCGCCCGGGGACTGCTCCGTGAAGGGCCCCGCCAGGCGCCGGGACGCCGCGCGCGCTGCCGCGGGACGCCGCGTTACCGGCGCCGTGCTGCCAAAGTCGCCCCGTGCCGGACTGAAGAGCTGTTGACTCTGCATCCGTCTGCTTCCGAAGGAGAATGCAGAAAATGTTCTTGAGGACTGTTATAAAGTGGCCTGGCTGCCAGGGGGTTGCTCACTGACGTGGCTAGTTTGCAGTCCGGAGGGCAAGGAGCAGTAAGTCGTTTGTGCGATGATTGCCGCTTTTAGCCATGGCAGTGTTTGTTCTGTTTCCTGAAAGTTGACTTTTCAACACAAAAAATCACTTTGTGATTCGGAGTTCCATGACACTAAACCGATTTGAGAATCATTTTATTGGCTTTGTTTCCTCTGCTATCAATAGTTAAATCAGTATTGCACTTCCATTATTAACCTTTCTCTGCATTAAAATCGGACAATTAGTACTTTAATTCTTTCTTGTCTCGTGGCTGGCTTCTAACCTTTGTTGCTCAATAGGTTCATGTGAGGGACTTGGTGAGAAGATGTTGCCATACAACCCGTGTCGGCAGGTCCTCCCTTATCCGTGGTTTCGCTGGTGCGTCGGGGGCCTCCCCAAGCCCCCGCCCCGGGAGCCCCGCCGGTCCCCTGCGCGCGCGCCCGGAGCAGCGGCGGCCGTGCCGTGCGGGGTGACGGCCCCGTCCCGCACCCGCGGGCGTCTCGGGGGGGACGAGGCCACCGGCGGCCGGTGCTGTGCCAGGGTCTCCTCCCCACAGGAGCTTTTTGGGTGGTGGGAGGCATTTCCCAGGAGAGCAGAGGCATTGCTGTTAGTATAATACCTTTTATCTTTCTTTTTTTTATGCCTTGCGTGTGCGCCAAAAATTATAGCAGCAGTTTCCCAAGCAGCAGTTTCCACTGTGGCTTGAACTAATGAAGTTTATTGTAATATATAGGTAATTTTTTCTTCCTGGTGCCAGACGTTGTCAGCTGCTAATAAACACTGCCTGGCTCAGCCCCGGCGGTTTGTCCCTGACATATGAAACACTTCTTGGTATGATAATTGCAGCAATTTCAAGAAATAGGAGTAGGGGTCTGGACAGGAATTGCCTTTGGAAACATCTGTTTCACCTTTCTATCTGTGACCTCTTTCTGAAAAAATCTTTTAAATTAAAAAAAAAGATTGTTCAATATAATGCAGTCCCTAGAGTGACTTACAAATGTCTGTAAAAGCTACACTAATGCAACTGCAACCTTACAAGTTGATACCCAGTGGGATGAATACGCCACAGCCTCCATCTGCAAACCTTTCCTCAAAGAAAATAAAATTTGTAACGCCAGTTTTTCCAAATTTCATCTTCTCTGATGCTGCCTTTCCCTCCAGTTCGATTTGTCCCCCCTGTAACGTGCCCGGGCACCGGCTGCAGGGGCGTGCGAGGGGGTTTGCAGGCTGGGCACGCGCCGAGCAAGGCCGAAGTACGCGACGAGTGCCGTGTGCCAGCGGCTCTTCTGCACCTTGGTCCAGGGCGATGCTGTGGACGGGTGTTGGGGTGGCCCCAGAGGTCCAGACTCACCTGAAAGCCCTTCTGCAGCAAACGTCTGGTCTCGGATGATCCTGGCATCCTCCTCTTCTGCCAAGTAACAGCGATAGGATGAGAGGAAATGGCCTCAAGTTGTGCCAGGGGAGGTTTAGGTTGGACATGAGGAAAAAATTCTTTCCTGCAAGAGTGGTCAGGCCTTGGCAGAGGCTGCCCAGGGAAGTGGTGGAGTCCCCACCCCTGGAGGGATTTAAAAGACGTGTAGATGAGGCGCTTGGGGACATGGTTTAGTGGGCATGGGGGGGCGGGGTTGACGGTTGGACTCGATGACCTTAGAGGGCTTTTCCAACCTTCGTGATTCTATGATTCTATGATTGAGAAACGCGACTTCCCACGAGAGAAGGCTGTTCGTCAGATGGGAAAGGCCTGACTCAGACCTTCTTCTGCTCTGTCTGCAAACTTGGGCTGGCTCTGCATCAGGCTGCTGTGCCAGGCAGAGTCAGCACAGAATTTTCCAAAGGAGCTAAATTTGGCTGTGTAGTGCAGTAGAGAGGGGCGGTGAGACAGGGGAACCCCCCCGCAGCCCCGGTCCCTGCGCGGGGACGCCGTCCTGCCGAGCGCAAGGTCCGCGCCTGCTCGGGCCGTGGGCTGCAGAGCTGCTGCGGGAGCTGCAGGCACGGCCTCTGCCCTGCGTGATGCTGAGCACGTAAAGCGGAGAAAACCAGCAGCTCGCTGACATGCAAATTGATATCTCCTCCTTTGTACAGACTGCAGAAGGCTTTGGAAGAAAGCTAATGCTCGCTTGGCTTAATTAAACCTGTTGGATAACGTCGTTATCTTTGCTGTTTGCTATGCCCAGCCCCAACCCCACTTCTTGGAAAGGTCCTGCTGCTGCTCTCACCGGGGGCAGCTTTGCGCCTAAATTTAATTCATCCTTATTTCCAGGTTAAACTGTTCTTCCCATCACAGATGTTAATTATCAGCTGTAATTAATGGTTTTTCCCCCCTCCCATTACAGATACTTGGGACCAGTTATGATCAGCCAGTTAGGATCAGTTGCTAGTACACCAGTGATGGATGCTCTTTTTTGGGTAGAATCACTAGCATTTCCTTTGTTACGAACCACTGATGTCTCTCTGGGAAGCGTGGAAAAGCATTCTGTTTAGAAAAGCATTTTTTCTGCAGGGCTTTGGGTTTTTCCCTTTGCTACAAGTCAGCAAACAAAACTGTTGTTTACCAGTGCTGCCCGTACACGTCATCTGTCGCTGCAAAATGGGACCTGTAATTCTCTGCATGAGAGAACGAGTGGCCGTGGCCAGAAGACTTCCATCCTTTGGGAGTTTATGGGTACAATAATCGTTCATTTTAGAAGTACTTTGCATCTGCTGCAGAAGAAAAATCCAGACACGTTTCACCCTGAAATAGGTCACCCAGACTTGCGTCCCTGACGGTCTCGGTTGAAGCTGGACCTGGAAGTGCTCCCGGGCAGGGCCTGCCAGGGCAGCCGACGTCTGACCATCTCCCCCTTCTCTAGCTCAAACCTCACCCGCCCTGCCGCCCACTGTTGGTGTTACGGGAAAAAATGTCATGGCCGATGGATGGAGGAGAGCCCAGCGAGGAAGGGACGCAGCTTCGTAGGGACAAAGTACTGGCTGGAAATTAAGCAGCCGACTGTACTGAATGGTCTGGAGAAACCGAAAATAAAGAGAAGTGAGGTCAGGCAGTGGGAACAAAGTAAGAAACACATTCCTGTCCAATTGTGTTGTTTTCCTGTCTAGAAAATATGTTCTGAATGCTGACATCCGCTGTTCGGGCTGGAAAGAGCGTTGTCTCCGGTGCCGGTGAAGGTCCCGGCCATGCCCTCCATGCCCGTGCTGGCACGATGCCTTGGCACGGCGCTTGCCGGGAGCGCTGGGGAGCTCAGCTCTGCCCCTCTGCTCCTCTTACCGGAGGGTCCAAAGCACTTTCGGTGGGGCTGTGTCGCTCTCACACCTATGGCAAAGCGCTGCCAAACTTTGTAAGGGTCCTCTTAACAAATTACTTGTCCCTATGAGATTGGAAAGCAATTCTGCAGTCTTGCAAAAATTATATTAATGTCTGCTGTAGCAACTTACCACTCATCTCACTCAATTGACTTAAAACACAGCACTGAGTAATCAAATCGCTAATGCACTGCTGCAGAAATGCTTAAAGAAGAAGAAAGTGCCACTGAGGTCAATAAACTTTTTTTTGCAGCAGAACTCAAAAGGCAGACCAACACAGGGAGCCTGTTATTCCAGTAATTCAGATCATCTACTTAAAGGAGATAAGTGAATTGTTTCTCTACTAGAAATCTGGGATTTCAGGCATTTTGTTTGAGCCTTTTAATTGCATTTATTAGGTTCGCAGCAGTTGCCACTTTGCCCGGTGCGTCCCTGCGGGCGCCGAGCATCCCGGGAGGAGATCCCGGCAGGCGAAGGGGAGGAAGAAGGGGGATGGAGGGGTGGGGGCAAGGGAGAAAGTCTGCGCTTCTCCCGGGAGGAGACTGAAAAGTGGGGTGTCCCCAAAGCTGCCACAGAAAAGTGCTCTCTGCTCCCGTGCTCACCTTGGGCTTTTCAGGTGCAGAGCCTGGCTCGCGCGTTGTGGGCGGCGGCGGCGCGAGGGGGCCGGCGGGTCTCGGCGGGCGATCGGCAGCACGCGGCACCGCGCGGCCGCCTCGCGGAGAGGCTGGTGGGAGGCCGGGTTTATGCTTTTCATGGCGACGTTCAGCTCCAAACCCCATGGGACCGAAATTCAGCGTGCGGCCAGGGGAGAAGCTCCGTTTTGTCTTTTCGTTGAGTGGCGGGTTTCTCTGTGCCTGACGCGGTGCGGATGCAGCAGCCCAGGGGTGGCGGGAGGCACCTCCACTGTGTTTTTCTCAGCCTGGGTGACAGTGGTGTGATTTGGGGAGCCTTTTGCCTTGCTGTGTCCAACGTGCAAGCCCAGGCCAGGACCCACAGTACTACTGTTGGTTTGTTGTTCCTTAGCTGCGGATAATTGTAAATATATTTATTGGGCAGCTATTTGTAATATGTTCAAGGCTCCTTGTGTAATAGAGGCAGCAGACTTGAGCGCAGAACAGCAAATGGATGCATTATACCGAAGACCTTTTGAAATAAGTCAAGTTCTCAGGCCCAACCCTCTCAGCAGAGCCCTTCAGAAGTTGATGGAAATTCACCCTCTCCGCGGTGGGTGAGCCAGGCTCGGCGATGGTGCCTTTGCTTTTCTAGTTTGAATAAGCATAAAGCCGTCAGAGATGGAGGCCAAACCCAGACGTTGCTCGGATTCTGTTCCTCCATACCTTTAACAGGGCACAGCTTTGATTTGCAATGCGGGCAGTGCTGCAGAGCGAGGCCTGCGGATGNAAGCCCCCTGGGCGCCCCAACCCCCTGGGCACCCCAAGCCCCCGGGCGCCCCAGGCACTGCAGCCGCGCTGCGGGGTCCTTTGCAGCAGTAACTCCATGGCACTTCACCTCTCACTAGCCGAGCTCCGCAGCTGCGGGCAGAGCTCCTGTCCGCCGGTGCCGTGTCGGCACCCTGTGCCGCGGGACATTCGGCGGCAGTGCCTCACCGACGCGCTCCGAGGCATCCTCTGCGCCGTCCGCGATGCAGCGGGAGGCCTCCCAGCCGGGGGAGTCGTCCCATGCCCGTATGTACAGCAAGACCCTAAAATGTGCAAAGGGTCTGAGTGCCCGGCAGGACCCCTCCGGCAGGCCGTGGCCACCGTGCCCTGCGTCAAACCCCTCGCTCCGGGAGCCGCAGCTTTCTGCTGAAGGGCAGACCGAGCCCAGGCGATGCAGGGAGACCCTGCCAGTGCCCGGGGGGTGACTGGCCGGGCCCCAGAGCACAGAACCCCCCCAGCTGCTGCAGACCCGGGATTTTAATGGGACACCCGTTTAGCTGCTGTTGTGGGAGAGCCCCTGTCTTCGGGCAGTATTGGTCCCAGCGGGATACCCGACAAATTAAGCTCCTCATCTCTTACGCTGAGTTAATCTAAAGACCTCACCCCTCAGACAGCCTGATTGCTAGCTGTGATTCAGTTAGCCAAGATCACAGGAAAGGAAAAAGAAATTGTCTGTTGCTTCCTACAAAGAAATGACCTCATTTATTTATGGTAGGAATAAATCACTCCTTGATCAACGCCCAATTACACCAGCCAGCGTAACCTTGAGCATATTTACAGCTGATATTCCAGAAGTGGGAGGGATGCAATCCGGCACTACGCTGATCGTGTTAATAAAGCCTCTGTGCCCTCTCCTCTCCTCCTAGTTTGGGTCGGTCCCTGCCCGGGTGCGGCGGGTTACTTCCACGAGCGTTTCTGTGTGGTCCTCCCAAATGAAGCCCACTGGCGTGCAGGTGCCCTAAATACTAGCGATGGGAGAGGCTCGGGTGGCACTTTCATTCCTACCTGCCACTCTGGGTGTGATCCAAGGTGCTTTTATTTTTGAAGTCCTCAGTGGGAGTAAGACTGTGAAATGCCCCTTGTGCCTCTGGCGTGGGGACGGCCACACGGCCGGGCCACCAGCGAGGGCTCCGGTGGCTGCTGCACACCTTGAGTAACTGCCCGCAGAAGCACTGATAGAGAATCACAGAATCACAGAATCACTAAGGTTGGAAAAGACCTCTAAGGTCATCGAGTCCAACATCACCCCAACCCCCCCATGGCCACTAAACCATGTCCCCAAGCGCCTCATCTACACGTCTCTTAAATCCCTCCAGGGAGATAAGCAACTGCACCAACGAACCCTCTTACCAGAGGGCTGTGGGTGGGACACGACAGAACACGGCGTGCTGGTGCTGGGGGGTCAGTGAATTGCGGTCAGTCACCGAGCGAGCAGTCAGCCCGCTGGCAACTTGTGGCCGGTGGAAAATTGACACTTCCTCCAAAGAGGGTATTAGATAGAGAACTAAATTTAGATGCTGTTGCTTGGTGAGCATGGTAAATGGACGGCTGTAAGCTGCTGCCCCACCGGCGCCCCCGGTCCGGCTCCTCGCCGGGGCGGCTCTCGCGCCGCCGGCAGCGTGCGGGCCCCCGCCAGCGGCGGGGAAGCCCTGCTGGAAGTGATCCGCGGGTAACGAGAGCAAGAGGACTTACGGAGTTTTCATAAATCACAGGGTTTTAAGTCATGGTTCCTGAAAAGAACAGTCGTCTTGAATAAATCACTAACTACAAGAAATGTTCTGGAAGCCTTCGTCTTCCCGCTGCAGGGCGGCTGCCAAGCCGCCCCAAATGTCAGACTCGCCCATGGTTATCGGTGGAGCTTCATGGGCACCTCTGTGGGCAGCAGCTTCTGCCCGGGGAGGGATGGCGACTTCGGGTTTTAGGGTGATTTTCCAGTAGCCTGGAAAATACCCTCATGGACAATATAGACATACCCGTAGTTTCAGGAGATGAAAAATGAGGCTGTGGCAGCTGGCTGTCCACCAGGCCAGCCAGAAGCTGTACCTTAGTCCCAAAACTTTCGGGGATCCCAATCTGAAAACTTTGTTACCTCAAGCAAAATGTTCCTTGCTCTTCTTCTTGGTTTTGCCCCATTTGCTCTTCCCCTCCCTCCCGCAGCACACAAGTGCATGCACGCACACACAGCATGCACGCACGCTGCCTCATCTGCGCAGGCATGGCGGTGGCTGGCGCATCCCGAAACCCCGTCCCCGGCAGAATAACGCCAGTGGGAGCTGATGCTGTAAGTCTGCCTGTGCGTGCCGTAGCTCTCCGGCGCTCTCCCTCGTGCAGGGCAGGCTGGTCTCTGCGCAGCCCCGGACCGAGGGATGAGCCGAAGCGCAGGCTGCAAGGCGGATCCCAGCTGGACTGGGTTTGGGGTTTGTAAATCAAGCAGTAAGGCAGCTGAGGCATACACAAGATCCGTTTTAATGACCAGGTCGTCTTTTATATTTTGCTTTCTGCACGTGGGGACCACGCTGCAGCTGGCAGTGCTGGGGGTGCAGTGGTGTGGCTCTCCTGTAGTGATTTATGTATTGCATCTCTAGCTGGAACGCCCCAAAATGCCGATGTAACTGCATTGTCTGATACAGTCAGCGACTACAGGTGGTGTAGGTTAATGCAAAGGTGTCATATTTAAACAGAAAAGAAAATGTCCTCTTCCAACTCCTGCCCACCTTGGGATTGCCCTGATTGTAATTAGGTGGGGCATGCTGACGAGCTAGGCAGATTAGAGGCACATAAGCTTCTGGCAGGACATCCTTCATGATGTGCATTGATTGGAAATCCTCTGGCTTTGGTATAATCCGGCTTTGCGAGCTCCCAGGGGCTCCTCTGAGACCTGCTGAAGGAGCTCTGCAAACAAGCGATGGGGATGGCCTAGGAATTTGTACCTGGGACTGTCCCAGGTCTTACTGTGCAGTTTATTGGGGTTTGGTCTTTGCTTTACTTTGAAGACTTGTATTGGTTTTATCTTGCTGTAAGTACTTTATGCCCTTGCTCCTGGCAATCAATGGAAAACAACTCAACAAATAGGCAGGCTCCGCAGGAAGCGGCCTCGATGATTCAGAGCAGCAGCGTTCACCCAGAGCCGGCAGCAGCAGTAAATCCGCTGCCTGCTCCCGGCAGCGCTCCGGAGGGAGCGGGCAGGCAGAGCGCTTCTCCGCCACGCGCGTTTACCGCGGGCAGCCGGGGGGGCGAGACCGCCGCCGCTCGTGGCACTGCCTGTGCCCACACCGCGCGGAGCACCCGCCGCACGCTCCCTGCACGCCTGCCCCGCGCCGGGCCGCGGCTCCCGGTGCGCTGGTGGCACGCGTGAGCTCGGTGTGCCCGCGGCGGTGCACACCGCCGCTGCGCTGCCGGCGTTGGGCCTTAAGGTCTTTCTTCTGGTTCTGATCCTGCTTTGGCGCTTGCACCCAGGCGCTGGGTGCCTGATGCTGTTACCTGGCTGCTCTCAGCTGGAGCCGGCGGTGGTGCGGGGAGCCGCGAGCAGAGCCGGGCAGGAGCCACGCGGGCAGTTTTTTCCCCGGGCACGCCGGCTCTGCGGCTCCGTGGGGCGGCCACCCCCACGTCCCTTACGCAGCGTCCCGGGGCGCCCAGCACATCCCGGGGCGGGTTAGCATCACCCTGCAGCCACGCGTGCTCTCTGTGCAGCAGCCAGGGGCACAGCACTCGCTAATGAGCTCTGGTAGCAGTGTTTAACGAGCACTGTTACTGTGCTGAACATAGCCGAGAAATTAGCTATTGGTGTGTGGCAGAAGTGATTCCGAGGGGCTTCACGCGGTTTGCGGTACCGGCACTGCCGTGCGCTGGCTGCAGGACCAGCCCCCCAGGCAGGAGGGTGGAGGAGGGCCAGGTTTTGTGATACTGGCCTTGGGTTTGAACACCAGTGAAATGAGGGTGGTTTTTTCTGATCAGCTAGAGCTGCCCGTCCATCACGTGTCTGCGTGACGCTCCCGTAGCTCTTTGGGCACACTTCTTGTCTCCTGCCAGTCCGAGCCCCTCAGGGGCGATGGTTGGTGGGCAGCCCAGCACATCTGCCTGCTTTAAAGCACCCCCTGAGGCGTGTGGGGCTACAGGCGAGGACGGAGCAGCCGCACTCGGGCTCAGCCGTGCTGCCTCGCAGCGGGGAGGCTCGGCTGAGTCACGCCAAGGTGCAGCACTGGGATCCGCCTGGGACCTCACCCCTCCCAAAGCAATCAGACCTCACCCTGATAGGGAGCAGAGTTCCTCTCCCGCTGGTTTTAACCTCTTCAGGTATGCGAAAGTGCAGGCAGGTCTCGTCACCCTGATCTGAGTGAGGCTGAGTAAATTAAAGACGGGCAGGGGAAGGGGTGGTCGGCCGGTGGAAGTCGAGCGGTGCCTGTGGGAATGGTGGATTGGGTCGTGGTTTAGGCCGGCAGGCAGCTAAACGCCACGCAGCCGGTGGGATGGGGGAGAGAATCGGAAAAGAAGGTAAAACTCACGGGTTGAGATAAAGACAATTTAATAGGACAGAAAAGGAAGGAAAAATAATAATGACAAAAGAATACACAAAACAAGTGATGCACAATGCAATTGCCCACCACCTGCTGACCAACGCCCAGCCGGTTCCCGAGCAGTGGCTGCACACCCCCGGCCAACTCCCCCCAGTTTTTCTGTTCAGGATGACGTCACATGGTATGGAATAGCCCTGTGGCCAGTTGGGGGCAGCTGTCCTGGCCGTGCCCCCTCCCAGCTTCTTGTGCCCCCCCAGCCTCCTCGCTGGCAGGGAAGGCTGAGAAGCTGCAAAGCCCTTGACTTAGTGTAAGCCCTGCTCAGCAACAACT
Source organism: Pelecanoides urinatrix (assembly GCA_013400755.1). Classification (NCBI taxonomy): domain Eukaryota; kingdom Metazoa; phylum Chordata; class Aves; order Procellariiformes; family Procellariidae; genus Pelecanoides; species Pelecanoides urinatrix. The sequence continues at coordinate 166,468 of VZTQ01002791.1, read as the reverse complement.
GAAACATCAGTGCGTTATCGACATTATTCTCATCCTAAATCCAAAACCCAGCACTACACCAGGAAGAAAATTAACGCTAGCCCAGCCGAAACCAGGACAGGGCGCTTGCCCCAGTGTGGGTGGGAAGATGCACCCCAGGGTCTGCCCAGAGACCTCCCAGCTGTGGGTCTGGGGGGCAGGCGTGTGTCAGTAGTTCATAAACGCTTGGTTTGCGTCACGTTTGACGTGTGTGAGAACGTGAGGCAAAGGGACACTCACGGGAGAGCCTGTCCTGCCTGCCCAGTGAAGGCTCTTTGAATAAAACCCCACTGCTCTTGAGTATGCTGTTTAGGCTTACCAGTTACAGCTCCCTACTTCAGCACACTTAGTGCAAAAAAAAGGTAAAAATAAAAGGTTGCACAGCTTTCTAGATGTGCAAAGAGCATTTCCTTTGTTAGCAAAGCTTGTGTTTCAAAAAGCCGTTTACACTTCCAGCAGAACAAAATCTACTGACCACAGAGCTTTAAAAATGCATTTTAAACTCTGGACAGACCACATAAACTCCTTCTCCAGCTTGCCTTTCTTAATCATTTTATTTCATGTTTTATGTTCATACTAGATGATAATGAAGAATATGGACACTGCCTGTGTCAAACCACTTCTCACAAGTCCTGGCATGCATCAACCCAAAGTTTCTTACTCGGCTAAAGGAGCTGAGGTCTTTTATGGCTTGAGGTGAAGAGAGGGAGAGAGATGTTTCCTTACACAAACATTTGACATTTTAATAGCGAATTGACCAGTGCAGGTGTTAGTCTCCAACAGAAACCCTTGTCCTTCCTCTGCAGTAGAACTAACGTGAGACAAACGGAGCACAATCTGAGTCTGCTTCCAGCACTCACGCTTAACCCATCAAAACCAGATTATCGTCTCCAAACAGGAGACAGTTTACTAGTGGTTTGTTTGTGAACAAAGTAAACTAGTGCAATTGAGTTAATACAGTGTTCAATAGACTTATATATCTAATATAGAAGAGGAAATCATGTTTAAAAATATGATAGTTATTTATGGCTAACATTTAAAAACATAGATTGTGTTTGACGTGAAATTCATTGATGAGTCAACCACATGAAATGCTTCCTTAAAGCAGTAGTCCAGAACACGTTATCTGCCAAGGTCTGTGCCTCTACTTTGGACTTGACTGTGGAAATCTGTAAATCTTTGCTGCGATGTTTCCAAGGGGAGCAGTTATACTCTCTTCCGTTCTTTGAGTCAATAAAGGAGAATTTCATAAAGTTTAGGACACATGTAAGGATCGGTCTCTGCTGGAACTGAATCTGATGAGTGGTGCATGCCTGGCAATTAATGCATCGTAAGTCTGTGTTATCCTCCCTATCAGCACTGATAAGCACATTTCTTAGGCTTAAAAAAAGGAATTGGAAACAACAAAAAAAGAAATTTCTATGCATCAGCAGCCCAAAGATTTACTTTGAAAGAATCCAAGCGGTGGCTTATCATCTCCTTCGAAAGGAAAATGTTTTTCTTCTTCAAGCAAGCAACGGATCACATAACTCCGAAGGCAGCGCGCTGTTCCTGCGCGGGCTGGGGGTCTCGGGGCCGCCGCAGCAGCTGCCGGCATCGCCTGCGCTCCCCTCGCCAGGCCACGCCGCTGCTCCCCAGGTGGGGGCCCCGGGCCCCGGGATTCACCCTCCACAAATGAAGCAGACTGTTGGAATAGGAAGCCCTTGTCTGCTTTTATTTATTTGCACGGTATTCTTACCTTGGGGCTGTCTCACAGCATTGTGTGTGCTTTGGGCTGACTCGTTGTTGCATTTAAACAGACGAAGGAATTAAGACATAGAACAAGGAGGAGGTGGAAACCCATCCGGTGAGTGGTCCGGAGAGGAGAGCGTCGTCGCTTGGACTTCAGCAGTTCGCTGACAGGGCAGGGTGACTTGCCAGCGTGATAAAAATGGGCATATGCTTGTTTTCCTTCTATATGATGCATATAAAGAATTCAAGGATTTTTTTTATTTTCCGCTGCTTTTCCCCCCCACCCCCACTTGTTTTTTTTCCATCAGATGTTGATGTTTCATCTGTCCAGGAACTCAGTGTAGAGAAATATAAATAATTATGACAGGGGATAAAAGCTGAGCGATTGAAAGCAGAGGAGATTTATAGTCAGATTGTTTAAACACTTTGCTTTTTGTTAGCACCTATTATACTTCAGTGCCTTAAAACCATTTGGGAGGAGCGAGCATTTTGTGCAAGATTCGACAGCCCTAAAAGTGCAGTCCAGAGGGAAAACAGCCTGCCTGCGTTCGAGGCTTGCTCGATCCCCTCTCAGGAAAGGGGGGTGACAAGCCACCATGCTCAACACTTTTGTTCTAAAAACCAGAGGCAGAAGTAGGCTTTGCCATCTCATTTTTGCCCTTTGGCAACGAATAAACATTTTCTGTGTCTGGGCTGCTTCCTTCCAGCGGAGCAGCGGCGTCGGGGCCAGCACACTGGATGGACAGACAGCGGCAGCAGCAGGGCCAGGGGCCAGGATGCTGGACAGACAGACGGCAGCAGCAGCCAGGCCAGGGGCCAAGGCACTGGACAGACGGACAGAGGCAGCAGCCAGGCCACGGGCCAAGGCACTGGACAGACGGACAGAGGCAGCAGCCAGGCCACGGGCCAAGGCACTGGACAGACGGACAGAGGCAGCAGCCAGGCCACGGGCCAAGGCACTGGACAGACGGACAGCGGCAGCAGCAGGGCCAGGGGCCAGCACGCTGGACAGACAGACGGCAGCAGCAGCCAGGCCAGGGGCCAAGGGACTGGACAGACGGACAGGGGCAGTAGCCAGGCCAGGGGCCAGGGCGTTGGACTGACGGACGGCGGCAGCAGCAGGGCCAGGGTCCAGGGCACTGGACAGACGGACGCTGCCCCTCTGCTGCGGGTCCCCCTGTTTTGTGGCTTTGGCTGGGGGTCCGGCTCCGGCTCAGGCTCCCTGAGCCGAGTGGTTGCGTGGTGCTTGGCGAGACACAAACCAAGCCCATCCCTACCCCGGCGAGCTCGCTGCCCGCCGCAGGCAGCCCTGCTTGTTCGGGAAGAGGATCGGCCGCCGCGAGCAGCGGGATGCTGACGGCGCGTCTCCTGGGATCGTGGAGCAAGAGGCGCCCGGGGCTCTGCGCACGCGTTCTCTCGGCACGCGCCGCGTGGTGTTAGTGCAAGGAAAGGCTGTTTTCGGCCGCGTCAGACAGCTCCACGCCTGCACGTGTGTGCGGGCAGGACACGGGGCTGCCCCACGGTGTGGTTCAGCACCCAAGAACCTGTTACTCAGGCAGGGCCCGCGTTCTGTGCTGCCTGAGTTTGTACAGAATCCAGTGTATGGAGTGTCCAAGCCAAAAATAGCTTCACCCTTGCACTGTCCAGCGTCCCTGAAAATGCGGAAAGCTGTCCTGCCAAGGACACTTCCACTGCTCACCTCCTCTAACAGTGCACAGGCTCTCCAGCAGATTTGCTTGCTCTCCGTGGCGGTGGAGCTCACCTGCACCCCGACGTGCAGGGCTGGGCCCTCTCTGCTTGCAGCCCACCTTCATTTTACAGTGAACCCCCTCCCAAAAGCGGCAAAAGCCCATTTGTACGTGCGATGGTTTGCTCTTGTGAGACACCTGCCAACTCCTGTGGCTGCTTTTCTGGTGCAGACCAAGGCTCTGGAGGGTTTTCCAGATGCCTAAAGGCAGGGCAGGATTGAGAGGGGAGGAAGAAGCTGTGAAGGGCTGGAGGCCGCCCAGAGGGGCTAGAGGAGGAGGAGGAGGAGGAGGGAGAAGGGGAGGAGGAGGAGGAGGAGGAGGAAGAGGAGGAGGAGGAGGAGGAGCGGATCTCCAGGGGGTGAGGGAGGGATGGAGGATTTTTGGCAGCAGGAGGTCATTGCTCTGTGACGCATTCCCCGGGAAGTGCCAGCTCGTCTGCGCGCACAGCAGCTGCTGCAGCTGGCCTGCACCCCTCTTCCCCCAAATACCCGTCACAAGCCTGCCTATGATCAGGAAAGAGAAACTGGGACAGGGAAAGCAATTGCTTCTTAGAAATTGTCTTTCTTCCAAAACACAGCCCCCGTTCGTTCCCATATGCAGCAACTGAGTGTGTGTAATACGCAAAACCAGGTTTTGGGGTGGGTTTTTTCCCTCAGATGCTTTAAATGTAGTGTGGCGTTTCACCTCCCTCCAGATGCGACCTGAAATCATCCAAGCGGAGCGGTCTGAGTCCTGCACAGTGTTACGCTCCCTGTGTTTTGAGAGCTACAACACAAATGTTTGACAGCCGATGCCTGTACAAATTATCAGGCCTGGGTCAACATTTTTCTTTCAAAACTTGTTGTTCAAACTCAGATCTCTGGCCTAAAAATGTCTTGCCCAAGGCCGCACGCCGGGGCACCACACGCGCCCTGTGTCCAGCTCTGCAAGGTCCCTGGCAGAGGATGGTGGCTGAAGGACTGAAGGACAGGGCTGAAGGACGGACCCGGGGTAGCGGGAGCGTCTTGGGCTACTTGTCCCTGACACCGGTCCCATCTGCTGCTCTGGGGAGTCACATTCTTGCGCAGGTTGATGCCCACCGAAGGGACGGTGATGACCACCCGTCCCACCCCGAGCAGCGTGGAAGGGGTGGCGGGGCGTTGTGTGCGCGGCGTCCCCAGGGACACTTCAAAACTCAATCCTTAGAGGTAAACCCGCCGCTCTCCCTCACGCAGCATTTGTCACCTGCGTGTCGGGACTGACACCGTCAGTGACACAGCATCCAGGAAAGGCAGACGCTGGTGCCACCCCGCTGGTCCCACTGCCACCACCGGTCATCGCAGCAAGGCTAGCCAGGGCACAGCACGGCGGGGGGCACAACACGGTTCGAGAAGCCGTTGCCCTACAGGGAGTTAAAATCAGGTTTGGGAAACAAAAGGCTTTTTACTAAACCTCTCCTTTTCTGGGCTGCAATGGCCTAATTCAGGTTACAAACATTACTGTGAGAAATACAGGCAAAAATCTTGCCGGACCAGCTCTGGGGAGCAAGGGAGCACTTGGGATTTTGCAGCAGCGACTGCTGGGTCAGGGTGAGTCAGGCTGCAGAGCCAGCCCCGTGTGCGTGCACACGTGTGTGCACGTGTGTGTGTACATGCGTGTGCGGTGTGCAGGTGCGTGTGCAGCCCCGCGGCTGCAGCGAGACCAGATGCTGTGGTCCCAGCTGCAGGTTCAGGGCGGGCTGTCACAGGGACGCCGGCACCTGGGTTTGGTAAAACATCCTGGTGGCAGAAAAAGAGCAAGGCATGGGCGGCGAGACCCCCTGAATTTGTGCCTCGGGGTACGCCTGATGCCGTTAGTGCCCCCATAAGGAAGCTGAGCACGAAGCAGCAGCGCCGGCGAGAGCTTCGAGGTCCCGTCTGCCTCGGCAATTTAACGTTTCTGTGCTTGTTTGAGGAGCACTTCAAACGCAGGGTTGGGAAAGACCTCATTAATAAAGTATATAGCTGACGTATATGGCACAGCAAGTGTGCAGTGAAAAGGCCATTCAGAGCACTCGCCTATGCTTTACCATCGCCGGAGTCCTGGACTAATGCATAACAGCCCCTCTAAAAATACTGGCAGCATCTGACTGCCATCAGATGACTCCTTCGGCTGATGCGGAGAAGGGCGGTGGGGAAGCCTTCAGCCTCCAAAGACATGCACGGCTTTGTGTCCCAGGGCCAATTCTCTTTCTTTTTTGTTCGTCTGAGGGTATTTCTGAAACCAGGGTAAGCTGTGGGGGACACAGAAACCTGAAGCTTGGCTGTTACTTTTTGCACGGCCAGTTTCTTTTTCCATGGATGTGAGCTCCCCAAGGCAGATGCTTGTTTGTGATAAATTTTGTGGTTATTTTGTGCGCGTGTGTGTGTGTGCACGCGCGCACGCGTGTGTGTGTATGCTATACTTGTGACGCTTAAATACCACATCCAGCTGGCAGAACTTCCACATGCCATTGCAAACCCTCCTAACGAGCACTAATGAAACAAGAGGAGACGGTTGGTTTGTTGGTGTAGGTTTTCTGGTCGGTGCTCAGAGCTCCGGGCAGGGACCGGGTCCTGCGACATTCAGTGACAGATTCTCTCTAAGTGCCACCGACAGCTTTTAGCTTTGATGCCGATGGTCACTGAGTGTCCCTGTGCCTCCACGGCCCCCTGCAAACTGGAAATGATGTCAGGTGAGGGAGGGTGCCGGGCTCCGCGCCCCTTCCACTGCAGAGGAGATACTGAAAAATGCTGGGTTTGCGCTTGCTGTGGATACTGTCCACAACAGGTGAGCTTAAAATAGGCTCCACCGAAACAGAAAATGCGTGTCACCGATGAGCGAGACGTGCGGCAGCAGCTGAGCTCCGCGTGCCCCCGCTGCAGCGGGGTGCTGGCCGTGCTGCACGCGAGGGGCCAGCGGCGACCTGAGCGGGGCTGCCAGCTGCCCCCCAAACCTGGCTGGGGCCCTGGCGTGGGAGGAACAGCATTGCCCGTCATTGCTCAGACCCCCGCAGGCGGCTCCGCCGGGCGCTGGCAGGTGTTTCCCCCGGAGCAGGAGACTGAGGTTAGAAATTGCATCTGTGCAGGCACGACTGCAAGCGCAAATGTCAGCTCTGGCAACTGCTTCCAGCACTGGGAGCGTTTCTGGTGCCTAATGCAGCCCAAGTTCAAAGGCTATCAGGGGAAAAATATTCCCACTGTAACAGGGATGAGCAAACTGTGCCTCTGCGGCAGTGAAGGAATTAACTGCATTGTCTTTCCGTAAGAAGACAAAACAAGTTTTGCTCCCCAGACTAATGCTGGACATGTTGTTGTCACCGCTCGCTCTCACTTAGACCCCCTCTCAGGAGCCAGGTCCCAAAGGAAAAGCTCCCCTGGGTGGGGGGGCTGGCCCTGTCCCAGCGTCCCTGCTCCTGTCCCTGCAGCTGGGCAGGACGCTGTTACGCTCCCGGACCCAAAATCGTATTATCTGACCGCAGTTGGCTGCATCAGTCAAGTGCTTGGCTGCTGCCTGGGGGGCTGCGGCAGAGGGGGAAAATACCTGGAACTCTCCAGCTCTCGGCAGACCTGTGCTCTGGCCGACGAGGAGCGACGGAGGCGCCCGGCCGGGTGGGCACAGCCAGCCCCCCGCCCTCGCCCTGCTGCCGCTGCCAGGCGTGGGTCTGCCACGCCGCGACAGGTCCTAACCTGGGGGTCCTGGGCAGGTCCTAACCCGCGGGTGGGCCCCAGGGGTGGCCCACGCGTTTGGGACAAGGGGTCTGGCATTTATTCCCACAAGCTCCCCAGCAGCGTGGCACCAGCGGTCCCCAAAGAGAGCCGATGTCCCGCTCCCAGAGACCCCGGCCGGGGAGCAGGGCGCCGGGGTGCACGAGCAACCGCACGCTCGCTGCCGCGGGCACGTGCGTGACGGCAGCCGGGTCTCCCCTTCTGCACACACGGTGCTTTATTTCCCGAAGCAAGGCAGCAGCAGCGGGAGGGCGGAGGGGGCCCTGAGCGCCCGCGGGGCACACGGGGGCCCCGGGTCCTCCTCGCGCCTGGGCACGGCTCTCGGGGTTCGGGTCAGACAGCCGCCCCACGCTCCGCTTTCTACGCCCGAGCAGCGCGTTTGCTTTCCCTGCCAGCAAACCCGAAGGGATGGAGGCGAGAGCTGCTGTGCGTGATGGTGAAGCTCGGCTGGAGAGCTCGGACGTGGCTTACCCACCCGTACCTCTGCATAATAGCTGGCTTAAAATCTCTTTTATTTTCTCTGCAAATTCTGCAGTCACTCACAGAAATGCCTATTTTGAAATAGTCTGTGGGAACTTGGAAAAGGCAAGTGGCTACCTTTTATTTACTTGTTTATTTATTTATGGATAAGGTTTATTCGTCTCTTGGTTTTATCCCATGCCATAACCACCTTGTTTGTTGCTGTTTTCCATCAGGTGTTATATTTAGCCATGTATACGTGATGGCCAAATACACTGTGGTTTTTATTTTCAGTGGTAGCAACAACTATTTCTAAATATTGCAGATCTGCTGAGATGTATGGGGGTATTGAAAGCTTAGGGGGAAAATTGCAGAGCTTGATTTTTACTAGATAGTTTTCAGGTATATCTTGCTTAAAGCACATCGATTTGCAATGAAAGTTTCCCTCGAAGCCTGAAATTAAATCTCAGATTTCTCAGCTGTTGAGTGTGTGATCCAACCAGCAGTCTTGGCGAAAAGACTATAGTTCAAAGGACACAGTTTCAAAGGACATCAAAAGAAGGATTTTTCTAGCCATAAAAGCCGGAGGAACCATCACGCTCAGCAGTGCAGGGAATGTGAGGCTGGAGTGTTTGCTTTCCTTACGATTAATTTTCTATAATGTTAATATGTGTAAACAAATGTAAAAGACACCTGGTCCCATATGCTACAAGTGTACGTGATCGTCCCCCCATGCTCCGTGTAGCACATGCATGTTTGTACATGCTCAGCGTGGGAGCCTCTTAATGCCAAGTTACGAATCTATGTAAAATTTAAGAATGATCCAAAAATAACGGACAGTTGGTACTTTTGAGCCTTGAACCCGCTCACCCACACATGACACCCTGGCTGTGTTGAAGAGTTTGTGGATGGTCCTTGCAAAACCCTCCTGCCCAGGCAGCGACTTGGTTCCTGCAGCAGGAACAGCCCGGGCAGTGCGGAGCGAGCCGTGCCCTGGAGCGTGGCCCCCTGTACGGCACGGCTGTGCCAGCGCAGTCCCCCGTACCGCACGGCTCAGCCCGGGCGGCCCCCCGTACCGCACAGCTGTGCCGGTGCCGCCCCCCGTACGGCACGGCTGTGCCCTGGAGCGTGGCCCCCCATACCGCATGGCTGTGCCGGCACGGCCCCCTGTACCGCACGGCTGTGCCAGCGTGGCCCCCTGTACCGCACGGCTGTGCCAGCGCAGTCCCCCGTACCGCACGGCTGTGCCGGTGCAGCTCCCCGTACTGCGCGGCTGTGCCAGCATGGCCCCCCATACCGCACGGCTGTGCCGGTGCAGCCCCCCGTACCGCACGGCTGTGCCGGCATGGCCCCCCGTACCGCACGGCTGTGCCGGCATGACCGCCTGCCGCGCACCGCGATGGGCTGGTCCCAAGCCCTCCGCCTTGTCCACCCTTCCCCGTCCGCCGCGGCGCAGGCGGTGCAGAACACGGTGGGGAGCAGCGATCTGGCCGAGTGGTGGCCAGGGAGCTCCCTCACTGCTGCAGCTCCCTCGGGGCCGATGCTCTTCGGGCTTTCCCTTCCCTCCTGTCGGGAGTGGAGCGGCAGCCGAAGGTGCCGCACTCTGTCCCTGACCGCGAGGACCCCGGCAGAGGTCAGCTCCGCTCTCCTTTCGGGGGAGTCTCCAGGACAGTCTTCTCCAGCTCTCTGGATCTCAGGTCTTCACCTTGGCATTGCTCCACTCGGGCTTGAGTTCGCCTCAAACTTCAACGCCATCGGCCTCACAATTTCAATACAAGACCCACGCTCAAAGCCCGCTCCGGGCACCGCTGCTCTCGCTTGTGGTCAGAGTAGGCACCGTGATTTGGGTTTTTTTGGGTGGTTTTTGGGTGGTTTCTTTAGTGACACCTAAAGTACTTGTGCTGTCAGACATTCGTTGATGATAGATCCCGAGGGCAGGTTTTATTATTGGGCTGTAAATGCAACATAGGCAAAGAAAGTGCTTTGTGTCAGTGAAGTCAGCGTGCCGTTGCTCTGCCAAGGGGGGCAATTACACCATGGTACCACCGCTGAAGAGGATTAAACATAACAGAGGTGAATTTCTCATATACCTGAAAGTGTTTGATACTCCAGCTTCCACTGCAGAGAGAAAACAAACAGAATTTTCCACCTGGCTGGTGGTCTTGATAATTATTTTTATTCACATATTCTGCATTAGACGTGGAAAATAGACCTGTGTTTTCTTTGTGGTCTATTGATTTCCAAGGACAAACGACTTCCTTAAAAGATCAAAACAAGCTAAGAAAGTATAATGTGGTTCTAAGTAGATTTTTTGAATGAGTCTTTTAAAGGGTCGCACTGGAGATCCATGTAATTTTACAAGGTTTTGAGTTACTCTTCTCTCTCAGTTAAATTTAGTGGTTAAAATTGAAGAGTTTTTCTATGATCCAGTAATGATAATAATTAACAGCAGTATATTTCAAGAGGCCAAGTACAAATGGAAGGGTCGGTACATTTAGAACCAATAGAAGAAATGTTCTTCTCGCAGAGCGTTGTGTCTCTCTGAAATTCACTTATGCAGAAGATTTAAACAAATAGGTTGGCTAGAATAAAAAGAAAAAAATTTGTCTGGATCGTTTTGTGTCCATTTATAACATCTGCAGCTATGCAAGCTCTGGCCAGTTATATCCGAGTAATCAACTACCGTGTGCCAGGGCAGGGGAGGCTGCACCGTCAGCGGGCAGCATCGCGCCTTGCTTGGGGCCGGTCCCTGCAGCACAGGGTGCCGGCGCCGGTTTGCTCTTCCATAGCCGCCCCGCTGCTGGTTTATGGCAGGAAACTCCTGCGAGGGAACGAAGGCTTCCCAGGAGAACCTGCGTATCAGTGCAAAATTTGGGGAAGCCCCCAGTCATCCTGGAGCGCGGTCGGGCTGCCCTGGCAGTGCTGGCGCGACAGCAGCTCGCCGGGCGCCTGCGGGAGCAGGGCCGCTCCTCCCCAGCGAAGTGGGGACTTCGTCCACCCTTCCCTCTCCAGAGGCCTTCGGACGGGAATAGCAGAGCAGTCGGGCGAGCATTCCCTCAGCCAGAACAGGCACATTTACCCAGGCTGGCTTCTGCAATTTCCCCGTTTTATCTTGACTGCTGGCCCCAGAACTTTGGTGTTATCAGCTAGGAGGTGAGCTCAAATACGGAGAGTTGTAAGAGAAGGAAATAATAATAATAATAATGAACTATTAACAAAGCTAAGAGTCTATCTGAAAATGCTAACGATCTTTTTCTTACTGCAAAGGGAAAAATAGAAGTTTTTCATAATGAAGGTGAATTGGAGCTCACTGAAATTTCTTTTCCTGTGAAAGATGAGGTTGGGGCTTTTTGGAAAACTGCAGTTTTACTTATATACATTTTTGTGATTTTTTTTTTTTTTAATTTATTGCAATGGATGGGATGAGAGCAGCGTGGGCAGGGGGTGGGAGCAGCACGGGCAGGGGAGCTCAGGCCGACGGGTCGACTCCTCTCGCTCGGGCGGCTCAGATCGCAGGCTCAGTTGGAGAATGCAGCCGATCCTTGGTGAAGGCATAGGACCTTGGAAAGGTCCTTTTGGATGTGAGTGAAATGAGAAGAAGGGAAAAAAACCCAACTTGGTTATTTCTGGTCGCTCACCTCCGTGGTATTTACTGCTGGGCACCGCTGCGCTGCCGAGCACATCCCGGAGCAGCCTCTGCACCCGCCCGGAGGAAACATCCTCCTCCCTCCGGAACCTGCTCCTGTGCTGGGCACCGTTATTTTCGCTTACTTGGGAAGTAGCTGGAGTCTAAATGGTACTTTCCCAACAGAGAAAAAGATGGCGTATTATACTTTTAGTGAAGTCATTGTTTTTGTTACAAAAAAAGAATGAATTTGCTCCCTGTTTTTGTCTGCAGTCCATCCTATTCCCTGTGCAGCTATTAAAATTTCCAACTTGTATATAGGAAATTACAGCTTGGCATGTCCAAAACTCTGTGACACCTTTTGGGAGAGGAGGCTGAGGTGAAACCAGAGCAAATGTACCGTTCTGGTCCATGGTGCTGCTGCTGTTCTAATCAAGCGTGGAAGCGACGTCCCAGGGGAGGGGAACTCGCTGCGGGGGTACACGGCAGCACCGGTGCAGGGCGGCGCGGGGGGGCACCCGTGAGCGCGCTGGCAAAACACAGGGCAAAGCTACCGGACCAAAGTATTTCTGAGACTAAAGCAGAGATGTTAAGCTGCAGAATGGCTTTAGTGAGTGTTCCCACCCCAAGCAAAGGGGGTGGCTGGCTCTGTATCGCCTCTTTGCAGTGTCCCAGCGGACAGCACGGCACGGCACGGCGCCGTGCACTCATGTCTCCCGTTTGTCTCCAGCGGCGTTGCCTTTCCCGTGGTGAGTGACACTGATGCTCGGCCGTGGCTGGCCTGGCTGCTCCAACAACCTGAGGCCGTTCCTGATGCCAGGGCAGAAGGGGCGGAAGGTGAGGCGGCCTCGGAGGTCCCTGGCACCTCAGGAGACCCAGCGGGGAAGGGTTCGTTAGCGCACAGCCTCGTCACCTCAAAGGAGACGCTCGCTTTTAAAGACAGCAGTTTAAGAGGAGGGTGTTTGAAAGGGCATCTCGCAACCCTGTCTGCTCTTTGGCTTCTTGGGTTTTTTTAGCCCCGCGCTGTTATTATCCGGTGTGATGGGTGAGAGACACGCAGGAGACACCTGGGGAAGGTCCCGCTCACGTATCGATTGGAGAAATTTTGGTAAATAAAAGGGAGGCTTGGGAATTCAGCAACCTCCCCAGCGTGGCTGGCGGCCAGCTCAGCCCTGCCCTCGCTGCCGGGCTGAACAGGACTGAACCCATCCCGCCACCCGCACTCCGGCAGCGGGGTGACGTCCCAGGCACATCACCTACCGCTGCAATTGCTGCCGACTAGGGCCAGTGTCATGAAACGGCCTAAATTAAACACACTTGGGGCTTCAAAGGGTGAAACGCTCCCTGTGCCACCAGCCAGGAGCTCTGCCCTGCGCTCCCGGTGCTCAGCGACTGCGGAGGGGACGGAGCGTGGAAGTCCCTGGGGGGGTCCCCGGTGCCCTGGTGCTGCTGCTGCCTTTGCCCCGTCGCAGGGACGGACCCTGCGCCCAGCGCCCGGCCCGCTGCCGCCCACCCTCAGCCAGAGCCTGCAGGTGCTGAGATTCATTTTGGGCCTTCAGATTTATGCTGGGAGTGTCCCGCGATGTTTCCAATTTGCAGGATTTCTTGTGTAATGATTTTCTTAGCCACCCCTCGCTGTTAACAGTTTTTCTTATGAGTCACTAAATAATGTGTAATTTATACAGCTGTATTTTGTGTTTGGAATAAGCATTCAGCTTAGCAAACATTGCAAAGAAACTTTAGGATTTTTGTAAAAATCAGTCTCAAAGCCCGATACTGCTGTAAAATAAGCAGAAATGAATGTGACCTTTTTGTAATTAATTACACAGTGCTATGCAGGTGAACCTCCTGCTTTGGAAACGTTTTCATTCCCTATTAAATTCGGTGTGACTTTCCCGTAAGCATCATCCCCTTGTCCTCCTGCATTTTAGATTATAAGCAACTCCAGCATCTGCTGGCAGAGCGTGGTTAAACTAAACCAACCAGGCATCCCGACAGACAGCTCGGTCGTTTCCAGCAGATTGTGGCAGTGCCTCCGAACTCACACCATTTTTGGACCACCCTGCCAACAGCACCTTTCTACCCCCTGATTTAAATTAGGCGGCCCTAATTTAATCTTTGAAAACTCACATCGTAAAAGAAGAGGTAAATTTTATGGCCTCACACCTATTTTTGTGATTAAATGGTGCTGCCATCAACTGCTGTGCGCTAGACGCATTAGTCTGGAAATTCACTGCCGTGCCTCGGGGGTGCCGCTGCAAGAACCGTCCCCGCGGTGGGCGGCTGTTGGCCGGCGCTCCGTCACGCCGGCGGCAGCGGTGGGGACCCCCCTGCCCGAGTGCCCGCCCCGGGGGAAGCGCCGGGAGAGCCTGGGGCTGCGCAGCGCTGGGAGCAGCAGAGGCAGCGGCTGGGGCTCAGGACCTGGGCGAGGGTGCAAGCCCGCGCAGAGCGAAGGCTGGAAACAAGCCGCGGGCCCAGGGCAAGCGGCTCGAGATGGCTTTTGGGACCAGTCGGGAGCGATGTACGCCCAGCGTTCGTGCTGTGCTGAGGACCACCAGATCTCTCCTGGGGTGTGCACGGCCACCTCCTCCCAATAAAAGCCGGCAGCCACCGGGGCTGACCGGGTGGTCCTGGAGGGCACGAGTCCAGGGGAAAAGTCCAGTTTAAAACTCCAGTTTAAATCTATGGCTGTCGCAGGCATTTGTGCGAGGCTAAAATGTGTCCCAGCAGCTTTCAGACCGTGGCAGCCACTGCAGCACCCATAAGTCATGAACCACTGCTCCAAGGACCCTGCAACCTGCCAAAATACATACCAAGGGGAAAGCTGCAGCGGGTGGAAGGGCTGGAGGCCAGCCTGGCACGCGGGGCTGCCAGGCATCGCCGGCTGATGAAGCACTGGAGCCACAGCTTTCCCCCCGCCAGCTCCGCAGAGCAGCCTGTGCCCGGCGAGGGGCCCGGGGCGCGGGGCTGGGGCAAGCGACGGGCATCCCCAGGTGGCCACAGCCCTCTGCCTGTCAGCGCCCAAACACGGGGGTGTCTCGTCAGCAGGCCAGCTTTTGAAGCAGCAGTAGCTCTTAAAATGGATTGGATAAAATCCGAGGGTATAAAAAACTGCAGAAAACTGTGGAAAATGGGCTCGTTCTGACCGCTGGAAAATGGAACCAGATTTGATGGTTTTTACTGCTTTGTGCCATGGCCAGCTGGGGAAGGAGCAAGCGTAGAGCTGCTCCAGCATCCTCCTTGGCTCCTGTGCAGAATTAATACAGTAATGAGTCGCTTGGCCTCACTTCTGTCATCAGACAGGCCCCAGGGCTTTTTTCTGTCTTTCCTGTGGCTATGATGAGAGCTTTAGTTGGTGCTAAAATTCAGTTTTTGGACTACATCTGAAATCTTCTGGCAGTCCCCGGAGTCGCAGTACATTTAGGCAAAATTTGTTGGATAATTGTGAAAAGACCCAACAAGAAGTAGCTGGACTACTATGTCCATAGCAAGAGGCAGATGTTTGTCAGCAGGGAAATAGTCTTATAGAGATCTACTATATACACATTTAAAATAATTTATTATATAATTAAGTTGCGGTTTCCACTGGAGACTCATCTGGCCAACACTTTGCTGTGTACTGCAGGCTGGCTTTTGTGTACAACGGTGGGATCCTGGGGGTCTAAACCTGGATTTCTTTGAACTTAGGGAGTCCAAAAAATGTTCACAGGCCACGTAGAAACTGCAGGACTGACTCAGTGCTCAGGAGATTTAATCCAAGGGTTGGCTTTGCACTCTTCAAAAGTACTTGGTTTCTTCCTGGCTTCCTTCCTCCTCTTCCAATCAATAAAGTAAAATATTTTGAACATAGAAAAGGTGTTCCAGTTCACCTCATCTCATTGA
The DNA here is from genome assembly GCA_013400755.1 of Pelecanoides urinatrix. NCBI lineage: Eukaryota > Metazoa > Chordata > Aves > Procellariiformes > Procellariidae > Pelecanoides > Pelecanoides urinatrix. The sequence continues at coordinate 151,280 of VZTQ01002791.1, read as the reverse complement.
TGTTCTCATTTATAGGTACAGAGAACAAGATGACTACACAGAAGGGTCCCAAAGTTCCATTTCTTTGCAATAAAAATAGATTTTAGGGGACTCACTCTTTAAAGTTGTTTTTCATAGCTATAAAAAGAATATGGAAATGTTTCCCTTTGGTATGTCTACATCCTTCCCACTAAATAAGTGATTTCCTTTTCTCTTTGCTGATTAGGAAGTTCTCCTCTGAAGGCTCAGCTTTGATGTCTCGGGAAAAGAAAAATCAAATTAGCAAATCTGCAGGAAAGAATTAGCACAGCCCTGTTCCCTGGGCCTGAAATTCAGGGATTAACCCTCTGACTTGATTCAAGCTGGCTTCAAGTGGGCTAAGAAAGTGGGAACGCCGTCAGCTTATTTTCAGTTAGAACGGCGTTCCCTGCCGGGGGCTGCTGGCGAGCAGAACAAACCCGGCCATCAGCACGGACGCTGCAGGCAGCGTTTTGGGAAGCCTGGAGAGTCCATACGCCGCTACCGCTGCTGCGGGACAGGCACGGGGCGTCCCGCCACCCCCACGGCTGGCCCCGACGGTGCCGGCGCGGGGTACCCCGGGGAGCCGCTGCCAGGGCGGTGCCGTGCCGTGCCGTGCCGTGCCATGCTGTGCCATGCTGTGCCATGCTGTGACATGCCGTGACATGCCGTGCCATGCGGTGCTGTGCTGTACCACGTGCTGCCATGCCATGCTGTGCCACGCCGTGCTGCGCCGAGCCATGCTGTGCCGTGCCATGCTGTGCCATGCTGTGTCATGCCGTGCCGCGGCGTGCTGTATCACACCGTGCCATGCCATGCTGTGCTGTGCCATGCTGTGCCATGCCGTGCTGTGGCGTGTNTATCACACCGTGCCATGCCATGCTGTGCTGTGCCATGCTGTGCCACGCCGTGCTGCGCCGAGCCATGCTGTGCCGTGCCATGCTGTGCTGTGCCACACCGTGCCGTGCCGTGCCATGCCGTGCCATGCTGTGCCATGGGGCTGCCTGGGGCTGCCTGGGGCTGCCCTCCCCACAGCCCCCTGCTTAGCAGACCCCACTCTGCCGCAGCAGCTGGCCCCAGCTGGGCCTTTCGATGCAAAACTGGGGATAAAATAAAAACCCTGAACTCCGAAAGTCTCAGGGCACAGAAGCTGAGGGAAACCCCTATTTGAGACGTGTATTCCTTCTCCCTGGGAAACTCAGCTGGATTAGTTCTACTTAACGCGTTTAGGGTTGTTCAAAGTTAATGTGACACAGAGCTGTGCTCTGTATGGTTTACTTTCTGCCTCATTCAGAATAAATACCTTTGTTCCTGCTAGCCTGGCCAAATAAGTGGCCCAAGCATCCTCCCTCTAGTCCCTGCCGAGGCAGATTAAAGCCCTTCTGCCCCGCTGAGTCAGACGGCAGCAATCCTCTGCAGGCTGGGGCAGCACATCCAGTTTTTAGGGCAGAAACAAAATTCCCACTCAGCATTTCTGTGAAAGCAAAAACGCCCTCGACAGCCGAGCCCCCGGCTGGTGTCCGGGGTTGGCTGCAGTGCCCACGTCCCCATCCCCGTCCCCAGCCATGCCGCAAGGACCAGGTCCCATCCTTGTCCCTGTCCCCGTGGGCTGGCAGGCACAGCGGGAGCCTGCCAGCCTCTCCGGGCCCAGGCCAGGGCAGCGCGTTCAAGGTCTATGGCTGAGTGCTATTTTTCCATTTCCTTTCGTTAGGCAAAACCTCTGTCTTGTTTATCTGAGCTATAAATAGTTTCCTCCATGTCTGCGTTTGCTCTTGCTGTGGTCAATAACAGGCAGTGTTGGTGTTTGGGGATGGGGATTTAAACCTGGTGGGTTTTTTGCCTGTTGCTTGTGTCAGAACGGAGTGCAAAAAACAGATTGAACAGGGAGAGATTAAAGTGAGAGATGTATAAATGGGTCTAAAAAAAACCCCTGGGCTCCTTAAGACAACACGGGTCTGTTGCACACAGTGCAGCTCAGTGCCTTTAAAAGTAACGAGTGCCTTGATTTCTATTGATGATAGAAGGAACACAAATCCTCTGATGAAAGCGGAGTTCAGCTCTGCGCGCGTGTGTGTAGGGCTGGGGAAGGGGGTGAATAAGCCGTTTCAGTGGCTTTTACCAGTTGTGACTGAGCTCGTTTCCAGGCCGCTCACAATGCACAGGAGATTTATTAGGACTATCTCCGAGTTCAGTTGCATTAACTTTATTTAAACCACCAGTAACACACACACACACACACAGAAAAATTAATTTTTACCGTCTCAGCGCACATTTTCCCAGCACCAGCCCTGCGCTGGAGCCGCGCCGGCCCTGCGGCAGCCGGGAGCTCGCAGGAGGCGAGCGAGCCCTCGCGCCGGCTGCCTCCGCTGCCCAGCGCAGCAGGTCCGGCGTGCCTGTGCCAAAACCCACGGCCAAACGCGGAGCGACGCTGTGCTCGGAGGCTGCTTTACCCGGCGCGGGGCCGGGGCTGGCGCAGGGAGAGCGTTGACGCTGCGGCGCGGTGCCTCGCCACGGCCGCCAGCTCCCCGTGCTCCTGCAGCGACGGCGGCCGCAGCCCCACCACCCCTCGCCTGAGCCAGGGCGTCAGGAAAGCAGTGGCCGACGCTGACTCTGTCACCTGTTTTGCAGCGGTTCGTCTCGGCCGGAGCAGGGAGAAGCTGCCCCTGCAATGGCACGTACAACCTCGGGCTCCAGACCATTTTGGAGGCTTTGCTTAACCCCCCTCTGAGGCAGCCCCGGGGTGGCCATTTGGTGGGAAGGTGTGGGATAACGACTGAGATGGGGATCATGAACAGCAGCTGAGCAAAAGATGGGGTGGGGCTCCCTGCTCTCCTCCCCACCTGGTGCACGCTTGTGATAAACTGTGAATTGTTTTTTTGTTCATCAAACTTTGTAGCTTTATGTCTGATGCTTGTGATATGTGTTAGCAAAAAAGTTAGTTAAATCATGAAGTTCGCTGAAGTAACACGCTGCTTCTCTTAATAGCGAGCAAAAAGGCTTATACCTTCGCATTTTCTTGTTTCCTCCTCTCAGTGCGCAAAAGTGCACGCAAAAAAAATTGGGAAAGCGCAAAGTATGTGACTATAATATCTGTAATCTTGCCAGAGGCAGCATCCCTCCGCGCAGCACGGGCACTGGGGAGGCGTGCAGATCGCTGGGGAAGCTGCCCGTGCCCCGGCGGGCGCCGGGTGGGCTCCCGGGCGCACGGAGGGCAGGGGCAGGACTGCCACCCTTTCCAAAATGATTTTAACCTGGTGTTTGCTTCTTAAATAGCACTCGGTCTTTGTCATGGTGACACAAAGCCTGGTTCCTTCAGAGTCGGGGGCTGCGGGGCAGCGTCTTGTCCTGCAGCCTCCCGCAGCCGCCGGCGTCCCCCGGGGGCCTCCGCAGGGCAGGGACCCTCGCACCCGCCACGACGCTGCTGGCCCGGCAGCCGCAGGGCTCGCCGGGCACCCAGACACGGGCCGGGGGACGAGGCTGCTCACTGGCTACGCTGCACTGCAGAATTCAAAACTGCTTTTAACCCCCCCTCAGGCGAGAGATGCAGGAGCGACGCAAAACCCCTGTGAGCGGGGGCTTTGGGAGCTGGCGCCCGTAAGAAATGCGGGTGTCCTGGCTTTCATGGTTTCTGACCTGCGTGTTCTGCCTCCCTGGCCGGGGCTGGGGCAGGACCTCGTGCTGGGGATGCCACCATGCTGGGGATGCCCTGCCCGGCCCCAGCCTGCGGACACGGGCTGCTGGCGGCACAGCGGGAGAGGATGCTCCGCTCCCAGGGCCGTCTGCGCTCGCCTCTGAGCACCTGGAAGGGCTTGGGCAGCGCGAACACCATGGCAAAGACGGAGCCACTGCGGGGTCATTGTGCAAGACCTGCCCGGGGAGGAAATGGAAAATCACAGATCAGGGGAGACGAAAGCTGATTTCTGAACAGGGAGGTCATGCCTGAATAACACAGAGGAATTTTTGCTGATGCTCTGCTGCTTCTGCAGCCCGGCAGGGCGGGGGGAGCCGCGCAGACAGGCCCGGCGTGCCATAATTAGAGTGTGTGTAATTTCCTATCAGAGGCATTAGCAATACGTAAAGTGTGGAGTAATGGAAAATGTGGAAAGCTGGCACACTGGCTTGAAAACTAGCTAAACGAGAAATAACCTTGTGCTTGTGTAGGTGTATAATTGAGAAGTGTCAATTATATACAGTTGGTGCATAAGAGGATTACTGTGCTACAGAAAAGACTTCTTTGTCTGGAAAAATTACTAGTTGATAATGGAGATATTCCCCTCCCTCCTCTATTGTGTAAACAGTATTGGTTTATTTGCATTGCCTTCTCTCTTGTGAAAATAGAAATGCATTTGCTCGGCATGTGTGTCCCCACGCTGCCAGGACTTTAACTGCTTCGCTGCTGGCACCTCGCTGCTTCTGCTTCTGGAAGTCAAAAACTTTTTGCAAATCCCAGTAGCAGAAGGAAGGAGAAACCAAAGAGCTCACATATTCCTATATGTTTCATTTAACATGCATCATCAAACACTTGGCCTTAGTCACCAGGAAAAGCTTTCAATTCCCACTTTCATTTACAGAAGAAAAAAAGATGATTGGTTTGGCTATGGGCTTTGCATAATTTTTTCATAAATAAAGGATATTAGTATTTATTGACATTCAGGGGTTTGTTCAGGGACAAAATGTGTGACATTTGGGGAAATTAAGACTTTTAAATGTAGTAAGTCTTAGGAAAACTAAGAAAGTGTTTCCTGAATGAATTTTCAGGTTGCTAAATCTAAGCGAGCACCTATCAATTGACTTGCCCTCTGCTACAAGCTTTCCTGCAAATTAGAAATTGTGGTCAGAAATCATCTAAACTGCAGAACGCCCAACGTACGTATATGCCGTACCTGTAGTACCAGCTATCAGCTTGGGTGAGTGGCCTAAAAGGGGAATTACAGATTTTTGTAACACAAATCGTGTCTAACTTGTAAAACCTAACACTGTGTGAGCTATAAGCTAAAAGAGTGAGCTGTTTTCCCCACCTTTAGTTTGAAACCCTTGCAGCATTCTCCATAATGTCTGCTTTCTCCTTGTAGATGGATTGTTCATAATTTACACTGTCTGTTATTTATCCGCTTTTGGGGTGGTGCAATATATTACTTTATGGCAAAGGCCAAGAGAAGACTGGGTATGAATTCCTACTAAAAGCAAAATAAGCCTTCCTCTTTGTCCCCCAAAACGAGGTCCCTTTATTTACTGAATTTCGAGAGACTGGTTTGCAGGCTCGAGGGCTCCGCTCTGCCCGGCTGCGGCTCAGGGGTTTTGCTCCCAGCTGGCAGAGCCGCGGCGGCGAGGGCAGAACCAGGCTTACCAGAGGGTTTCTGCTGCGGGCCTTGGAAGGCGGGCGCCCCGCACGCCGCGGCGCTGTCGGGCTGCCGCTGGGCCAGGGTATTCGCTGCGGCGTTGGGAGAGCAGGCTGCCTGCAGCAGCGGGGTGGTGGAAGTTAACAGTGGCCCTCAGGGCAATAGAATCACAGAATCACAGAATCATAGAATCGCTAAGGTTGGAAAAGACCTCCAAGATCATCCAGTCCAACCGTCAACCCAACCCCCCCATGCCCACTAAACCATGTCCCCAAGCGCCTCATCTCCACGTCTTTTAAATCCCTCCAGGGATGGGGCCTCCACCACTGCCCTGGGCAGCCTGTGCCAAGGCCTGACCACTCTGTCAGGAAAGAAATTTCTCCTAATGTCCAACCTAAACCGCCCTTGGCACAACTTGAGGCCGTTTCCTCTCGTCCTATCGCTGTTCCTTGGCAGAAGAGACCGACCCCCCCTCGCTCCAACCTCCCTTCAGGCAGTTGCAGAGCGCGATGAGGGCTCCCCGCAGCCTCCTCTTCTCCAGGCTGAACCCCCCCAGTGCCCTCAGCCGCTCCCCATCAGACTTGTGCTCCATAATTAGGGAAAGTCCTCACCAAAATCGAGGCTTTTACAAGACCTTTTGCTGTGAACTCGGTAAGCTGGGGCAGCTGAGGGTGGGACGGCTGGGAGGGACGATGCTACAACAGTGATGACTCTGGGGCTTGGGACTGGGGCTTGTTATTCGTGAGCAGGTGGACTTTGCTGGCTTGCCTTAGTGGGGACGATCAGACCACCCCCGGCAGGGACCCCCATCCCTCTCCCGAGGGGCAAGGAGCGACCCGCGGGGGGACACCCCGACTTCGGCAACTTTACGGATTGCAGCGCTGGCAGGAGCTCGCTGGGAACAAGCACCGCTGCGAAAAGTGCTGCTCGTCTGTGCATCAGGGCTTGTCTCACCAGAAAAACACCCCTAAAACTTGCCCCTCTGCAATCGTGGCACCGTGCTGGTCAGGTCTCGGCAGAGGCGGGTGAGATGCTCTAGAGACATGGAGTCTCTCGGCTGCCCCGGGGCACCGTCCCAGCGGCCCCGGGGGACCGTCCCTCGCCCCAGCACGCGGCTGTACCCGATGGTGTAGAAGGAGAGAAAGGGAGGTAGAAAGCAAGTGCCACCGGGCCCTGCAGGGACAGACCCTCGTACAGGGTCAGGGCTGGGGGTGCCGCTCACCCCAGGCGACGGCCCTTCACTGAAGCCCCATGTGAAAGGTCTCAGCTCTCAGATTTTCCATTCTAGCACGTTTTTATGTGAGTCTATCTATCTTTCCACATCAGATAACAGCTTAATAAGAAAACCTAATTAGAAGTAGACTATGAGTTCTCTTGTTTAAATACTTAGGAATAAAACACTCGAATTCTTTCTCCTCCGCGCATGTTGTGGATTAGAGCAAGCATTGCCACACGTGAGGGGGCTGGGTTTCCTCCCTGAAGAAGTCTTTGGTGGCTGTTGCCCTCCTGTACCTTGGGCCTGCAAGGGCATTTGGTCCCGGACGGTAGCATCATGGCCACACGATAACAGCCCCGCAGACACCTTCCCCTGCACGCTGTATTTTAAATTCATTACTCTAATTTGGATCTTGATGTCTGGTCTGGGGTGAACCTCTGACTCACTTTGTCTGGAGACACCTTGAGTTTTTCTTTAACAATTGAATGTATACCTTCAGATTTGCCAAATTTCTGCTCACTAACAACCAGGTTTTCTCAGATACCCGCTACTTCAAAGTGTGGATTATCTCTGGCGTTGCTCCCTCTGTAGCCAAAGAACAGATTAAATCACTTCGAATGCCACAACTTTCCATAAAGCACGCCGAATCGGAACGGCAGTGTCACGTTTCCGCACGGCGAAGTAACATACACCAGGCTTTTATGCCAGGGGTATTATTAGTGACATGTCGTGATCCGAAATCAAGCCTTTGAACGTGACTGCCTGGGGCTGGTGGGCGTTGGGAGCGGCGGCCGGCATCCCTGAGCACCGGGGCCACTGCTCAAATGCTGCGGGGGTTGGCGAGCACCGGGGTCTTCCCGATTCCTGATGTCCCTGTGGCTGACCGAGGTGATTTAACGTGATGTACATTTGCAAAATACTTACTCTTTAGTTTCAATATTTGTGATGCGTATTTCTTTAAAACTTTATATTCAATCAAGCAAACTCTGAATGTTATCTTTTCTCTGATTTAACTTAATCCAGCGTTTATGCTTGTGTTTTGTAGTGATCTTAAATGCAGTGAAAAGGCTGGGCGAGTGCAATGCCTGGAGGAAACATGCAACGTCCGGCAGCAGGAGCCGCCTCTCTGCCCTGCCAGAGCATCCCAGCAGCGTCCCAGCAAGGCCCACGGACAGTGCCTTGGGACAGATGAGAAAGTCACCCCAAGTCCCAGGTTTTTCAGCTAGCTAAAACCAGATAGAGATTAACATCATCTTCAGGGAGAGAAAAAAAAGGAGCTCCACAGGTCATATGTATAATTCAGGGATGAAGTTTCAAAGTCTGGATTTAGAAATGAGAGCCAGAGGCTCTGAGAGTGCAATCTATCGCTGAAACCATGCTGGTGACTAACTAAAAAGGTCTGCCCCACAAATGTAAAAATCATGAATCATTCCTGAAAGTCAGAAAATGTTTCATAACCTTCATGACTTCAGAGAAACTCTCAGCATCCTGTTTGCTGCCGGCCTTTGTTCTAGGGCTTTGACTTACTCATCCGTTAGGGAGGTTTACCCCAAAAGCATGTAGGCTTGAAACTTATCGTTGAAAAAACTGAATAAAGAGAGACGCAATTTTGACCAAAATGTATGTGTATATGTGTGTTGATGCTTCTCTGCCATTCGTCTGCGAGAAGGAGGAATATCTATACTCACTTATTTCCCCGGGCCCCCTGCGCGGCTGTTTTTGTCTGTGCGGCGCCGGCGCAGAGCAGCAGATGCTCGCTGGACGCCGTCCCACATGAAGACCCGCCGCCGGTCGCTAACCCCTGCGGCCGTGCCAGGAGCGGGACGCGGTGCCGCAGCAGCGTGGGCACCGCCGGCGGGGAGGGGACCGGCCCTGCTGCTGGAGGGGGCTCGTCCGGGGGGCCCTGCCCGCTCCCTGCGGCGAGGGCTGGACCCGCGGCCGCCCCGGGGTGCTCTGCAGCCGCCGGCACGCCGGGGGCTCTCCCCAGCCCGGCACTCGGCGGGTCGGCCAGGAGGGGATGCAGCGTGGCCGAGTGGTGGTCTGAGAGGGAAAATAACACCCGGGGGGACTGCCTTCCCATCAGTCCACGTCCTGTGCATGAAGGACGCTTTGTGAAACACTGACAGAGAGCACACACTGCACAATAGCAGCAGATGTGATTTAAGAAAAAAAAAAGTTTGTGTGTGTATGCATATATACATATATATAGACACATATATAGCTTGCTGTGGTTTTACAGAGAAATACAATATGAGAGTTTCTGGCTGTGGTTAGTTTGCAGTTTTAAATATAGCTATTCAGAGACTTGAGGAAATAACTGACGGCTAATTTGATGGCAGCAGAATGGGACTTCAGTTTTCTGCAGGACTTCTAGTAGTCAGGCATTGCTCAGTGGCTCTTTTCTTCCTCCAGCAACATCCCACCACAATGCTTCACACCCGGGAAGGAGAAATCACTAGTGGGAACTTCTGCACTGGCCCCATTTCTCTCCCCTTCCCAGGGCAAGGGTCTGCGGCATCAAATCACCCTTAAAGCAAAGGCACCACCTCTTGTGCTGGTTTTTAGTATTTTCTTTCCTTGTGCAGATCCCTAGAAGTTCTCCACTGGAGTCAAGTGAATTCCAGTCTGCTGAGAACAGTCCTGCTTTTTTTGGTTGCATTTTGTGGACCCCTTGGACCCGCAGGCGCCTGGGAATCCCAGGCCAAAGCCCAGTAGCTACTCATCTGCTGCGTAAAACTCTTGTATTATGCATGATCCCAGCTGAGGGGAACCTCGGGCTGCTCTGGGTTCCCCATTTTCAGATGCCATTATTTTACAAATGCCGAAGAGCAAATATTAATTATTGAATTATGCTTTAGGAGAGACATTAAGGGATGCGATTACTGTCTTGCATTTCAGGCTGAGAAATAATTGCTTTAGGTAATAGATCCTCCCCTGGGATTCCCTTATGCATTTCCATTTGCTGCAGTCATAGGAAAATTACCGGCCTCACAGCAGGGCCATTTGTCTTGACGGTGTCGTGCGGCCGCCCCACGCGTAAATCGACGCGCGGGGAGCTCTTAGCGCAGCGGCTGGCGTGCAGCCCTCGGCGGCAGAGCAGGCCGCGTTAATTTGCTTTCGTTGGCCCCAAAATGATAATTTTCCTCCTGCTCCCCTCCGAGACCCTGCCTTGCCCGGTTTTCTTACGTAAAACCCGTGGAGCCCTACCCCGCTCCTACAGATGCCTCAAGGGACCGGCAGGCATGGCCTCTGTGATCGCGCCTGCTAGGTCCGGGTGTAAGATGAGAATAAAAGCCCCTGTGAGCAACGGGAGAGCACGTACAGAGCCCGTAAGTGCAACGCTACGTGTCTGTATATAAAATGCCCGATCGCCCTCATCGCCGCCTGCGCCGGGGCGGAGGAGCCGCCCGTGGAAGCAGCCGCCGACGGGTACGTGCCGTGGCACCCCGGTCCCGGCGGGGCACGCGAGCCTGGTGCTAGGATAAATATGAACAAAACTTACAATTATACAGCACTGCAGGGCGAAGTGTCTTTCTGGGGGATTAATTAGAGGAAATGTGGAAGCAGTGACCATGATATGCAAATCAGGATGAATCACAGTTACTGAAAAGAGATGAGTTTCGGTGCCGCTGCGGTGTGGGAGAGGTGGGCCGGGGTGCTGGGGCCGGGAAATGCGCTCGGGCAGGACGGAGTGAGTCAGGGTCACGAAAAGCATTCGTTCATCAGCTCCATAAACAGGCTCGGCTGCACAATCTGAAGCCTCCTTTGTGTCAGAAATGGGTGTTTCTTGCCTTCACAACAGGTTTTATCTCACGTTTCATTGTCATGCAAGGTGCCGTTTCACAAAGTGGATTTCCACACTGAAAAATGCAAATTCCATTTCTTGTGGAAGACAGTTAATGAATGCTCCTCAACAGTTACCCTTGTTAATAGCTCTTTAATTCTCTAATGAATATTTATGAGTGGTTGCCTGAAAGCCATGAACCTTGGACTGTATGGAGTGATATTTCCTATTGATTGCGTTCGAAATTAAAAGAATGGTTTGGTGTTTTTTTTTTTTGTGAAAAGTGCAGTGAAACAACTGAACAAGATGAAGATAGCTACCAATTCAGGGTGGTTTTTTTAAATTTATGGCAGTTAATGAATTATTTAAAAATCCCTTGCCAAAAGAAGTGCATTCGGGAGGGTAATTTGGTGGCATGTCAGCAGCGTCTGCCCGTTTCGGGGATCCGCTTGCGTGCCACCCGTGGCAGCAGTGGCCGTGAGCCAGAGCTCCGGCGAACCCTGCCCGTGGGTCACCCCAGGCAGCCCTGCTCCCCTCGCCCCCGGGCAGAAACCCCTCTCGCTGTCGAAGCACCGTCCTTCTGCTGAGCTGCTGCCACCCACCTTGTGACAGGCAACAGAAAACCAGGGTTCAGGCACCTGGGCCCCGTTTTTGGCCAGTTGGTTGTGATTTCTTACACGGAGCCCGAGTATTCTCGTAGCACTGTGTTTCTAGATGGATTATGTTCTCGTCCCACTGTATATCTAATGGACTGTGGAAATCTCCTTATTAGTTTTATAGTCATATATCATAATAGCTTTAATTTCTGTCTGCTAGCCATTGTACGCGCATAGACTGCAAAGATGATTTCTGACCCAAAGAACAAAAAAAACTGCAGGGAAACACTGTCTTTTACTTATGTAGCAACATAATAAATGGTAAGATAAAGCATAGTATTATATAGAAATTCCTTGTGTTCAATGATATTTTCAGTGTCTTTCCCCCTCCCCTCTGTCGCTCTGTGTACAGCAATAAAATGCCATTTAGCAGAGGTAGCTGCTTGTCTCTGCTGCGTGGAGCCTTTTTTAATTCAAGGTGCTGCAGTCCGAGGGCTGAAGCTGGTGTCTGCACTGAGAACTGCCAGATGCTCTGAGCCGGGACGCGGTTTTGCCGTGCGGACTGTGTTCAGCTTCTTTAAAAGCAAAGAGAGAGTTTTTGCTAATTACCTCCCAGTTTCCCTCCTGGGAGGGAGCTGCCCGGGCCCCGCAGGACCCCCAGACTGCCGGGGCTCGGGGCCGCCTCGGGGAGGTGTCGGTGCCCTTCAGGGGGACGCCGAGCTCCAGCTCCCCCCGGCTTACCCTCCTGCCACCTCCAGCGCAGGAGCCTGCGGGCAGGGTGGAAAGGCACCATTTAATGGAGCAAACAAGCAAGAAATAGATATTAAGAGGCTTCACACTTAAAATGTAAAAAAATTGTATCTTTTTAAATTCTGCTTCAAACCTGCTGCTGATGATGTTAACCTTACTACAGTATTCTGCTTATTTTTACAGTAGCTTTCGATAGATACATCTTGAGAATCTGGATGTTTTGTAGAATATGGGACACCCTTACCCTCAGAAAAGTCCTGTTTCAGGGCAAAGCTTGGATACGCTTATCTCCGTGAGTTACGCCTTTGCCCTTGCGCACGCAGGGGTTTGAACTCCCCCCATTCCTGTGCCTGGTGCAGCGAGGGGTGACACGCTCAGGGCAGCGCCAGCCTGCTTGAAGTACCAGCTGATGCCAGGCGTACCCACCCTTGCGATAACCGCCCCGGCTTCCCTGCAGGTACCCCTGCCGCTCCGCGCGGGGCCGCGCCGCCGGCCGGCCCCCGGGCTGGGAAAGCCGGGACCGAGGTGGGGCGAGGAGCGAGGCACTACCGCAGCGCGGGCGATGCTCCGGTCGTCCCCAAAGGCACCTTGTAGCGCTTCCCCTTGGGGACACCCGTGTCCTCCCCTCTGCAGAGCCGGCGACGGTGGTCCCCTTCTCCTCCCTGGCTGACCTCCATGAGCCCGGCGCCGGCCCGAGACAATACCACAGCGAAGGAGCGACTAATGCCCTTGCGAAGCAGAGGCTCCGTTTCTTTGGCAGGACAAACACTCAGGGGAGAAAAAGCCCCGAAATGCCTGGCGCAGTGCACACAGGCGAGAGCAGATGCTCCCCGGGGATGGCAGGGCACGGACACAGGCGCGGACACGGGCGCAGACATGGGCACAGACATGGGCAAGGACACGGGCACGGACACGGGCACAGACATGGGCAAGGACACAGGCACGGACACGGGCGCAGACACGGGCACGGACACGGGCACAGACACGGGCACGGACACGGGCGCAGACACGGGCGCAGACACGGGCGCAGACACGGC
>VZTQ01002791.1:106404-120559 GCA_013400755.1 Pelecanoides urinatrix | reverse complement strand
CCCCCCCGCCCGGGAGCGGGTCTCCCCGCCGGCGCTCGCAGCCGCGCGGTGGCGCCCCCTGGCGGAGCGCGGCAGCAGCAGGCCGCCGGGCCGCGGGCTCCGCTTTTTTTATTTGCGCGGAATTTTATGCCTTTGGAAAACGCCGGTTTCTCAACGCGGAAATTTTGCAGAGAGGAAAGGGCAGTTTTGCTTCATCTTCTGGCACAAAGATTTGGAGGAGGAACTTGGGAGCTGTGTAAACGTTTCGTTCTGGCCTTTTCTAAGTTGAAAAGCTCAGCTGAGGCATTTCACGATGATTTCTGGTTTGGGGAATTACTTATAATAAACCAAACTGCAGCTGAAATCCAAGCGCGGGCCCCATCCCAGCACGGCAGAACGATGGGGAAACCAGCCCCAGACTGAGACACCTCCCCTGGAGGGGCTCTGGGGGCTTTGGGGTGACGAGGGCACCGCCACCTCCCCAGCACCGCTGGGCAGCGGCAGCGCTGCAAGGCTCCACCATGCTCTTCTTCTGCCGCAGCTTTGCTGCTGGTCCGAGCCGTCGGCTGCGAGCATATGGCAGGCGGCTGTGGCTGGGAGGTGACACGCGGCCGATGGCCACGCGGCTGCTCACTGCCACGCCGTGCCACCCCGGGGCTGCTCCCGCTGCCGCCCACCCACCTGCAGAAGGAGCCCGGCGGCGGCGGTGCCACCCCCTGCGCTGGCTTTCACGGAGGAGGGGGAGCAGGACGCGGGGGGCAGTCTCAGACGTGGGTGTAGTGGTGGGCAGAAACGGGTCTGGTTGGTTTTTAACGAACCACCCCGCTCCTACACACTGGTGTGCGAGACAGTGGCCTTTTCATCCCCTAGAAGCTGTGGCTTGTAGGGAGAAGACATATATGTGTATTTTTGTTCCCCCATCCAGCATGAAAACAAGGTGTTTTAGGGAGTGTGCCCGCTGCTGGTGTTTTGAGGCCCCGCCAGCAGACGCAGGCTGCCTGCCTGCAGTGAAGCACAGGGCACCTTCCTCCTGCCCATCTCGACACCGGAGTATTCCCAAGGAAACTCCCCCCAAGATTTCCACGTATTCCCTCCAGGTATATCGGGTGAGGACCTTTCAGTGGATGCATCTGCTTTTGTTCAGGAAACGCAGAAGCAAAGAGAGAATCTGAAGGATTTTATTGTGCCTTGTGGGAGGGACTGGACTCGTACCGCCTTGCTCACCAGCCCAGCACGTTTCTGGACCTCTGTCCCCATCTCTGCGGGCACATGGTTGGGGGCAATGGGGGGATCCCCTCCTGCCCCCCTGCCCCATCTCCTGGGAAGAGACACACAAAGCCGGGAAGCTGATGACAGCAAACCATGGGGTTAGTAAGACTGAGCATCGCTAGGTGGGCCTTCCTGCAGGAGGAGTGCGGACCAAAGACCCCACAAGCATGTGGGGTGCAGCGCCCGTCATGCAGACAGGGTGGGCTGACGGAGCGTGCTTCATCGCCCCGGGCCTCCCACCTCGTGCTGGAGTGACAGACACCGAGCGGTGAAGGCACATCCTGGCTCAAGGGAAATTTTATGTTCAGGCAAAATTTTGGAAGAAAGTTTTAACATTTAGTGAGTTTCCAAGTAGGAAATACAGATTGCATGTCATCTTGTCCTAAGAGGAGAGTCTCACATGGCTCCTACCCTCACGGCCGTTAGAATTACTATACTTGATTATAACGGGAGATATTGCATGTATCCATAAAGACGGAGGCCAACCACACAGCTGTCAAACGCGGAGTACGGGGCAGTCATCCGAGCTGCTCACGCGGTGTGATTCCCCACACGGGGTTTGCCTCCACCAGAGGCTGGCAGCAGCAGCGCTGTCTCTTGTTGACATCAGTTGGCTCTTTCACACCGTATCAAACATCATATGCAATCTGTTGAATTGAAAAAAAAAATCATGGACAAATATCGGAGCCTGCTTGGACATGAGTGATTCAGCCGCAGAGACCTACAGAAGCACTAATTCACCAACGGGTCAGTACCTGCTGCTTTGATTTGCAGGTTGTTTGGAGACCCACTGTTCCAAAACAAAGCCCTCGGGCTGTCATTCTTTGGCAGTTACTGGCTGGTGGCTTCTGTACAGCACATGGGATCGACTATTCAAAGCCTTACGTGTTCGGTGAGTAACATGCCAAAAAGATTGAACTAAACTGAGACGATACATTTTTTTTAAAACACGATCATCCTGCCCTGTAGCAGTCCTTGGTATGCAAAGCCAACAAACTTTTGTATCAGAAGGAAAAAGTTGGGTATGGAGGACATCAGCAAGGAGCCCCTCCGCAGCGAGAGGCATGAAGCGTGCTGCCAGAGCTGCACCCATGCTGCGTGGACGCAAACACGCCACGTACGGTGCTACATTTTCATAGTCTAGGATAAATACTGAAGAGCTTTTAAAAGCACAGAAGAACATGTACACAAAGGGAAGTCGTGCTATTTAGATAAGCATACCTTGACCTTTAGAGCTGCTGGCAAAGCAGCTGGCTTTCGTCCGCTCGCCAGCTCCGCGGGCGGCCCTGAGCCCTCCAGGCTGGCAGCCCAGAAGCGCCAGCCCTCTGCCCTGGGCACGGCGGGGGGCTCACGCCGGCTGGCCCCTCACCCTCCAGAACCCATGTTAAATATTAGGGCAGAGTGTGCTCCGCCCGCGCACTGGCTGCTTTTGCACAGGGACATGTACGCGAAGGATGGGGCTGCTCCCCGGGGCACGTGGTGGTGGGACGGGGCTTCCTCTGGGGCCGGCGAAGATCCATCGCTGCCAGCAGAGAGATGGAGAAAGAGAAGAGCACAGGGTATTCCAAGCTTTTAATGTTTTGAGGCCTGTTTTCAAAGTCCTAAAATAGCCTTTTTCTTTGTAATAAAAGACAAAAATTGCTTGACGGTGCCCAGAATAATCCGTTTCCTATTCCACATCCTAGAGCTATGTAAGCAGCTGAGTCACGGAGGGATAAAGCCGGCCGTGCACGACATGACAGATGTGGGATATTGGTGCTCACCTGCACGCTTGGACACGTTTGCACGCCTCCGACTAGGGAAGCGAACAGCGGTTCACCCGATTTACTGTTAACTGTCTTTCAGGTTCTGCATTCCAGACGGTGCTGTGAAAACCCGTTTCTGCAAACTGGCGTTGAGGGCAGCACGCCCTGGGTAACGCCTGCTCTCCCTCGCCGCACGCGGTGCTTCAGGGCGGTCGCTGCGGTGTCCCCAGAGCGGCCGCACCGGTGTTCCAGGGCGCTCGCTGCGGTGTTTCCAGGGCGGTCTCACCGGGGTTCCAGGGCGCTCGCTGCGGTGTTTCCAGGGCGGTCTCACCGGGGTTCCAGGGCGCTCGCTGCGGTGTTTCCAGGGCGGTCTCACCGGGGTTCCAGGGCGCTCGCTGCGGTGTTTCCAGGGCGGTCTCACCGGGGTTCCAGGGCGCTCGCTGCGGTGTTTCCAGGGCAGCCACACCGGCGTTCCAGGGCACTCGCTGCCCATGCAGCAGCCCCGGAGCTCTTCGTTCTGCAGATGCTGTGCCAAGGCAAGGCCTGCTGGCTGGGCAAAGGCTTTTCACTGCTGCTCAGCTTGGTATTCGTTTGCTGATTTGTTGTAGGAGAGCCATCAAGATCACCTGTAACTCTCAATAATTATTTATAGTTATTTCTTCTCAAGTGTTAGCACTATCATACGTGCATGGTCATTTTCTTATTGTCAAGCGTTTGAGAGAAAAAGACTGTTTTGTGGTGGAAATGAACCACTGGTGTTATTCACAGAGTCACTGATGTTATGAGCAGAATCATTTCATTAAGAAGCATGGTTGGTAAAACACGATTGCTGCTTAAATTCTTAATAACTAAGTAAATCAAATATTTACCTCTTAAAAGTGAATGTTGGTAAGCCCCACAGCAATGCACTGATTTACAAGGCCAATACAAACACGATTGATTTGTACCATAGTCTTTTATGAAGAGTTACAACGGCATTCACTTCAGGCAAATAGCTTCTCAGAAATTGGGACATAGTTATTTGTGACCTTGAAAATACACGTTCCAGACTGTGGCTCATCCACCAGTCTTAAAAACACCATATTCCTCTCTCAGAGCACAACCAGGGGACGGAAGGCAGAAACAAGGGACTGAAAGATTCCCGCTATGTGCCCAGCCTTGGCCAAAGGGAATCTCATCAGCAGACTTTGACTTTTTTATCTGGGAACCTTTCATGACTCCAAACTCCTGCTCTTCTGCAGACCAGCTCCTGCAAATTGCAAATCCTTGCCCGCCTGGGGCAGAAGCGGGGATGCTGACAGCGAAGGTGGCAGGTTCCACCGCCCGAGGGAAACACATCTCATTTTTCCAGCCAAGGGAAAGCCCCGCGGCCCCGAGGCGGAGGCAGGGCTCGGTCCCGGCAGAGGAGCCGTTCCAGCCCCCTGCGCCCAGGCTGGCCTTGCAGCCGGAGCCCCGAGTCCTGCCGCAGCGCCGGTCCCCGGCAAAGCCCGGGGCTGGGCAGGGGCTCCTGTTGCTGGGGGAAGCTCGGGCAGGCGTCGGTGCCAGGCTCTGCCTTGGAAGGGCCAGCAGCATCCACGGGAAATGTGGGGAGACTCGTGTGATCGGTCCAGGGCTGTTTGCGGAGGGGCTGGGCAGAGGTGCCTGACTTGGCTTCTCAACACTGTTTTAAAAGGAGAAAAAAGTCATGCAGATGCTCAGGAAAATTTTTAACAAAAGGAAGAGTGCCAGTGCGTCGTGGTTTAACCCCAGCCGGCCACTGAGCCCCATGCGGCCGCTCGCTCACCCCCCCCGGGTGGGACGGGGGAGAGAATCAAGGGTAAAAGTGAGACAACTCCTGGGTTGAGATAGACAGTTTAACAGGGAAAGCAAAAGCCACATGGTGCAAGCAAAGCAAACCAAGGAATCCATTCACCACTTCCCATGGGCAGGCGGGTGTTCAGCCATCCCCAGGACAGCAGGGATCCATCACGCATAACAGAGCCATCACTCCGAACGTCGCCTCTTCTTCTTCGCCCAGCCTTATATGCTGAGCATGACGTCACATGGTCTGGAATAGCCCATTGGCCAGCTGGGCCAGCCGTCGCGGCCACGCTCCCTCCCAGCCCCCTGCACACCTGGCAGGGCACGGGAAGACAAAAAGTCCTTGACTAGCGTAAACATGACCCAGCAACAACCAAAACATCAGTGTGTCATCAGCATTATTCTCACACTACATCCAAACCACAGCACTGCACCAGTTAATAGGAAGAAAATCAACTCCATCCCAGCCGAAACCAGGACGCAGTGGATGTAGAACAGAGAGGTCAGTTTTCTCCAGGACACATCTCTCACAAGTGGGAATTTAAAACCCAGGCAGTTACGTTTGTCACCAAGAGATTATAGTACCAAGGACCCAGCAAATGCGTGTGAGGGGGTGGCCCCACGTAGCTGAGACCAACCAGCGGTTCTTGCGCAGGCTGGCCCCTGTCTCAGGAGCAGCAGGGACAGAGTTAAAAGCCCTTAATTTTTTCTCTCTCCAGTTGACCTCCTTGGCTTTGGTGTTGGCCAGCTGAAACCCGCTGTTAAGGCTGCGGGCTGGAAGAAGGTGGGGACGCCACGAAGGCGCCTGTGACTTCCACTTCGGCGCAGCGGGCAGGACCGACTGCGGTGACGGCTGCCGGGCGAGAGGCACCGGAGCAGGAGGCTGCCCCGGCCGGGGGCATCTCCCGGCCGACGGTGTGGGGCCGCGCTGGCACCCGCCGGTGCCCGAACCTGGGTGGGCTGCAGCCCCGCGGGCGCCAGTGGGCTCCCTCTCTACCCATGGCTTGAAACTGGTGGGTGAGAAGGAGAAGCTCTTCCCCGACGGTGAATTGTTTCCTCCCTGCAGGTCCCGGGCTCCCCGTCCCAGCCAGCCCCCGGCACACCAGCACCCGGGAGCAGAGGGATGAGCCATCACGTCCCTCGGAAGCAGGGACGGGCTGCATGGCCTGCTTTGAGGCCATACGTATCAACGTAAATGACAGTGTGGGTTCTGCCGCAGGGTCATTTCTGTCTGAGGACTAAAAGCTTCTAAAAATACAAAGGGAATTTGCAAAATGAGAAAATGGTTTATACAATGAAGCACATCGCTCTGCAGCAAGGGAAAACATCAGCTTTGGAGCTTAAAACATTTTGTTCCTGGAGTCTAAACACTGCCAATGTATGGTACTCAGAGGGAGGTGAGATCAAGCTGCTGGGATGCAAGGAAAATGGAAAAAAATCACTTTCCTTTCTTTTGCTTTGTGTGCTTACAGAGCTGCTGTGCTCCAGGCTCATAAAAGCGGTACTCTCCTTTCAGTACCTCTCCCCCAGCATTTACCCGGGCTCTTGCTGCATCTTTCAGAGGAAGAATGAATACAGTTCTAAAATACATCTCTCTACCCTTTTGTTGAAATTTTGGCCTGCGCTTTGGCCACCTCCGCTCTGAGCCCTCACAGGCTCCTGCCTGCTGGATTCTGTGCCCGGAGCTGGATCCCTGGCCGTCTGCATGCCTCTGCCCCGCGCGGGGCTCCCCGTCTCTGCCGCGTTTGGGGGGTCCCACGGGCCAGCGCTGGGCTCACGGCACGCAGGCACCTCCCGACGAGGAGCAGCTACAGGCAAAAGAGAGCCGAGAGCATCCCGGAGGCAGCGCAGCGGGAGGTGAGGGGGTGAAGCGAGGAGAGTGACTTCGTCTCTCGCTGTTCGCAGGAGGAGCGGTGGGTCCATGCCCCCCATCCCACGGCAGGTCCCACGGGGTCAGGGTCCCGCTCCCCCGGGAACTTGTAGCAGGAAGAGTAAAACGCCTTCCCAGCTGGCGAGCGGGCTGCGGCGGGACGAGCCAAGCTCCTGCTCTCGACGGGTCCCCCAGCCGCCGGCACGGTCTGCCAGCGCGGCCGCAGCTCCAGCCCCACGTGCCAAAAGAAAACCTGTGCTGGCTGGTAACCTCAGTTCTCCCCAGATGCTGGCCGGGGCTGGATGCTTATGGAAGGGCTGCCCACGGCAGGTCCCATCAGTTGTGAACTACGGATCAGTTCATTTCCTTTGGCAGAGCGATGCCTAAAACCCTTGGAAAAGCAAAGCTCCCAACATCTTTTTCCCGTCTATTTGTATTTTTTCGTTTCTAAATTGCTGGGAACACATTTCACAGCAGCTGAGGGCAACTGGTCAGACAAAAGATGGTTCATGGCATCAGAGACTAGTTCCCTGCAGGCTGTTTCTACTGGCCTCCTGAAAGCATGCCGTGACGCAAGATGCTTCTGAAGTCAGAGCAGCAAAACGCTGCTTCTGTCTCCCAGCAGACTAAATTTAGTGATGCCGCAGGCAGCAAACATCCTCCTGCTTAACTAACGAGTCGCTATTAGCCCTGGGCGGAAGGGCAGAGGAGCACTTGGGTCTGAGAGGGGACCAGCGGCACCGCGCTACCCGTCACATCCGCAGGAAACTCCCCGGCGCGCGAAGGCTCCGCTCAAGGCGTGGAGATGCTCCACCCGCTGAGAGCAAGGGTCAGCTGGGACTCCAGGTGAAGCAATAATCTGTTAATCATTCAGCAGGTTAATAACTGTAATTACCCTTGGCACACTTTGCTGAAGACTGGAGTTAATGAAGCTTCCAGAGAGAGCGAGCATAAACTTTTCAGTAAACAAACACCTGCCCGTGGGTGTGATGCAGGGCTCCGTCTAGGAAGGAGAGGGATCAGCAGGGATCGGGGCGGGATGAGCTCACGGCATGCGGGGAGGGAGATGCTCGAGGGATCAGCACAGGGAGCGGGTGGTGGCCGGTGGCGATGGCTCCGGTGCTCGCCCCGCTCGCCGCACCGTGGGAAGGGGGAGAGCAAGGCGCGGATGAGCTCAAGGCTGGGATTTGCCTCGGATCTGCCTCAAGTTATTTTACTCACACTGTAAGATGGTTACCAACAGTTGAAAAATGCTGAGACTGCAAATGATGCATATAGCTGCATTTACCGAGTCATGGTAAATGACTTTTGACATTACTTTCTCCATGCAAAAATTCAGCAATGCTTCTGGAGGCTGCATCTAGTCCGGAGCATCTAGTCTGCACTTAGAGGTAAAACTAGATTTTACATGAGTGTCTTCATCGCCATTATTTTGTTTGCGCTGAACAATGAAGTAGGAGCAGGAATATCCCATGGGAGAGGCCCCTTCTCTCTTCTTCAGGCATGAGTCTAGCAGCCAGAGGGTAGAGCAGATAATTAAAAACGAGCTTCTGCAAGAAAACGAGAGACTGAAAACCTGCTAATTCTGTACCTCCATCCCAACCCCACCGCCCCACTCTGAAGCCAGATTATGCTGTGCAGCTCCGGACAACCGCTCTGTGCTGTACGGACCCCTTCCCTGCCCACATGCTCCCAGCTGTGGTTATAATAGGTGTGTCCTATTTTGGGAAACCCACAGAAACAAAAATAAACTTCAAAGCATTGGAGAGGAGGAATGGTGGGATTTAAGGCCATAGCGGTTCCTGCTGCAAGGATACTTCTGGGAAGGGGGCTCGCCTGTTGCGTGGGTGCATTTGTCCCCGAGCGGCACGGCACGTGATCCCTCACTTCTGATCACTGTGCCTTTGATTTTAAAAGCACACGCGTTACTTTACGCTCCTCTGACAGGCAGGACTATAGAGCTTTAGTGAAATTCCATGTAGTATTTCAAACGAAAACTAGAAATGCATGCTTATACGCAAAGTTTGGAAGTTAGCAAAGAACATTTTTAGCTGTGGTAACAGGCTTTAGTTTTGACAGACCGTGCCGGTTTCAGAGAAGCTCGCTGGCCACACCAGCAGCACAGACGCCGGCACCAGCAGCTCCGGGGTGGTCGGAGAGAGCCCCACGAGCCGCCGGCCGGGGGACACCGAGCCCCCGCTTCGCCTGCCCTCCCCTCCCGCAGGCACCTGCTTTCTGCTGCCGGCGGTGGCCGCTGGCCCGCGGGGCCGCCGTGGGGCCGTCGCTGCTGGGGTGCGCGCCTGCCGCCCGCGTGGGAGGGCGGGTTGGCTGCGGGGGCTGCGGGGGCTGCCTCGTCCTTCAGAAAGCCGAGTCCCGGCACAGCTCCTGCCTCCGACCTTCATTCTAGCTTGAGGAGGAATTTTTTTTTTGCAGGTAAAACTCTTGTTTATCATGTGCAAGTTAAAATACCATTCCCACCCTCTCCAGCGGTCCCACAGCTGCCAGCATTATCTCAGTTGTCTCCAAAATGCCTTCTTTGCAAGCTGCTGTTACGTGATGTTGGAAAGACAGCCTTGTGCAAGGTCTGGAGCTAATTTTAACAACTCGAACCTCAGGAACGACCTCGCGCCCAGAGAGGGTGAGCAGGTTTGCAAGTGGCAGCATCTGAATTGGGGCAGCTTTTTCTTCCTTTAGCTGTGGCAGCACGACAGGCTCTTCGCTCCGAGAGCACACCCTGACTCATGTAAGTGGGATTCTTGTAATACTGTTAATGATGCAAAAGACGTGAATGTTCAATAATGTGAGCAGGCTGCACTGTCCTGATCAAGGAACAGCCTTCCAGGAAGGTCTACTAGCACAAAAATGTAATTTATTAAAATAATACTGCCCATTAGGGACCAATATAGCAAGGAAAAAATTCAGATGCTGGCTGGCAACAGCACATACGCTGCCTGCCCACAGGTAGAAACAGCCAACATGTTCCTCAGGGCTTCTGCCAAACAAACGGAGCAGCCAGGGGCAAGGAACATGAGCTCCGGGGGAAGGATGCGGGGAGGCTTGTTCCAAGGGCTCAGCAGCTCTGAAAGAGAAGCAGCAGAAATCAGGGCTTGCTCACCCGCCTCTTCATACACTGCTACTTGTCCATATTCCAGGGAGCTGAAGCGTTTCTGACGATGGAAGATCCCTCCCTGTAAAGCCGTGCAGGTCACCTTTCTCCCGTTCACGCTCCCTTCTCCAGAACAACCCCTCGGGGTGCGTCCTCCCAGCCCTCAGCGACGGGCTGCGGGGGCAGGAGCTGCTCCCCGAAGCCAGCGTCTGTTCACCAAGTAAACTGAAGAATAATCACTGCTTGTGTTGATTGTGAATACTAAAAAGGGCTCTACACATGGTGAAAACCTTCCTCATAAAAATAGTTCCATCTCACATGAGCCAAAATTATCTAGTATTAAAATATTAGGCTTGGGACTCAAAGCACTTGGACTAAATTGTTTTGCCAAAACCCTCCCCTATAATTTTAGATTACCCACTTATTTAATTACCTTTGTTTCTCACATATAAAATGGGAGGAAGGCAATTTCCCCAGCTGCTGTGCAGTCCTGGCTCCCGCAGCCCCGAGGGTTCGGGGGAGTTTCGGCTGAGCCTGGTGGGGCCGGGGTGCGTTTGCTGCGCACTTCTGTAACACGGTGCCAAACCTCAGCTTTTGCTTCCCACTGATATAGCTCATACTCAGACAAAAATAGCTGCAACCTGACCCTTGAAAGTCCCCCAATTTCTTCTCTCTACCGTAGCATTCAGCTCTGAGTCAGCCAGCTCCCAGCCAACTGCTGGCTCTGGGCTCCCTCCCATTCATCAAAATGCAACTTTCTTGTGGCTAACATGGCAATTGCTTGCACATTAGAAAACAATTTTGGGATGGAGCAACGTGCTTTTAAGCCATGTTTTATATCATCATTGTTGGCTTCCCCCATTTTAGAAAATAATTTATTGTGCTGTTGCATTGGCTTTTCCTTTAATCTCCTTTCACAACCAATCGATTTGGAAACATCTATCTAAGAAAAATCACCTCCAGTCTCTAGTAGAGGTGATCTCTTCCGTTCGTTATCATGTTATTTCTCACTTACATGATTACAAAATGCAGACGTTTATCAGTAGCACATGTGAGGATGTGAATCAGTAGCACATCAGAAGATGTGAATCTAAATTTCTCAGATTCTTTCTATGAAAGGTGACCCTGTTTCTGGATGGGATGCAGAATGATGGCAGAAATGCAGATTTCTCACAAAGGTATAGAGCGTGCACATTTCAGGGCTGCCACACCATGCTGCAAGCTTAATACGCCATGTACTGAAATAGCTGCAAACACTGCTGGAAAAAATGGGCTTGCCGGAGCCTGTGAATAACCTGCTGAATCAGGAGTAGTTACTTCCCCAACCGTGATGTGATATAGAGAGACATATATATAGTTTTATATACATAGCACTGCAAGAGTCCATTGTGATTGATTGACATGGACTAATAAAACACATTTCTTTGGCCACCAGAGCACGCAGGGCGGTTAGGGAAGCTGTAAAAGTAACTCCCATGTAATGAGACCCCATAAAGTACGTTCTCCGAGCGAGCACGGAGCCGTTTCCCGGCGAAGCGTGCGTGACGGTTACGGAGAGCCCGCGCGGGGTCGGGGAGGCTGCGGCTGCTGCGGGAGGCGCAGGGCGACAGTGCCGGTCACCGGGCTCGGGGGCTGAGAGCTCTGCCGGGGGGACGAGGGGTGAAACCGGGCAGGCGCGGGTGGAAAGCCGGCCATGGGGAGGCAGACGCGTGGTGGGAGGGAGCGATGGGAGAAGGGCAGCCCTCTTCCTCAGGGACCAGCCGCCCGTTAAAATCCAGCTTCTACCTGCTCACCAAAGAGGCAGGGCTCGCGCAGCAGAGGGGGAAAGGAGCAGCCAAGCGCCGGCTGGGCCAGCGCCGGTGCCCCGAGCTCGGGACTCGCGGCGTCGCGGGCAGGAACCGAGCCCGGGGTCAGTGCCCCGCCGTGACTGTATTTCATTGACTCACGATGGTGTCACTTTTTTCTTTAAAATTTCCAGTAACGTTGCAACACATTCCACGGCATGCTATTTGAGGTCATATCCTCTGCTGTTTGGTAGTAAAACCTCCCAACTGTAATTTTCCACTGCTAAGAGCGAAGCTATTTAGCAAAGGCTTTGATGCAGACAGGGAAAAGATTAGGAGCATGAAGAAGTTACGTTTCAACGTAGAAAGTATTGTTTAAAACACACGCAGGTATGATTTCATGGCGGTGCATACTAAGCAACACTCACAGGTATGCCAGTATTGGAGCAGGACATTTTCAGTACATAAACAAAACTTTGGAAAAGGCCTCTGCCTTGAGATGCAACTCCAAATAGTGAAAATTTAAAATTGTTTTCTTCTGAATAATGGTTTTCTAAAATCTATATGAAAGTGGGAGTGGTACTCAGATTTCAAAAGAAAAAAGATCAAATGAATAAAGACTTGTATTCTGCACAAACCAGCCCAAAATAACTCAGAGATTGGTAATGGGACCCTTTCCTACAGACACCTTGTTTCTGACATTCCTGAGAGCAGGAATTTGTCCCCAGTTACACACTCTCCTTTTCGCTTATGGCTGTAATATTTAGTTTTCCCCAGAACTGAAACCCTCAATGCAAAGCAAAATCACCCTTTGCCGCCGGGCACGCTCCTGCCCCGGCGCAGGCGCAGAGCGGCTCCCAGCCACCCTCGGCACTGGCGCGGGTGCGATTGCTTGCGTCAACCGCTGCCGCTGACATCGTCCTCAAACCCCATTTAAACTGCGGCAGGGGGAGATATTTTGTTCGTATTAGCAAAGATGTCTAGTTTTGTTTCGTTTTCTTTTGGGGATAGAAAGGAGACTAGAGTGTACTGAAGTATTTTAAAAGGCTTTTTAAAAGCAAGTGAGTGAGAAAGTGAACATCTCGGGTAGTTTGGACTTTAAAATTGGATAAAAAAAGGAAAGGAATGCCATCTGAAGGATGTTTGGGAACTCCTGACATGAAACATGCTCTTTCCACATGTGTGGATGCTAAGGATGTAGCAGTGGTCAGACTGGAAAGCAGCGCTCCAGCTCACCAAAGGATCAGCCCCAGAGGACCAGTGTTAGAGATGAGTCAAACTCGCCCCGTCACAGACAGTGACATGGGACAGGCCTGACTTATTAAAGGGGGAAAAGTAAAAGAGGAGACTCCTGTCATTTTTTTCTGCCACTTTATTGCCTTGCCCCCGCAGGACAGGGCAGGGACTGTGGCACCCATCCCCTCACCCCGCTCCCCAGGACGGGTGTCCGCCGCTCTCGGAAACCTGCTCACCTCTGCACGTGAAGTGCCCGCGGGCTCCTTCCCCACCCACGAACAGCCGCGGTATTCCGGCACCGAAAGCTTCCCCTCTCTCCAAAGCAAGCGAGAGGGAAGCAAGTCCTCCCCGGCGTGCCAGCGGTGCCGGCGGTGCCAGTGGTGGTGCAGCCCGGGGCCGAGCGTGCCGGTGCTGCCGGGGGCAGCGCGCGGGGGCTGCCTGGTGCTCGGCGGCAGTCCCCGACACCGTGAGCATCGTACCTGCCCCACAAATCGTTCTTTTTCAGGGTCTCCTGCTGCCTCACGTTTCTTTTTGCTTTTTAACTTTACCTTACAACAAGCCAACGGAAGTCTTTCAGAAGCGGAATCCAGACCCCAATCCTGCTTTAAACGCTGCAAAATAATCTCATGACAGTTTCCCGGCAAAACGATGCGTTACTAGATACCGGTCACCTCACACTTTCAGCTTCACCGTTTAGACCATTCATCATTCGGCCGGGAGCACCCTGGTCCCCGGAGCCGGGCAGGTGGCACCCGTGGCGCGCGGTCACTGCGTGCGACGTCCCTGCCGCGGCCCCGCGGGACTCGGCTGCTCCGGCGCCTCTCGCTTTGGCATCACCTCCGACAAGCGTCTGCTCTCCAGGCAGGCCTTTTGCACCAGCCACCGCCAGCTTCAGGGGGTCTCCGAGGGGTCGCTGGGGCTGAGGACATTCCGCACGTTTCTGGAGCTCATGACGCTACGCAGTGACACCACGGCACCCGCGTGTAGGTGTGCACGGGCTGGTTGGGAAGAGAGGACTTGGACGGGTTTGGTGTGGTTTGTTTCGGCTTGTTTCTGAGACCGTTTTAAGCCCCATAAACTTTGTCTTACAGAAGATACCACAACTTGTATTTTACATATAATTTCTAATATCATATCAAGCTGATTTTCTGATATTAGGAAAATGAGATATATGGTATTTCTGACTCCACTTTCCTAAAGCTAAAGCAGTAATAGTATGTGTGACATGACAAAAACTCAACGTTCAATCTAACCTTGTAGTTGGGCATTATTAATAGTAAATGCATACCAGGTAATCTCATGATGACCTTGAAAATGAGTAAGAAATCTTGTCTGCCAGGTCACAGTGCCCCAGGCATTTTTGAAA
>VZTQ01002791.1:89077-105884 GCA_013400755.1 Pelecanoides urinatrix | reverse complement strand
GGTATGGGAGGTATGGGTCCTATGGGCGGTATGGATGGTATGGGCAGGATGGGCGGTATGGGAGGTATGGGTCCTATGGGCGGGATGGATGGTATGGGCAGGATGGGGGGTATGGGAGGTATGGGTCCTATGGGCGGTGTGGATGGTATGGGCAGGATGGGCGGTATGGGAGGTATGGGTCCTATGGGCGGTATGGATGGTATGGGCAGGATGGGTGTTGCTCGGGGCAAGGCTACGGTCAGCGCACAGCGTTGAGGTTGCGCCGGCTGACGCTGGGGCACAGCCTCTCGGCTTGGGCTGCTCCCATCACCTGCAGGAGGGAACCACCGTGGGGTTTCGTCGCCCCATACAAGGGGAGAGCGGAGCAGTTAGGAGCAGCTTTGTGTGCGGNATAATTTCTAATATCATATCAAGCTGATTTTCTGATATTAGGAAAATGAGATATATGGTATTTCTGACTCCACTTTCCTAAAGCTAAAGCAGTAATAGTATGTGTGACATGACAAAAACTCAACGTTCAATCTAACCTTGTAGTTGGGCATTATTAATAGTAAATGCATACCAGGTAATCTCATGATGACCTTGAAAATGAGTAAGAAATCTTGTCTGCCAGGTCACAGTGCCCCAGGCATTTTTGAAAAGGAAATCCATATTTTTACTAATTTTTTGAAAAATATTTTTCACTATTCTGCACACACAGAATTTTACCCAGTGTCATAAAAAGACTTACACAAAAAAACCTCGCTGATCTCAGTGTTTTATGTGTAAGTGCTATATTTACTACGGGCAAATGAAGAAGAAAGAAAATTCAACTTCAACCTCATTTCAATTTGCAAGTTATGAAAAATGTTTCTAGAAGGTAGCTAATAAATGTGATGGATGTGCCCAGCAGTAATTGATCATTTATTTTAAAAAAATCCTGGCAAACATTTAATTCTGCTATTCATTAAAATGTTGCCCTTGCAAGACATAATCCATAAAAATGATCTATCCAATAACTATGATGTCAGTGAACTAAGACAGAGGGTGAAGGTAAACCGGGATTCCTAAGAGGCAAATTACAAACGCTAATTCTCTTGCAGGTTAATGCAAGTGGTCCCTGCGTCCGTGCAGCCCCTGTGTAACATATGATGACCAGCCTTTCTCCCCATCGTTTGGAGTACATTATTTTGAAATACTTCTGTACAATTTAAGGTCTCCGCTGTTGGAAAGAGCAAAACCAAGTGCTGGACACATATTTCTCCTGCTTGGCTACTCGGCTCCCTTGCGAGGAGCAGCAGGTCCTGCCGCAGCTCTTGGCTTGGCCCCGAGCCCCCACTTCAGCCTTGGGTGACCTGAGCCCCCAAAATCGCTCGGGTTTCTGTCTCGCCACGTCCCCCCTTTCCTCTGGGCTTCATGAAGGTCCTTCTCGGCTGGTGCTTGCGGGACCCTGCCCGAGCTGTGCCTGGGGAGATCCACCACCGAACCGCTCCGGGGGGCTTCAAGGTCGCCATGGGGGGTATTAATCTGCCAAATGGAGGTGTCCTGCACACAGGGGAGGAGGGGCCGTACGGCCAGCATGGGCAGCGTAGGCTGGATGCGTGGTATGGGCAGGATGGGCGGTATGGGAGGTATGGGTCCTATGGGCAGTATGGATGGTATGGGCAGGATGGGCGGTATGGGAGGTATGGGTCCTATGGGCGGTATGGATGGTATGGGCAGGATGGGCGGTATGGGAGGTATGGGTCCTATGGGCGGTGTGGATGGTATGGGCAGGATGGGCGGTATGGGAGGTATGGGTCCTATGGGCGGTATGGATGGTATGGGCAGGATGGGCGTTGCTCGGGGCAAGGCTACGGTCAGCGCACAGCATTGGGGTTGCGCCGGCTGACGCTGGGGCAGAGCCTCTCGGCTTGGGCTGCTCCCATCACCTGCAGGAGGGAACCACCGTGGGGTTTCGTCGCCCCATACAAGGGGAGAGCGGAGCAGTTAGGAGCAGCTTTGTGTGCGGGACATTTGCCCAGTGAAGGAGAACGGCCAGAGAAAGGCTGCGCTCGCCTCCGTAAGCGCTGAGCGTGCTGCCCATCACCACCACTGCTAGCTTTTGAGCACTGCGAGCGAAGCACGTTTTTTGTCACATTTTTTCCTTTGTTTGGGTTTGGGGCTGCTGGAGGCATCTGGCAGGTTCAGAGTGCGGTAATGGGAACGCGAGCACGATGCAGAGCAGAGCCCAGCTCTGAGCTGCGGCCAGAGAAGACCGTCCAGAGCAGCTGGGCAGAAAGGATTTTTACTCTCTTAGGGAATGCTGAAGGATGTTCATTGATTTCTGATTTTCGATGAAGAACAAACGCAATCATCAGAACTGCTCTGTCTGTGAATAATCCTGTTTACCCCCAACGGGATAAGACAGTGAAATGTAAACAAACAGCTCAATTACCGAAATCACAGCGCTGGTGAGAGTCAGCAGCAAGGCCAGCTGGGGTTTTGGCCCGGGGTGAGGGCAGCCCGCAGAAGGCAGCTGCTCTCCCGCCACTCGTGCCCCCGGCAGCCGGCCGGACGCTGCGCTGGGGGCCGGTCACCAAACCAGCCGGGCTCCGGGGACCGCGCACCGCCTCGCCGTATCCACAGGATGAAGATGACGCCATGTCGGAGCGCAGCTTCTGCGTTTCACCTCATTTTGCGCTTCATCCCGAGTGACCGCTCCTCCAGCCCAGCTGCCGCCCTGGCCACCACCGGAGAGAGAGCCGGGAAAGGGAGATGGCTGCTCACCGCCGGATCCTGGCAGTGAATTCTGTACCTGGCCGAAGGGCAGGTCCCCGAGTCCCTGAGCACGACCGCAGGTGAGCCACCACGCTGTCACACCCGGAGCCCAGGCAGAGCCGGCGGCAGAGCTGGCAGCCCCCTCCTGCCGTCCCGGCCACCAGCTGCCATCGCGCTGGCGGCTGCGCCCGCGCGGCCCGAGCGGAGGTGGGGAGCAGCGACGCGGCGCCGTGCAGCCGCGCGGGTTGGGAGCTGGGGAGCGCGGGGCGTGCGAGGCCGTGCGCGGTGTGCGGCCTGCCCGGGGGATTTGCCGGATCTGCGCCGCGCCGCGGAGCCCCGGGGTGCGTCAGAAGCGCACGCAGGCAGGCTCCCAACGCCGGCTGCCAGTTACCTAAATCAAAATCCTCATTAAAACGAGCAAGCGAGACATTGCAATGTAACTCTAATTAGTTTGAATGGCAGGAAAAAAATAAAACCAATTAAGGACTAATGGAATGGTTGCCCTATTTTAGGAGGTGGTGATCTGTTTTTGAGCAGATAAACAGTAAAGAGTTTATCCTCGCTGGGGAACTGCAGTGCACTGGGGGGATGCAATGTCTGTGACTCGGTATCTCACAGGAAGAGAGCAAAGTCCTGCCTTAAAGTTTGGTTTAGAAAATTGACAGAAACTTAAGCACAGACCTAATGAAGGCCTGGCACACCTTAGAGCAGCGTCCTGCTCTTCAGTGCCGGGTCTTGGACATGAAACGCAGCCCCCAGTGTCTGTGCCCCCTCCGCAGGACACAGAGACCCCAGCCCGTCCCACCGGCTCCCCCACCCCCAGACTCCCAGCAGCAGCTGCCCACCCTTAGCCAGTAACGACACCCTCAGCTTGCCAGGACTCTTAAAACCTGTCCCACAAGGGCTGTGTTCAAGGCTGTGGGAAGGACTCCGCTCCCCTGGGAGGTGCAAATTCAGGTAGGAGTGTTTTGTCTCTCTCTAATGTGGCTTATGAAGGAAGAGATGGTGATTAAAGCACTCATTTCCACAGTGAGCAGTGTTTAAGTTCATACTCTGCTGAATGAGAAGCTGCTGTACCTCCTGGGCGTAGGATGGTCTGCAGACCCACCAGCCCTGCAGCTCCTCTTGTGCTTGTCTGGGTGGGGCAATAAATGCTCCAAGTGAAAAACAAGTTTTTTGGGTGGCTTGGCTGCCTGCAGGCAGCGGTAGCTGCTGGGTGCCTCTGTGCTTTGCTAGCAGACCCTTGGAATACTCTCCTGCTTCAGGCACCCGCGGCAGGTCTCTGCTGTGCTGCTCGCTGGGTCGCTGCAGCCGGGTCCTGGCTGCCCCAGCGGGGGCCGAGGTTTGGTGCGTGGCCTCGGGGCTGCCCCGGCACCCCATGGACCCGTTTGGCCCTGGGCTGCCCCTGCACGGGGCCGCAGGTGTAGCGGCAGCTCCTCACGCTACAACACAAGTGACGCTTTCTCTGCGGGTGGGCAAGCTGTGAAAAGAATAGATCTACTTGTTGCCGTGATCCCCCATGTCAGAGGCGTTAGTCTCACCTCTCGGGCTGTGTTTCTCCTCTCTTTGTCTTTTCTTCCTGTGGTGCTTGTGTCTCGGTGCCCTTGAGGACATCAGTGAGGTGCAGAACATCCAGGGAGAGCAAAAGGCTTAAAAAGAGCAGCCTCATCTGCAGAGGTGGCTCTGATAGAGGTGGAAATAGAAGATGAGGTGGGGGTATACTGAAAACACGGTGTGAAAAATAGAGAATACAACCCCCAAAAACCTAACCAAAACCCCCTGCATCTGTTTATCAGTGCTGGAATCGCTCTATCCTGGTGGGGTCAGACCTGCCGGTCCCCCAGCCTGGCCGGCGAAGCCGGTGGGTGGCAGCAGGCGCAGCTGCCCGCGGAGGGTCAGGCCCGGTGGGTGCCCGGCGCCGGCTGTCCCGCGCCTCGGCCCCGGTGCCCGCAGGCTGGCGAGGGGCCTCCTTCGGGAGCTGCTGCGGCCGGGGCAGGCCGTGTCCCCCGTCCCCAGGGGCGCGTGGGCACCCGGCCAGCCCCGCTCCCCGGCGCGGAGCCCAGCAGAGGCTTCGCCTCCAGCACCGCCGGTGCGAGCCGCCCGGTGCGCGCGTGGCGTGGGGGCCGCGCGGCAGGTGGAGCTGTGGGCGAGACGGAGCCGCGCGCGGCTCCGGTCCCACTTCTGGACGTGCACGGCCGGCGGCA
Source organism: Pelecanoides urinatrix (assembly GCA_013400755.1). Classification (NCBI taxonomy): domain Eukaryota; kingdom Metazoa; phylum Chordata; class Aves; order Procellariiformes; family Procellariidae; genus Pelecanoides; species Pelecanoides urinatrix. The sequence continues at coordinate 100,941 of VZTQ01002791.1, read as the reverse complement.
GCACCGCGTCGCGGGGGGAGGCCGCAGCTCGGCGCGTCCGCCCGGCACGCGGGGTGCTGGAGCAGCAGAGACGCTGCATGTGTGCGGGGTAGCGCAAAAATTGAGGAGTACAGTCTTTTCCCAGGGCAGAAATGAGACTAAATCCCAAGGGATAATGTTTTGTGTTTAGTTCTGTGCCTTTTCCAGGCTCGGCGTGTCAAAGCCTGTGAACGCACGCCGGTGGGATCTGCACCATGTGAACAGGAGCAGACCCACACACAGCCTGCTTTTTTAATAGAGTACTTGCGAATTACATGGAAAACAAAAACAGTATTACTTGTAATTGCTATTAGTAATGATCCAATTCCTTTCTTATCAAAAGAATGAGTCTGGAATAACTTCAAATAATCTGAAAAACTGTATCTGTAGCATCCTGGAGCAGTGTCTGGGGAGGCACCAACCAGAATCCACCAGATACTTCTCTGCAAATACAAGCCTTGTCTTCTCTTGCATTTATTTGCTGGCTTTTCCACACCACTCATGGGAAAATAAGGTGAATTTAGCTGTACCAGACCCCAGAAAGACAACTCAGGAATATTATTTCTCCCTGTGCCACTCTTTAAGTCAATATGTAGCTGAATTGCAGAGAGAACACGACAGTCATCACTGCCCGGGAGCCTGAGGGCAGAACCGAGACCTCGGGGATCCTGTCCTGGTATGTCAAGAACAAGAGTCTCGCCCTGCAATAACCAGTTTTGCAAACTTCACAGTTATCTGTTTCTTTAAACTTCCACATTTCCAAGCCCTTTTCTCTCATGTATGATCTTGTACCTTTCAAGTAGAAGTTCTACCCTGTGTAAAAATCGCCTCCCTCAACCCCGGTGATGTTGTACGGGCTCTGAGGCCTTACGCCATGCGTGGGGTGTGCTGCTCACATTCGGACAGTGCTTCCACTGCCAGACTAATAAGGCTGTGACTTCTGCTGCCATCTCTGAAATGCTGTGGTGTTGATGCCTGGTGACTTAGCTAGCTGAAATGGGCCTAGCAGCTGCTGTTTAAACAACGAAAACAGCATTGTGTTCAGTAAGGTTACAGAAATCCAGAGAAACAGCATATGGAATAAATAAGAGTGCAAATGAAGCATGACTAGGCAAGCACTACAAAAAACGATGCTAAAAGACACCTCCCTTGGAGCAGGGAGTCTGTACGACTGCGGGCCTCCTGCTGCGCAGCCTGCGGAGCCCCCAGCATCTTCCTCCGTGCTGCTGGTGCCGGGGTTTCAGATGTGCCTTTTGCTGATTTCTAAATTCAAGTTAGCATTTATGAATTCCCTGCTTTACATTCTCAAGTTGCAGAGCGAATCTGTTTTTCAGCCTGAGCTGGACAGCATTGAATGCGGGCAACATGCAGGCATTGACTGGCGTGGTGGACCCTGCGGCCGCATCACGGAGGGAAATGTATCTTTTCAATATGAGTTTTTGGCCTCCTGTTTGTCCTTGTTTCCTGGTTTCTGTTGCATCCATTTCTTGCAGCATGCCAGTGCCAAACGGTGGGCTTCCCCCACACGGCGTCTTCCCAGGGAAACGTGTCTGGTTACCAGGCGCAGCCGCAGGGTCCGTGGGCGCGGGGTTTGCATCGCCAGGCTCTCCCACGCTGGCACTGGTGGACGGGGCTTGTTACGAAGCTTTCGTACTGCAGTTTTTATCCGTAAAAAGGAAGGCAGGTCCAGGCACCGCAGTGACCTTTGCATGTAGGTGTGTGTCAGCGTGACCTTGGGGTGCTTCTAATTGCTGTTTTAACTGCCGCTTACAAAGGCATTATTTTGACAGGAGAGGAGCGGGAGCCTCATGGCAGAGAGGGTCACGATCACAGCAGGATTTCAGACTGCACAGGAGAGTTAATTAGCTCATACCACCATGTAGAAATGTCCTCTGGAGTATTGATCTCAATAAGTTTTTGCTCAATTAGTGTCTGTCTCAGGGCAGATGTCATTAGCCTTCCACTTGCCGGGGCGCTGGAAACCTGCTTCCCTGGCAGGGGCTCTGCTGCACCGGTCTGTCTCCCGGTGCCGCCGGGCTGTCGGGGGGAGGTGCTGGGGGTATGTTCCCCATCTGCACGTGTTAGGCGCTTCTGTCCCCCGTCTCTCGGGCACCTCTTGCTTGCCTTGGGCCGTCCCCTTCCTCCCATCCTCCTCCTCGCAGAGGCGGCCACCGAGCGCATTGTCCCCTCGAGGTGCCTGGGGCAGCTGGACTGGCCCTGGGTTGAAGCGTGGCTGGGGCTGGTGCCCGTCACCCCAGCGTGGAGATCCTCGCTTGGGAGCAGCCCTGTGCTCTTGGAGGCAGCTGAAATGCCTCGCCACCCTTTAAACACATTTTTCAAAGTCTTTTTTCTTACTGTTGCGTACTTACTGCTGTCCTGCCCGAGCCCCCATGGATGGGGCTGCAGGCGTGCTGCTGGTCCCCTGCACCACTGATGAACGTCCCCAAAAGCCGCAGTGCCGGTGCTGGATGCAGGATTTCTTACCACAGGACTCTTCCCCGGGTTGAACTGAGGAGGGGAGGTGGGAAGTCACCGTGGGAAGCGTCAGAGATCTGTTCTGTGAGCACATTTTCACTTTCTGCTTCATCACGATGAAGCCAGGCGGCATCCACCACAGGAGCACTGCCCAGATGTGAAGCCTTCACGCAGGGACGGTCTCGCTCCACCAGGAACGTGCTCCACCAGTAACATGCTTCGCCAAGAAGTGACTTATGCGGCTGGGAGAGATCGCAAGGAGTGGGAAGGCCCTGTAACGCCCAAGCAGGCTGCTGTCCTTGGAAAATGTCAGCTAAACGGGGATTATCGAGATATGGCACTTGAAGGAAATACTCTTGGAATGAAAGCATGCAAGCTGAAGTAATGGCATGAGGGTCGGCAGGACCCAGACAACCCCCAGAGCGCTCTGGGGCCCTCAGGAGTCACAGGGGGAAAAACCCATCTGTGGCTGCCGGGAGCTGACAGCCTCTGTATTTTCCGTCACTTGTTTGGCCGGATGAAATATCCCCCCACCTTTTTGCCCCTGGCTGCTTACCCCTGCCCTTTGGCTCGTGACAAGATGAGTCTTCCACCAGTTGCACTTGGGAAGTAACTCAGCCTAAAAAAAAGGCAAGAAGCCTGGGTTATTGCTGGGTTTTGTTGTTTTTCAGCTAGCGCAGTTCCCCGCTCTTACTCAGCGTGCAGCCCGGGACGGGTGGTGGGGCAGCGGGGAGCGTGACCGCAGCCCGGGGCCGGGATGGGGACACCCACCCGACAGGCGGGATGAGCCGAGGAGCCGGGGGGAGGCCTGGGGGGCAGGATGGGGCGGCAGGAGGGCAGCGGTGCCCGCGGCGGCAGGCGGGGAGGGGACGCTTGGCGTGGCGGCGCGGGCACGGAGGGACGGCATCGGCACGAGCGGCTGCGGGGGGTTGGCTGGGCGACAGCAAAGGCCTTGGCAGGCAAACCTGAGCTGAGACACAGCTCTGTCGTAATTTCTGAGTAAGTGAGAGGGCAGGTTACTATTTGTTAAACAATTTAACAAAATTGTTTTTTCTTAGTTAAACTCTGTTATTTCACAGCTTCATGAAAAATAAACACAAATGCCCTTTTGGAGCCACTGTTCATATCATTATGCAACTGTAGTACAGAGCTCTGTTATGGAGATCTTATGGTTTCCAGAACAAATCCTTCCATACATAGACTTGCCGCGTGGCGTGATGTATTTGTTTGAAGTCATAGCATTTTCTGGAAAACCTCAAGTCAATTATGAGAATTAAGTGAATTATTATCATTTTGAAGTACTATGTGGGAACAAGGGGTGTCAAAGACCTTCTCTGAAGAAAGCTTAGTTGCTGGGGCGTTTCAGGCTGAGGTTGCAATGGAAGTTGGCCTAATTAGGTAACTGGATATCTATAAATTGTCTAATTTAAATTGGCTGTGGTGTAGGTGCCAAAAAAAAATATATCCCATTTTACCTCCCCTCTGCCAAGTCTTCTGTTTTCAAATTTATTATGGAGCAGCATTCCAGGCGTATTTCTCAAGGCTCTTTCATTTTAAAGTCATCGTCACCGTGCGCTGCAACAAAGTTGAATTACGGTCTCGTAGAGGTATTTTCAGGTAGCAGAGCGGTTCAGAAGATCAACTGCTACAGCTCACCTGCCTCAAGTGAGGGACCCTTGGGGACAGCAAGGCCCTCCAGGGGATGGCCTCAGCCCGCCGGCTGCCGTGGAGGCTGGGCTGCTGGCCCGGCGCTGCCTGGTGGCCGGGGCGCCGTGGTCCGTGCGAGCCCCCAGCACAGCCTGGCCGCAGCGGCACGTGCTCGGCGTGACCCGGCCGGAGCAGAGCTTGCTCGGAGCAGCTCCTCAGTGAGTAACATTGGCCACGTGTTGCATTTCTCCGATGTCTGGTAGCCCCGCTCTGCTTTGGGGGCCTTTCACTCAGTTCTGCCGCATTTACCGTGGCTCGCTGAAAACATGTATTTAATGTGTAAGCATTTACATGCTCCACAACCGGACTTGGTGGACTGCAAGACTGTTCAAAGCAAGGGTCAATGTGACCCTAGCGTGGGCTGTTAGACTGCAGTTGTGTAGCATTCACAGCAAAGGCTCTCTACAAATTACCGGTCCCGGTGTTTGCATCCTCCGTGCTTGCGGGGAGGCGGGAAGCCGGCCCCGCTGCCGGCAGCACGGGTGGTGAGTCGCCGCGCGGGCTGGCGGAGGAGCGGCTGTCCGGCGGCGCGGCATCGCTCGGGAGGAGGGCGAGGTGTCCTCTCCCCGGGGCTGCGAGGGATGCCGCTGGCTGCAGGTCCCTGCGCCCAGGGCACGATGACTCTTCTGGGGGCGTTCTTAGGGAGGAGAGCGCTTGCTCAGACTCGTGTCCAGCCTTAGTTGGGTGATGACTTGCGGTGGTCGCAGCAGCCGCCGAGCGCTGGGCCAGGGCCCTTCCCTCGGAGATGAGCAGTCCGAATGAATGCCAGGTCTGGGAGAGACGGGGTTTACGGAATCTTCCTGGGCGACCGGGGCCGATGGTCCCTCACCCTCAAGGCTGGCTCCGGCTTCGGCTTCAGCCTTTGCTGACTTCAGCTTCTGCCCCCTTGTCGATACTCACAAGGCCAAAGATCCCCCACTACCTGCCATACCTGCTGTGAACGCTTGCGGGCTGTGCTGAAGTTACGCCCGGGCTCCTCTTCCAGCTCTGCAGCCGGCCCGTTATGTTGTTCAATTCGCCTCCACCTCTTGATGCCTCTGTGTTCATTTGTGGTTTAAGGGGAGTAAGCTCGTAACCCCTTGTCGTGGTGGCAATGGGCATTAGATGTGGAGGAGTTTAATATGGAAGTCCTGACGGATATTCAATACTTTTCCCAAGTAACAAGTGATAGGACGAGAGGAAACGGCCTCAAGTTGCACCAAGGGAGGTTTAGGTTGGACATTAGGAAAAAATTCTTTCCTGACAGAGTGGCCAGGCCTTGGCCCAGGCTGCCCAGGGCAGTGGTGGAGTCCCCATCCCTGGAGGGATTTAACAGACGTGTAGATGAGGCGCTTGGGGACATGGTTTAGTGGGCATGGGGGGTTGGGTTGACGGTTAGACTCGATGATCTTAGAGGTCTTTTCCAGCCTTAGTGATTCTATGGTTCTACGATTCTATGGTATCGGGAGCTTAATGTGTTTTTATATTTAGCAGTGGTACCGCGACTATTCTAATCTTCTTAGCTAAATTGTGTACAACAGGGTACGATCCATATAATGAGGTGAAACAGGCGGTCTCACTGGGAAAACGGTCTGGTGCAAATGTAAATTATAGGCCTCTCATTAGTCTAGTAAATGACCCTATTTAAAATACAGCCGCCTTCTCCACAGCAGGAGCTGGTGGGATTGCAGAAACGCCGTTGCCCCGGAGGAGAGGAGTCGCTGCAGCCCCGCAGTGGCAGGTTCCCTCCTCTGCTTCTGGATCGCGCGGCTCTGGTACCGATCCTGAACCCCGGGGGAGAGGAGTGCTGGCCGGGGTACCGCGGCCGCCCGGCCCCTGCTCGGGTAATCCCTCCCATCGTGGATGCTGTGTGAGCAGCTATCGACAGCGAGTGCTGGCTGGGACATTTATGATAAGCAGCTATTCTGTAATGTAATCTCTAACATTTAAATGCTGTGAAAGAAGCAGCTGACAGCTTGGATTAATCCAGCATTTGAGGAATGAATATTATTTCCTCTGTGTTGCACCACCGCAGGGAGCCAGGGCCGAGCCCTCCCCAGATGTTTGGATCTGCATCCAGTTAGGCTGGCCAGAGACGAAAATAAAAGAAATCGTGGCCGATGTTTTCTTACTGCAGTTCTCACAAAGTGAGGCGGTTGATGGGAATGCAGTGAAAAAACAAAGGGCAACCCTCGCAAAACTGCAGCTGTGTTTAAGTCGGACGGAAAAGCTGCAACCTTAGAGCTGGCAGGAGACGCGGCAGAGGGGCCGTTCCTCCACTTCGGGTAAACAGGTACAAGTCGTAGAGACGTGTGGTCTTTGGCTCATCATCGCTCCTGAACGGCTCCGGGGAGTTCCCAGCAGGTCACTGTTCTACTTGACCAACTCCCCGAATGTCGGGATGCCAGCGGCAGCTTGTGAAAAACGTATTTGATGCTCTGGCTGCTGCTCGCTCGCAGCCTTTTGGGTGTAGGGTTGCGTTGGCAGCTGGAGGCAGGCGGTGCTGAGCGGGATGCCAGCAGCGAGGAGCCGACTCCCCCATTCCCGACGGATGTCTGCAATGGGTCTGGGGGAACGTTCTGCCACCCCAGAGCACCCTCCAGACCCGGGGCCTTGGGGTGCTTTGGGTTGGTCCTGCGCTGATGCCAACACAGTCCTGGGTATTTTACAGTTGGACTTGATGATCGTAAAGGTCTTTTCCAACCTAAATGATTCTATGATTTCAGCTTCTCCCTAAATATTTATTTCTGCTGAGAGCACTTTCCTCTCAACTTAAAACTTCTGATACACTCAGATTTCGGGAGGGATTTGGATTCAGGATAGGCTTCCACAGTCTTCAGCTGCAGCCTCGCGCGGTCTGCAGTCTGACCTCGACCTCATCGGGCCCGAGTCGGCTCCAGTCTGAAAATCAAACGTGCTCTGCAGCACAGGGCTGGCCCCAGGCGAGGGCTCGGTGCTGCCAGATGTGCGGGTACCTGAGCACCTCTGGGGAGAAAGAAGGGGGCTGCTGCTTTTCCACAGCACCTCCGGCACACCGGCACACCTCGTCCCATCGCTGTGCTAATGCACACCCTGCTGCCTGTGCAACCAGGGCCTTTTACTTCTACCTACCAAGTACAGGACAAGTGGGTGGAAGAAGAAAAAAGGAAAGGAAAAAAGCTGTTTCAGTTGTAGCCCGTCTCTACTGGAAGCAGAGGGAAGCAACCGAGTGAAGGCGGGTGCTGTCTCTCTCCGCAAAGAGGCAGAGCCGGAGCAGGCGCTGTGCAAACACCCCGTCCTTCCAAGAGCAAGAGAGGGGTTTCCCACGCAGGTCACCGCTGGCGGTTTACGGTACGAGCAGTTTATTGCGCTGATGATCGCTCGGCAGTGAAGTGATGAACATAAGTATACACCCGTTTCAGGAGGGCACCAGCCAGTGCTACGCAGCTGGGAGAATCCGGACAGCAAGGACGGATGCCTGCCGAGGCTGAGGTGACTCGATGGCAGCCACTGCCGATGTATCGCCCTTCCCAAAGGGAGCGACGTGCAGCTTGTCCCGTGTCGGTAATCCAGAGCCGCTGGGACGGTTTCCTTCCCCGACTGTGCAGTATTCATAGCCGACTGTAAAAGCTACACTGTCCTGAACGCCGGCGTCTGCCCGGAGCCCGATGCCGTCGTTGCTGCTTAGACTTCGCCTCGCTGACCTGAGGCCGAGCTGATTTGCCTGGGAAACGGAGTATTCACTTTCATGTTGCATCTGCTTTTAAATGCAAACAAACAGAAGATTAATATTGAAACATTATGATTTTTTTTTAATTAGCTTTTGACAACTTTAATATGTACTGGAAAAATAAGGCTGCTCTGGCATTAACGACAGGCAGTGTGCTATGGCATGATGTGCGTCTCCAGAATTTGACACAGAAGATTATTTCAGTGCTTCCATGTTAAAAATAAAAACAAGATCAAAACCCAAATAAACCCTCAGTTTCCTTTTCCTTTCTTCAGACTCCACCATCATTTTGTAAATTATAGAAAGGAAGGCAGAAAAAAGGGTGGCTGCAGTCAGAGAAGAAACCCATAGAAATTGCAGTGGAAGGTGCTTAAATACCTGCCTTCGGTCCGAGGTCTAGTTCTGGAAGTCCTGGGTGATCGAAACATTGCGAAGATGTGGCATCTAAATAAAATCTGTTTTACAGCTATGAGAACTGAAGAAAGGCACAAAAGTAGTAAGGTATGGATACTTGAATTCAAATACTGCCCATTCTAAGAGGACAAAAAGTGACTCAGACCATGGAGTTCATCTAATGCTTTAAGATCATTAGAAAATGAATTTATTGTTTCTATTTAGACTTTGCTATGGCTGAACTTGGATGGCTTTGGATCACCTTTTCCAGTTTTTCCTCTATGACCTAAGAGCTGTAATCTTACCTTTTTTAAACTCACAAATATTTCCAAGACATTATGGTGTGCAGCATCACGGGTTGTGTGATCAGAGCGTAAGTGCTGGTGATGTATTTTCTGCCGGGAACGTAAACAGACTTAATTATCTCTTTCCTCTCAAATTGCTGTGTGTTTGCCCCCGAGGGGCAAATGCATGTGCCAAGGCCAGGATCTCTGCCTGGCTCGGCCCTGCAGAGCTCAGAGAGGAAATGCCTCCGCTTGCTGGATGTATTTGTGTGGCAAGTTGCACAGAGGCACCTGGGCCGGTGTTATTACACGAAAAATGGAGTGGTGTAAGTGATGTGTGATAATGCAGAGCTAAAATCAAGCCATCGTAGTACACCTGACGTTGCATCTGCTGGGATGCTGATGGGAGCTTATAGACTTTAACAAGGTTTTTCCACTGACCACACTATGGAAGGTTGTTTGTATATCGTATTATTTCCAAACTCATTCTCTTAAGAAAGTAAACAAGGTTTTAAAGGGGAAAAAACAGTGCAATTGCACCATAACCCTTGTAAAAATGGCCAGGACATCATGTAAATATCAAAAATAGTATGGATGGCCTCAGGAGAGCGTTGTCTTCATAGCTGAATCCCTCTTCTGAAAAATATTATCATATGGTTTTGTTTCGCCCTAAAGTACACAGGACGACTGTGCTTCTGCCACGATTCGTTTACTCCGTGATTCTTTTCTCATAATAACTAAGGCTGGAAGTGGCTTGGGTAGCATGATGTTTGCTCTGAGCTTTTGCGCAAGATAAAAATGAAGCTCCTTTGGAACGCTAGAAGGGTTTCTGTGCCTTCTTCAGAGCTGGCTTTTCACTGCCCTACAGCTCTGCCTGCCAGAATGAGAAGTGCTGAAGTCTCTTAAAAGCTGTTCCCTTGTGGGGCTTGTTTGAGAAAAAGGAAAAAGGTGCGGGAGCCAGGCGGGAGCTGCCTGTTTAAAAGGGGGGAGGAAATCCTGTTGTCGTTTGCCCAGGCAGCTCCTGCGCGTCGGCATCCCTGGGAGAGGGAACTCGCCTTGGGCAGGACCTCGGGCCACGGCGTCAGTCCCGGCGCGGGGCCGAGGCCTCTCCGGGAAGACCCCAGTGCGTCCAGCACTGAGCTGTGCCCGGGGGGGCTCTGCCCGGGACCCCCGCCCCGCCTGGCAGGGAGGAGGTGTCGCGGGACCCGGGCGCCACGGCCCCTGCCCACCGCAGCAGGGACACCCGCAAACGGGCCTCGGTGGAGAGGTGGTGTGAGGACCTTCGTGCCAGCTCCTGCTGTGCTGGTGTGTTTAGAATCACAGAATCACTAAGGCTGGAAAAGACCTCTAAGGTCATCGAGTCCAACCCTCAACCCAACCCCCCCATGCCCACTAAACCATGTCCCCAGGCGCCTCATCTACACGTCTTTTAAATCCCTCCAGGGATGGGGACTCCCCCACTGCCCTGGGCAGCCTGTGCCCAGGCCTGGCCCCTCTGTCAGGAAAGAATTTTCTCGGTAAGGTGAAGGCAGTTCAGTCCTTAAAACTAACTTTGTCTCAGACATAAACAGACGACTTCATTACACTGGTGTTTATTTAACCACATCACATTTGGGCAGCCAGCAAATATCGGTTCCTGAGGGCAGCGAGCATCGCTCCGGGAGCCGCCGGGCGTCTGCGCGCTCGCGCCAACGGCCACGCCGGGAACGGGCACGCAGCCGGGCTGGGAACGGCGCTCCCGATTGTCCAGAGAACTGACACAGCTGAGAAGGTGGTATGATAAATTGCTCACCAGCACTTCGATGACTTCTAAACACAATTCTGCTCTGACAGCTCCCCTCTCCCATCCATTTGCTTTTCATGAACATGCATCTGTGTGAAGTGAGGTTAACTGGGACCTGTTCAGCTGCAGACCAGCCTTGTTCCTCCTGGTGGAAAACAAAGCTTAACTGCCTGCTCAGGGCACGGAAACCAGAGCAGTGATGTAGGTGACCCTGCAACCCAGGGGTACAAAATCCTGACTCTCGGGTCTTGGACCACTACCCTGAGCAAACAGCTCACAAGCAAGCCAGTATTATTTATTTGCTGAGGATGCCCAGCACACTGTCAGACTGCATGGAATCTGCATTCTTTGGGGGCATTCTGTAAACATTCAGCCATAATTTGTCCGATTTCAGTAAGACACTTTAAAATTACATTTATATTTGAAAGCTGTAATGGTTGTGCTGTTTACAACGGAAATAGTCCTTTTATTCTGAAAAGTGCCTCACTACCTTTGATTTGAGAGCTTGGTACATGGCAGGCCCCCGTGGAAGACCTAGATTTAGAAAAGACCTCGAAATTTTTGCTCTGTTTTCAGCCCAGGAAGGAGGTGCCCGCTTGAAGGGGACAAGGCCAGCGGGGGTCGTACCCGTGCTGCCAGCACAATAGGGACACAGCAAGAAAGAAATGAAAGCAGGTTTGGTGCTGAAATATCCAACTGCTATTTCTAATCTGCAGTGTGTTTATATTGATCCCCTATAATAGGGCGTACGGGGTTATAAAGCACTTTCTGTATCTCCTAGGGAGGAAGCGGTTGCCCCCTGCGCGGGGCTCTCCTCCCCCCGGCCAGCGGAGGGGCATTAGCAGATTCGCGGGTGGGGTGATGTGATGGGAGAGAGGTGGCGTGGGTCCGCAGATGGAAGCTGTTCCTCCCACGTCTGCTGGGGTCTCTGAACGAGTCAGCGACGGAGATGGGGTGGTCTGTTCGATAGCGTGCACTTACATTTTTAAACAGCTTCTTAATGGTCCTCCAACCAACGCTTGTAGCTGACTTCAGCTGCCGGTTCCGCAGCAGGAAAAGAGAGTTAGTGTTAAAAAAAAGAAAAGGCAAAACAAAAGAAGCCTGTGAAAGAGTGAAGTGTGAGGTGACACTAGCTGCTGACCATAACATGGTAATATAAGTAGACAAAACAAAAAAATTACTGAGAAACTGCTAAAAGTGGGCAAAAGGCAGGCAGGTTATGTGAGGACTAATGTGTGACAGGAATTAAGAGACAGCGTACGCAGGCGGTGTCCGGTTGTGGGTTGGCTGGGGCCCCTGGTGGAAGAGGTCTCGGCGTCGCTGCGGATGCTCCATCAAACGCCAGCTTGATCCTGACCCGTCATCACAATGGCAGGAAAAACGCTGGGGGAGCGCTGGCTGCAGTGGGGCTGGGTGCTGCGGGTGAGCAAAGCGTTGGGGGAGCGCTGGCTGCAGTGGGGCTGGGTGTTGGGGGAGCGCTGGGTGCAGTGGGGCCGGGTGCTGCGGGTGAGCAAAG
>VZTQ01002791.1:34147-88822 GCA_013400755.1 Pelecanoides urinatrix | reverse complement strand
TGGGGGAGCGCTGGGTGCAGTGGAGCTGGGTGCTGCAGGTGAGCCCCGGTGCTGGGGGAGCGCTGGCTGCAGTGGGGCGGGGTGGGGGGGGAGCGCTGGCTGCAGTGGGGCCGGGTGCTGCGCGTGAGCCCCGGCGCTGCCCGCTCCAGCACGGTGTGCACGGTGCTGCTCGCTCGCCGCAGGGCTTCAGCACATCAATCCTGAGGGCAGAGCTTTGTCATGTGCCCCAGCCAGTGGCTTCGTGCCATTCGCAGGTGCTGTTACGCTTCCTTTTGTAACCGTAATTTCTCCTGGTGCCACAAACCTGTCACCGCGAGTGCTGCGTCCGTCGCTTCACCCGGGTGTCGTGGTTGTCACCGGCACAGGCTGTTTGCGCAGAGAAAAATAGCAGCAGAGCCAAGAGCTGTGTTTGTCATTGCTCATGTGTCCCTCGCACCCTGTGGCAGCTTAATTATTACCAGTCCCTCGACGGCTTTTCAAGGGGCGCGGGGGGCAGGAGCCGCGTTCCGCTGGGCGGGGGGCAGGAGCGGGCCGCCGCGGCGGTGCCCTGCCAGGGGCAGAACCTCCCTTTTGAGTACCAGAACTGAGGGCACAGAGGCAGAAATCCTGGTGAGGTCCGTCCGTGCACGTGGCTTTGTCCAGCCCTGAGAGCTGAATTCCACCCTGGCAGACGCCGTTCTGGGGCAAATTCTGGTGGGATGCTGTCTCCGTCAATTGGACTCTTGCCTACGTGGCAGAGAACAGTACTTTTTGTTGTTAAATAAAATGGGAATTTACTAATCTTCTGCTGTTGGAAAGGATCCTCCAAAATGTGGGCAGGTGAGTGGTCTGGGTATTTGTGGGGCGGGGAAGTAGACTTGGGGCTAGAGAAGGGAGGGATTATGTGTGCGTACCTATATACAAACAGGCACATGTTGGCTCACAGCTTTACGAGCTGACTGCTCCTCTCCTGTGCGACGTTTTGGAAGCCAGGATCGCTGTGTAAAGTGTACTCAGCATCCTGCTGGCTGATGAAGAGGGAATTTGGTCAAATTTGAGTAGTGTGGGAAAGCGGGCTGAATTGTACTTGGGTCGTTACTGGCACTAAAGTGCCACTAAAGATCTAGCCATCTTCACCCCACTCGTACAATGATTTCAAGCAAGCATTTAAGCACGTTGGTTTTGCTTGTTTTTACAACTAAGTTCCAGTTATGGAGATTTTATTAATACATCTGGTATGCCTGAGACACCGCATTAAACATGCAGTATCCGCTTTCTGCATGTAAGGCGTTTTGCTGCAGACTCCAGGCTCATTAATTTCGTCAGACAAAGAGTACTTGGCTAGTTTGAAAACTGCAGTGTTTTACGAAACAAAAGTTTCTTTCCTCTCATCCATTGCTTCATTTAAAATACAAAAAAGTGTGTATCTCAGTAAATTTGTTGCCCTTTTACATAAAATCTCTGTAGCTGGTTCATTAAGGTCCTTCCCTGTCATTACTTCGCAAATTTGTAATCCACTAATAGGGCACTTATTTCATCCCCAGCTCATGATTTCATCTAGTTTGGTGACATCTTTTGCTGCTGAAAGTGACTCCCGGCAGGAGCTGGAGGTGCCCTGGGGCAGGAGCTCCTGTCGCCCTCGTAAAGGAGAGAACCCCCCTCCTCTGCCCCCAGCCCTCCCGCCTGCGGCCCCTCTTTTTGACCGATGTGCACGGCTCAAGCTCTGGAGCTAAGTTATAATTGCTTTGCACAGGGACACATCTATTTAAAGCATGAGAGATTTTGGCTGACACTGAAGCAGACTTACTGCACGTATTGAAATATCATCTCTCCTGCTGTGATTAGGCTGAATATTTCTGATAGAATCACCAACATGCGCTGTTTTTAACCCATTAGAAAACTTCATCAGACTGTTAATGACAAGTTTGCTACTTGTGTAATGTGTCCCAAGTCTTTCACTTCTTAAAAGGCTGGAGGATAAGGTCAAAAACTGACGATAATGTTTGTGTACCCAAGCTGAGGCTTTGGAAGACCCACATTGCTTTGATTTCTAGAGATTGTTTCTGAAACACTTGATACCGACACCGTGTGAAGGTATCTGCAAGAAGGACAGCGTTTTCCCGTCCTGTAGCATTAGACAGTCCCTAGCGCAGAGCTGCTGAAAACGGGCGGGCGGGGGCGAGATAATGTTTTTCAAGAGAATTTGTTTGCTTTTCGGCAGGCAGAGGGAGTCTAAGACTGAATAGCCACAGCCCTCACTGAGCTGATATTTGCTTCATTGTTTTGCCCTGCTTTTCAAAGACTTATGTAGGAGGCAGAAGAGGTTTATAAAAACAAAAACAGAGGAGAAAAAAAAAAACCACCAACTGTGTGTTCATTTTCAGCTGGCTCTAGTGCCCGGTGCAGCGGGTGTACGATGGTACGTGCAAGGCTGCCGTGCCCTGTGCTCACCTCCTGCGATACCTGCGGTGCCCTTGCTGTTCCCAGGATGGGTGGGTTATCTCCTTCAAGAACACCTGTTTTTAGTAAGTTCAGCAATTCGGAGAGGGTCAGTTTTAATCAACGACGAACACTTAGCTAATCTATCACTGGCTGGCCAGGTCTCCGCAGGCAGCGACTCCGCGCTCTCTGCCCGCCCCACGCCAGCGGAGCGGGTGGCTGCCCGCTGGCCGGCCGCCCCGGGGAGCTGCCAGCGTCGCTCCGTCCACGGGCTTCGACAGAGATACCGAAACAGTTTCATTTGATAAAACCTGAAATATATCTAGCCACACCACAATGTGCAGTACTAAGCCTTATTTCTAATTTTTGTGGCACTCAGACCAGAACCAGGTTAGAACTTAGAGCAAGATGAAGTTAAAAAAAGAAAAAGGGGAAAAAAAGAAGAGCATTGCATTGTTCTTGCATTCGTTCTGAAGTGAGTTAAGGATGAAAAGGATGAAAAATACGGTGCTGAAACAAGTTTTCTGGGAGTTGTTCGGTGTGGTTTGCAGCGGTCGCGATGCCCGTGGGGCAGTCGGGCTGCAGGAGCGGAGCGCGATGCGCAGTCCCGGGTCCCGCTCACCGCGGCCGCTGCTGCCGGCGAGGGGAGGCTGCCGCGGCCCTGGCCAGCGTTTGCCCGCTCCGTCCCGGGCCGGGGGGCCAGCCGCGTCCCTCCGCCTGCGGGGCTGGGCACCCTCCGCTCCGAAACCAAACCGCCCTTGTCTGCGGCATCGCGTTCTGGCTGTGAACAGGGAGCAAAGGGAGCGGAAGACAAGTTCCAGGTCTCTCCCCAAAACTGTGGCTGAGCACAGACCTCGTGTTCGTTTCCTGCGACACCCCAGTGACTCAAAGGAAGTTTTGACTGGGTTTTCCTTTCACACGCTTGATGGTTTTTTTGCATAACTGTAAAGTGTAGCAAAAAGCATAAATCACACCATGATAAACTATGAGGATGGGCCATTAGTCATCTGAAAACTATGCGCCCCATTGAAATACAGTGGAGATTGTCTTAGCAGAAAATTCTTAAGTGATACAAATAATGATGCTGTGGATGCAAATATTGATAAAATACCATTTTCCTCTATGACAATATTGATAAATGTGTCTTAAGAACCTATAGTACTAAAGGTTAAAAAATAAAATTAACTCGCATCTAAGAAATTAAGCTATTTTAATTTATATTTATTGTTTAAAAACAGCCATAAAAAGCTTCTTGTCATAATTTATTCTTGAAATGTGTCTTGCCTTGAGAGTTTCCATAGTTACAGATGTTTCTGGTTTTGTAATGTTAGCACAATTGACATTTACTGCCAACGAGAACCTCTAATTGATTTTTCTACATGGAGAGGAGAAAACAAGAGCTCGGCGATACGCGTGGTGCTTAATTGCCAGGTTCTGGGGGACACGGTGATGTAATCGTGCACCAAAGGGCTGCAATGATTTGAACAACAAACGATAATGCTCATAAATAATTTGACAAATCGCAAGATAATCTTATCAGCTGAGAGCCGCAGTTGAGGGGTGCAGCTGTGGCACCCGGCGCCGAGCCCCAGTTCTGCCCAGGACGGCCCCGCAGGCGTTGCAGCCGCTCTGCGGCTCTCGCCTGGTCACCGAGCAGTGAAACGGCCCCTCGGGGAGCACCGAGCACGGTGCCGGGCCACGGCCAAGCGTCCTTGTTTCGTACGCGAGGGTGGACAGTTTGACTTGCATGAAGCATACCCAAACTGGAAGCCTAGATCTGAGATACAGCAAATAGTGTGGGGAGAAAGGAAGGAGCGGGAAGAAGGCACAAAGAAACCTTGCAAGGTGCCTACAGCGATGACACAGTCTGATGAACTAAAAAATACCATGGGTGTCCCAGTTCCCATCCCGCTTGCACTGCAAGCTCTTTGGGATGGTGGAGAAGTCTTTTCCGTGCTATTTATTCAGCGTGGCTAGGTGTTGGCTAGGCTGGCGGCAAACCAGGTGGGTAAACCTGATGGTCTAAACTGGAGATCTAAAACCAGCCTGCAGCAGCTTGTCCTTGCCCAGCCCTACCTGGCACCCGGCCGCAGCCAGGGCCCTACGGCCGGTCGCAGACCCTGGCTGGTGTCAGCTCCCCGTGCTCGTCTGCCCGACGAGCTGCCTGCTCCCCACGGCCAGCACGGCCGCTTCTTCTGGTCACCAACACCTACTCGTTGTCGGGTCTGCAACCGACCTAAAATGACAGCTATCCAGGAAAAAAGTTTTTGTGCTATTAAATTTTTGAAAATGGTATTTTTCAATGTTTGAGCTAAGTTAGCTGTATTGACAACAATATTTAAGTCATAAATGTGAAGATCTGGTTACATAGTGTATTATTTTTCAGAGTTGCCTTGTTCCATCTTCATAATAACAGAAAATGATGACTCATGTTGTGGAGAAAGCATCAATTTATACTGAGAAAAGTAAATCCATTCTCCATTTCTCTAACTTGTGGGACTGTCACTTCAGTAAAATGTGTGAAGTCTTTTTAAATGTAATCTCATTTTCCAAAATTGCCTCTCACTAGGACATTCTTATTCCTTCTTCCCCAGCTGTTGGATTATTTTGAACTACTTTTAATCTTGCAACAATGGGATCAGGAGAGAAGCATTCGGGGGAGAAAACAAGGTGGCTTAAGGCGTTAAGGCTGTAGCAAATCAGGAAAGATTAGGAATTTCAATTTATAGTACCAAAGACTAATGCTTCTGAGATTTGTAAGAGCAGTTTAATGGGGTGATGTGAAGAACATCAGGCTAACCTTCTTGTCTCCTTAAATCTACTTTCCTTGTCTCCCGCTCTTACCCAGATACAACTGTTTTTTTACTGTTTTGAGGAGATTCAGAGCATGAGATAAAAGCAAATTATGTAAAGAGACATATGGTACGGGGACTTGTGGAATAACTTCTGTTTAGGGACTGCTCGGGGTTGCTCTGGGTTCTAGTAAACAGGTCCTGGAGCTGTAAGCGGCTGCATGTCTGTCAGGGGGGGCTGCAGTCCTGGGGACATCTCGGCCAGCATTTTCCACAAACCTTATTCCTATTTAAAACTGTAACGATAATTGAAATTCCTTAGGAAAACTGAAATTACTGAAGAAAAGTATTAAAATGTGGTAGGAAAAATGCACAAACTCGAGCTAGACTCAAGGGTACTTTAGGAATTAAACGATGCTTTTCATTGAGTGGTGACAGGAGCTTGTTTCCTGCACGGAGAGTTGCCTGGGAGCCCACAGTGCTCATAAACTTAGTGGAGTTGGATATTAACCACAGTCGTACAGCGGGAACTGGGAAATGGAGACGGAATAAAGGTGTTCTCTTACAGAAGCCCTGGTGGAAAATGAAAACAACACAAAACTAGCCTGTTTTGAAAAGGAGGTCCTTCCCACAGTGAAACAAACACAAGAACGAACTTTATTCTGCTTTTTTCCAACTCTAAATACAAGTGAAGGCATCGTGTTGGTGACAATTGGAGCTTATTGTGTGAGACAAGGAAATAGCTCAACAGAAATACAGAAAGCAGAGAAATGCATTGAAATATTGGTTAAAATGCCCATTTGAGGGGACTGAAAGGGCTCAGCAAGCAATGAGCCATCAGTGAAATCAGTGCCTGCAAGAAAAGGGAGTAAAATACCTGGAGAGCCGTTGCGCCGTGCCGAGGGATGAAAAGAAACATTTCCCAGCAGCCTCACAGAGCTGGAATGCCGTCCCGTCGCTTCCAGGCAGGACATCTGAAATTCAGGCAGAGCCCCTCTGCTCGAAGGTAACCAGAAAAGGCTCTGGACTGAAAAAACTTCTGGAGTTGATAAACACGTTGTGAAGTTTTGGCTTCCTGAACACTGCTCCCTTCTGCGGCGGTCCTGCCTGGCTCGGGGTCTGCCGCGGCTGGAAGGAGGCCTCCTGCAGATGGGATTGTCTTGGAGCATGAAGAGCACATGAAAATATGACCGTCCTTAAGACCTGAAATGAACAGGTGATGGGGACTGAAGTCGTACACCAGCAGTGCCCGGGATTCGGTATCCTGATGGTGAAGGAGTCGTGACGGGCTGTGTGAGAGGTCAGCGGAGACAGCAGCACTCAGGTTCATGTGGTAAAAGAAGGGAGGGAGACACAAAGCAACGGGACGGAAAAATTGCCTTCGTGCAGGCTCCTGGGAGGCTACAGGGTACTTTTGTCAGTACGAGATGCTGGCATGTTGCGGTATTTTAGACCCCTGCTCAAACTCCTAATTGTGTATCTCAAAATTCAAGCTCTAGTTAATCCAGCAACAATATTGCCAATAACAGCAAGGGCTAATTAGGCTTTTCCTTTTCTATTAACTTCTATTCTGCAACTTGCTTTGTGGCCTGCAATAATGCAAGCCGGGGGGTTATTACATGGGTGGGGAAGGAAGCCCAGGTGAGCAAAGAGACGCACCAGCTCCTCCCAGCAGGGATAAGCCCGTCAGCCGGGGGGTGCAGAACGGCCGCTCGCAGCACCCAGCAAAGCGCAGGGCAGTGCCCCGGCTCCCCCGACGGCGAGACTGGAAACACCCTGCGTGACCGGCAGGAATTCAGTCACCTGCCAGCAAGACAAGGACAGCAGTGGCTGCTGTGAAGAACGCTGGTTTTGGTGGTGCTCGCTGTTCGGCTAGCACCCCTCTCCCCTCCTCGCTCCTCGCTCAGGGCTGGGGAGGGCAGCTGAGGGCTGGGCTCCGCGGCAGCTCCCTGCTCCGCCTCGGGAGCAAACAGGCGCTGGAGGTTCTCCAGTCCCGCTTTCCTCACTGGTTCATACCTCAGATGTTCAAACAGTATTTATTTAAATTGGTTGATCGTAGCAGAATGAATTTGTTTTGAAGGCTGAGCCAGAAAGTATTTGGCAGCTGGATAGGAAAATCTAAACCAAACAAACAAAAAAACCCTTAAACCGTCAAGCATTGCTTAATTCTTCAGCCTGAAGCACAAAACACCTTACAGAAATCATTAGTTCTGTAAGAGGAATGAGGCAAGAGTTGTTTCATTTCCAAGCTACAGTCTTAGTTTTTTGGTGGTTATTGCTCTGCCCGCAGCACTGAGCTTCTGCATTGACTGACACCGAGTGCCAAGGAGCCTCGGGTGCGTCCCCGTGGTACGTGGCACGAGTCGGGGTGGCTGAGCAGGAGCACGGCTCGTCTTTTCCCTCTGTGTTAATAACAAGGGCAGGACAAGAAAAAGCATAACCAGAGCTTTAATCTCTGCTCTCCAAGAGCACTGTATCATTTTGGCTATAGATGTAAAGTCCATACACATACAAAGTCCACATGTGAAATAAGCTAGAGAAACTAGTTGGAAGAAAAAGTTGCATGTTTCCCTTGAGATGTTTCCTACGCAAATACTGTGCTTTGTGAATTTCATGCTGATTTGATTACTGATGCAATTTGAGACTGAGAAACTCTAATTTTCATGCTGAGGCACCAAGAAAGTGCTACGATAGCCAGCGAGATGGTTGAGCTTTCTGCTCTTCAGGAACTACGTCTCTGCTGGCGTTCGGATAGCCCCGCGTGGCAGTGGGGGCTCTCAGGGGCTCTGCCTGCTGCCGCGTGGTTATCGGTGGCTGTGTGACAGGCAAGGTGACGGCGTAGCCAGGGGGTCTTCCAGCCTTTGCTTCTCCCCCAGGGCAGGACCGACTCTGCCTGTTCTCCCTGGCACGTGCTTGTTGAACTTGCACTTGGGAATCTCCAACGACACGGACGCCACGGAGTCCCTGGAAAGTCGGTTGCAGCACTCAGCTGAACTTACCACTAACGAGCTTCCTTGTGCCGAAACAAAACCTTTCTTGCCTCAAGTTAAGCATGCTGTTGCTTGTTCTGTTTGCTACAGGGAGTAGACTGTCCCCTGCCCCTTTATGACATCTGTTTAGGGCTTGAGGGCGGCCGTGTCTTCTGCGGTCAGCTCTTCTACAGGACCAGCGACCCGTCTTTCCGTTTTACCTCCTCGGCTGTGGTTTCTGGTCGTTCTCCGTCCTATCGTCGGTACTTTGAGCTCTGCTTCCCTGCCCTTCCCCATCCAGCCGATGTCCCCCGGGCCACCCCAGGGGAGGTCAGCCCTGCCGGGTGGCGAGCACTTCCCTTCCTTTCCCCAGAACAGAGACGGCTCTCTCTCAGATTTGGGGTGAGCGTGGCCCCCCGCCTGGGTGGACCCTGGTGATTTGCTGCTGACGGTCCCGACAGCGCAGGGAGCGCGTGCTGCGCAGGGATGGCTCTGCGGGAAGGCGGCCGGGCACGGAAACACCGAGTGCCCACAGTGCCCAGCCGCGGCCGGGCACCGGTGTCTGCGGGGTGGCACCAGCCGCGGCCAGGCCCAGCGTTCCGCCGTGCCACCACGTCTTCCTCGCGCAGCTCTGCCAGCGAGCCCCGCTCCCCTGACGTCTCAGAGCTGGCACGTCTTTGGGGAAAAAACTGCTGATGCTGAAAAAAACTCGCAATACTTCATGATGTAGATAAACATCTCTGAGGATCCAGGCTGAGAATCCCATTCTGGTTTTACTTGTGTCCCAAGACACTCGAACAAAAGTTTTCAGAAGGGAAAGACTAATAAATCAAGACCGTGCTTCGGGCCTCCGCTCCCGAGCCGCTCAAGGGAGCTGGTTAAAATTAGCAAGGAATGTGGGACGGAGGAGCCCTGCCTCGCCTCGCAGCGCCCTGCGCAGCCTGCGGCGCCGCGCCGCGCCGGCCCGGCTCTTCCAAAAAAGGCCACAACCGGCTCCGGGGGCAGGTCGGGGCCCCCGCGCCCCCCGCGCCGCCGCCCGAGGTGCGCCGGGCAGATGTGGGGCAGGAACCGGCCTTCAGGCTGAAAAATGAGCTCTCCGCCACGTGAGAGGAGGTCAAGGTTTAAACTTCAAAATTTAAATATTGGGGAAGGAGCGGGATGAGGCCTCCCAGGGTCCTTGTGGGTTTAAGGGTTTTTTTCCTGCGCATCGCTGCATATTAATGGAGCACTCAGCCAAAAAAGGTGAATGGAGGCTGTTAAGTCACTGATTGCCGAGAGCTTGCTGCATCCCAAAAAGGAGCGTGGATGGAGGGAGCGCCTTGGCCGTGGCAGCCGCCGCCAGCGCACCGCGAGGTCGAGGAAACGTCCTGGAGGATGTTTCGGAGCAAGGTTCTGCCATCTGAAGTACGCAGTAAAAATCAGCGCAAAACGTCTGTTATCGCAATACCGGTGGAGCTAAAAGTCGGTTTTGGGGAGGCAGGGAGGGGCTCGGCAGCCACAGGCTGCGGTTTTGCGTCCCGGCCGCTCCCGGCTGCGCAGTGCCCTGCCAGCCCCGAGCCGCCCGCTCCCGCTGCAGGGAGGGCAGGAAGGTTTCCCAGAGGCTTCCCAGAACTTGCTTCTTTTGCTTGTTGGAAATTAAGCATAAAAAAGGATGTCTAGCTGCTACCTGACTTTGCTTCTGCAGGCAGCAGCAAGGCCCCAGCAGACGCATCCCCGCTCCGCGCAGGACAAAGCCACCCCGGAGCGGGGTGTCCCCGACCTCCGGCACCTCCAAACATCACACTCGAGCAGATCGCCTGCTGCTGAGCAGATGCCCATTTGAAAATCGCATGTTGATTTTTCCTGGCTGTTTCCAAGCAACAAATAATCTGTTCTTTTTTAAAAAAAGCCTTATTTTTCTTAAGAAAAGACCGCGATGGTGGCATATCCATCAGGAGACGGTCCTCCATAGCTAGGCTGCAGTGCTGGCTGCTCCGTGTACACCCGCTGTCTCACACAGTACCCACCAAGATACAGAAAAAGGGGGAAAAAAGCCCATTTTGAGAGGTAACCAAGCTCATGTCCAAGGCCCGGATCATCTGCTAAGTCACTTCATTCTCCTCTCCTGCTATGCTTCTCTCGACAATTCAGACCATAAGCTTCACAGGAGGTGAGACTGTCCTACCTCTGCGGCAGCGCCACGATGCAATAATGCATATTTAGCCACAACACTCCAACAGGCAGGTATTTCTTTGACTTTTTTTTTTCTGCTGCAGCCTGTATTTCTTTATTATGGGAGTTCAAAGCAATAGCACTCGAGTGAACAGTGCCCGGTGGCAAGCCAGAACCCAAGGGCTCTCTTTACTATTGCCTTTCTATTCTAAGTACAGGGCATTATTGTTAATATATTTCTTATGTTTGGTTTCTATCAGAGTCAGTTTGTTTAACTAATAGGCAGATTTATTTACTGAAAAGAGGAGGAAAGCAACAGTTAAAAGGATACAGCTAATACAGCAAACATTAATCTTGTCCCCAGCAAAACCACTGGCAGCACCTTGGAATTTTTTCAACTTTTCTACAAGGTCTTTAGGTTGTAGTCAAAATAATGCCTTAATCTGCACATTCCCGACTCCAAGGTCTGCAACAGTAAGGGCTTGTGCTGAGGAACAGTCTTTGCCGCAAAAAGGAATGGAACTCATTGGGCAACTCAGGAACTGATGCCAAAAAACATAATTCCCATTTACCTCAACAGGAGATTCCTTACTGCTGCTCAGGACTTACGGTATAGTCACTTTTCTGATTTAAAAAAAAAAAAAAAATCTCCAACAGGACAGGACAATAATTCAAATTTAATTTCATCTCCTCACTTTTACCAAACACAGCAGTTCCGTTCTGTTTCTTAATTAAAATTAAGATTTGCCTTTGCTGTGAGGTGACACAAACTTTACTTTTCCATGAAAATGGAATTTTTTGTTAAAAAAAAAAAACAACACAACACTTGGGAATTCCCATCTCTCTCTAAAGAGAGTGCTTCAGTCAAACATCCCACATGATGAAAATGAACTTAGAAGAGGTAAAATATTTTCACTTTGAACATCACATTTAGGTGAAATGTCATTTCCTTGAAAACGTGCCAGGAGGTGAAGAAGATTAAAATCCCGAAGCCAGTCCCTAGCCTGCCTCATGGTCTTTTCCACCCAAGGAGCGGTGTTGTGCGGGTGTTGCTGGCGAGGGGGGCCCTTCGCTGCACCCCGGGATGTGCCCTGACCCCCGGGACGGCCAAACCCAACCGGGTGCTCGGTGGGGAACGGAGGTGCAGTGCCCACGCACGGGTCTGGGCTTTAAAGGGTATGCTGAATTTTTGAAAAGCTCACTGAGTGTGAGATTAGTCTCTGAATGTTGGTACCTGTATCCAGAAAAAACAGTGAGTTACAGCGATGACTTACAAAAAGTAGACCATCTGGTTTTTAGGTTCTTGGCGACCTATTGCCATTTCTCTACATGCTTGTATCAGCGCAGAAAAACATTTGATTTTTTGTCCAACTAAATTCCTTGAGGCTTCCTGTGGTTAAAAAAGAACAGTAATGTCTGAAGTTTAAAAAATTAAATACTGTCAATCTGAACATCAGTTGGCTGGAGATACAGGCAATAATTTGCTTTTAACTTTAACATCCATGGTTCCTATACTGAAACTAAAATTGACACTGACAACCTTTGACCACCCTGACAGTCCCACTAAAATCGGTAAGACTATTGACGTGAGTGATAACACACATGATTACTGCAGTTTATTTGGGGTTAATGATTTATACAGTGTAATTGTACAAAGAAGCATAGGATGTTTACATGCCTTTTTTGAAGCTGTGTGAAGGCACAAGATTTAAGGAGCTCGAGTAATTAGCAACCCATCCCAAAAAAATCCCTTGTCTCTTGACTCACACACCCAAAGGGAGAACGCTTGCTCACTTTCTTAATCATTTCCCTTTTGAGTACCCCTGGACACTGCTTTGCATCGGGGTTGACATCCAAGAAAAGTGAAATTAATTTGTTCAGAAAATAAAACAATTTCTTTGCTCGCAGAATTTGTCAAAGAGCTTCTTTTCTCTTTCATTTGCTTTACAAAATGTTAATTTTCTTAAACATCAATACATAGCATTTTGTCAAAGAAAACCATTTTATTCTCATTACGATGTTTATGTTAGGAGGAAAGAATGAGCAGCTTTGTGGCAAGAAAACATCTGAGTTTTTCAAAGAAGAGGAGCAAGCTGGGTGTCACGTATTGTTTTGCCACACTCTCCTATTTGCATGCCAGCGGGATATTTGTAAAAGGTTTTCAAACGAGGCGCTCGAGATTGGTTTTTAGCCCCCAGCGGCACGCAAGAGAGGCACGGCGGTGGATGCTGCGGAGGCGGGAGGGCACGCTCCCACCGCTGCCGGCGCGGCCGCGGGCGATGCCCGCACAGGCACTCGCAGCCGCCCCGACAGCCGCCCGCGTGCTCGGCTGTCGGAGGGAGCATGGACCCGACCGCAGCCTTGTTCTGAACGTGAAGCTGAGCAGCTGTCTGCTCTAATTTGAGCAGGGGTTTTTGTGCTCTCTACCTTCCTCTGTTATCTTCTTGCACCCTTTACAATTTCCCCCCATCCGTAATGTTCCTCTCCCAGAAAGGCTGGGTTGGAAAAGCAGATTAAACCTTTACACGGGCAGTTGCAAATAAATGCCTGTGAGAATTTACTACCCGTCAGCAGTTTTAGCTCATCTCTTGAAAAGCGCTGTCTATGTGTGAAATACAGCAGTCATCATCGCAGGCTTATCCAGCAAGCTACATCTATAGAGAAGTTATCTTCTTTCTTTAAGTATATTGATTCTTCTTGATTTTGTTTTTTGTTTGCTTCCATTGTTATTTGTTGTTAGCAAAGGCTGGTAATTCTGAAAATCAGTCCCTGAGCAACAAATCGTGGGAGGGCTGGTTTGTCTCTGAAATAAGGCTCAGGGCTGTAGCATCCAGACGTCGGCCGTGGTCCCACCAGTCGCCACAGGCTGCTGCTGGAGCAAGGCATCTGCCACACGACTTTTTTTTAGTATCCTTTTCAGCAGAACTAATGAAGGCATCTCTGCAAAGTTTTTTTAGGATTCATTCCCAGTAGCTCTTTGAACGAAAATACTACGGCAGACTAGCAGTGGCTGGATACGGAGTCATGTAAACCAGCACTTACAGAGCACCAGCGCCAAAACAAATGAACTCGTACGGTGGGAAAGCACAGGGCTGCATCCCAGGGGCGAGTCCTTCCCTCAACAAATCCTTTCGAAGAGGCACGCTTTCACTGCAGTGTAAATTTGGTTTTACGTTTACTTCATTGGATGTTCTGAAAAGCCAACTTCCCTGATATTCAGGTGCAGTTAAATACCCTCATTTAGGGGGACCAAGGCTTGGCCGCCTCCTGGAAGAACACACAACTGAACAGAAAGGAATTGAGGTAAGGGTGGATATATGTTTATGCATCAAAAAAACCACGCAGAAAAAAGAGACAACATGAGTCAATGGTGAAGTAGTTGCAGAAAAGAGCACAAAAATAATCTCCGTGACAGCGCCAGCATCAAAGGCGGTATGTGACGAGAGAGAGGTGACAGAAAGCACAGTTAGACACAGATAAAAGCATACCTGGGGAGAGGGAGAGGAGAGGAGAGAAAGCAGAAGAGCTCGGTCACAGCAGGTGTGGAGTTGACTCCATAGAGACCGAAAAGCCCCATCTACTTAGAAATAGTTGCAACAGGAAAACAAGCATGCCTAAACCACCCACCTTTCTTCTTGGAAACGAGGACTGGCAGCTGGATTAAAGAGCTAGTCGGTCTCTGTAAACTTCCCTTTTGGTTACGGTGGTACATTTTTTGATCCTTGCATACCTCCTGTGGAAAAACCCCAACAAACAGAGCGCAAGAGCCCGAGATGAGTTCCAGCATGCCTGTGCCTCATGTTTCTGAAGCCGGCAGCTCAAACCCCAAACCTCGTATGCGACACCAGGACCGCGTTTCTGCTCACAGCGACACGGACTTGGGCGAAAGGGGCAGGACCGACCTCGCCAAGGGGATGCAAAGCCTCCAGCCGGGCAGGGCCCCGGAGGTGCCGAGTCCTTGGAAGCCGCAGCCCGCGGGGCAGTCGCTGAGGCCAGTGGCTGCTGCCCGATGCTCACCAGAAACGGGGATATGGCCCAGAAGGGCAGAACGGTTTGGGTCAACGCTATGTGAAACCACACCTGCCGAGTCTGTCAGCAACAAGATTGATTTGCCAAAAAGAGTGACAGAGCTTTTCTGTAGTGAGAGCTAAAATTGTTTGAAGAATATCTGTTCTATATGAGTCAGCAAAAAAAAAAGCAGCAGAAGACTAATTTTATTTGTCAACATCAGCATAGAAGTAAGTGCAGGAAAGAAATTAGTTAAGTCATGGATTCTGAAGGACTCAAGGGGAAAGTAGGAGGGGTGTGATCTAGGAATACTTGAATCTTTTTTGCCAGAACTGTGGGTTGAACTTTCCTATTTAAATGTGTCTTTAATGTCTTTATATAATTAATTTCTAAGTTGGTCACCATGGCAGCAATGGCAGACTCACATGAATGAAAATAGACATTAGCAAAGACGAGCCCGGAGAGTAGTTGGATGTTGTTTTTGCAGTCTCTGTTGGTCTTGGATCCACCAGCTCCCAAGAGAGTGTGTTCCTCGGGCGAGGGCTGACCACTGAGCTGCAAAGCTGCAGGGAGCAGGGCACCCTCTTCCCAGGGACGGTGCAAAGCTCCTTTCCATCAAGCTGAGCTTAGAACCCCAGACCCAATGTCTTGGGCAGGGAAGACTGACAGCTTTATTGTCATTTTCCCATATTTCCTCCTACTGCTGATCAGCAAAGATAAATTTGCTCCCACAGTAATACAAAACACCTGCTTTCCTTAGTTAGTTGGCAACTGTGTAAGAAATGAGTGAACCCTCACACGGTATGCTCCTAAATTCAGCATATCCATTTCCTTCTGTGCCTCAATAAAGCTGCTATTTAATGTAAGGCTGGAACTACAAAGTGGTGCTGAATCTCTGCAATCAAAGAGGGAATCAAACATTTATTACGGCACAGTTAGCAGCATGTTTATAAGCATCTGCTTATAAAGTTTGCTGTTATGCTACCATGCTATCTAGCCTACTTTTTATATTGCGGCGTGCTTCTGCAGCCCTCATAGCCCGCTCTGGTTGGTGAATATGGGAGATAAAGACAATATAGGAGAAATGCCCTTTGCAACTACAAAAACCTTCTGGTGTGATTTCTATGTCTAAAGACTGTAATACAAGAGTAACTTTACACCGACAGTGGTTGAAGGGATCAGTCTAAGCACACAGCTCTGAATGTTTCGGTGGCTTTGGCATTCCTGAAGAATAAAAGAAATGCAGCATTACTGTGTTGTTTAATATAGTCACAGTGATAATGCTCCTGTTTGGAGAATTCTTTTCATGTATTATTTTCTGAGGTGACATTGACGTGCGGCCGAGCAGCCTTTTCTCTTGCACGCCTACTTGTCAGGGCTGCCCTTTGTCTTTCTGCGTTTACTGGTGCATTGAGCTCAGCCTTTCTTCTCGCCACTGCTCTTAATTTTGCATACATAGTATTAATTTTATTAGGTATTTTTTCTTATTCACAACTGAGCTTGTTCTGTGTTCCATCTTTTACTATAGGACCCAGGTTAGCAGCACCATCAGAGAAACGGCACCATCCTTTTTGCTTGGTACCACAGCCCCATGGCATTTGGGGCAGTTTCCAGGTCAGGTTTTAGTGCCCCGGTAAGTGGAGGATGACCGCCGGTGGGGCTGGGATGAGCAAGGACAGGAGCGGCCAGCGGTTTCCACCCCAGCCAGTCCCGCTGCGGTCGTGCCCAAGGCCACTGGAGGGTCGAGGAAAAGAATCCCAGGGGGCTCTGGAAGCAGAGGGCTGGTTGGTCCCCAGGGATGCCGCCCAGCACTCCAGACATCGTTTCCAACAGCATCCCTCCGAAAACCTTTCGCCGGGCGTCTCGGAGGAGAGCAAGGCAGGGGGAAGCTGCTGACAGCACAGGGTGCCGCCCCAGCTCTGGCGCTGGCCTCTTCCCCCAGAGCCTCCCCACACCCTCCCTCCCCATCAGCTGGGGCCGTGGGTCAGACCTCCGTGGGTTGGCCACGCCGTGCCCCTCCTCCCGGCCTGCGGAGCAGGTCCCCAGCCGGCCCTGGGAGCCCCCAGCCTCGGGGAGCCCCGACCCGGGGGAGCCCCGGCTGCGGAGAGCGGGGCCAGCCTGGCTGCAGCTGGACATCGCACTGCATCCCCCTTTCGAGGGCGAAATACCCACAGCCGGAGAGAGGGCAGATGCCCTGAGGAACAGATGACGAGCTGGACATTAATTAAAAAGATACCAAATCTAGAGAAATTAAATTATCTTTGACTGGTTGACATCGCAGAAATTTCTCCAGTGAGAGAACTAAAATGTTGCCGTGGACTTGTGGCACCAACCAGGGCAGCAAGGAGGCAGCTGTGAATACCAGGTTTTTTTCTCAAACAGAAGAAAAGCCTCAAGGTGTTCCCAGAGTCCTGTAGGAAAGCAGCTGGCCGCGATGCCAAGCCCCCCCGTGGGGCCGTGGGGAGGGGACACCGGGCAGCCCCTCCTCGCCAACACCATCCGGACGGCGTGGCGGGAACGGGGCTTCCTCCTACTCTGTGCCTTGACTTTCTCCTTGAAGGAAATCTCTGGTGGAAGGATTTACATATGTCTACGTTGACATAAACAGAGAGTGGAAAAGGAAGTTTATACTAAATGGAAAGAGCAGACAGTTTTCCAAATATGCTGTTCGCTGAGCCTTATCTAAATTAACCAGCTGCGCTTGGCCATCCAAGAAAGGTCTTGGAGAGAGTGCTGTGCGGGCCTGTGTTCACAGGACGTTGAGTTCAGTGCTGCACTTAGATAAAACCGATTGAGATCAGAGTCGTAAGGGATTAGATAAATAAACTGCTTTCCTGCTCTAGAGAGAGGCTGGACGTTCCAGTCATTAGGCTGAAGAGAAAAAAAACAGCTAAGAAGGAAGGCTGTGTCAGTCCTTTATCCATTGCTGATCCATGATTAACAAGGAGCAGCGGCATTTCCAGGCTGTCAAGAACGTGTTTTCTGAGAAAGATGATCGTAAGACCAAATCATTGCAAATATCGGTTCCTTATTCCTCAGGTGGGGTGGACGCCTCAGAGAACAGCGGGGCGTGTGGTTCATGGAGCACACTGATTTGAGTTTACTTACCCCCCTCAGCGGGACCCCCGGGTGCTGATGCGGGGCTGGAGCCCCCCGTCGTGAGGGGGGCTCCCCGGGGGTCTGCTGCGGCGGGCAGGGCAGGGCGGGGGTGCTGCCGCGCAGCCCGCGGGGCCGGGACCCCTCCGGCGCAGGCCGTGACTCGCGTTTCTCATAAGCCTCCTGCGACCTCACGGAGTGCGGTTTTCCTCCCTGTTCAGGACGGTAGTGGTGCTGCAAACACCGAGTCCTCAGACAGCCAGTTACGCAGCCCAGTCGGGATTCAAGAAAAAAAAAATTGTTTATTTCACTTTTTTAAGTTTGTTTCTAGGAAATGGAAAGACAATTTTTATCAGAGAAAAATTTGTTTCCATGACCATCAAAGTTTCTGCCAGAGGCAAGTGCCGTAACTCTAGGAAGTAAGGTTCAGCCAATCGCTCTTTTTGGTTGGGTTTTTTCCAGTTTATTTTTCTAATCTTTTGACCGATTTCAATGTAATCTGATAGGGACTGAAGCGTATTAACCAACTGCAGATTCACCGAGGAGGGGAGGCAGGAGGTCCCGCCGGGAAGCGTGCAGCCGGGAGGGACCCCGGGCACCGGCGCGGCAGGCACCGCTCCCGACGGCCGGCCGCCGGCTCAGCCCCAGCCTGCGCTCCCCAGCCCGGGTTTGGTCCTTGGGTGAGGGGGACCGCCTGGTCTAGACCTGCTTCTCATTTAGCGGTCTGCCGAAGGGTTTGGGATTAATGAGGTGATAATTTGGACTTCCAAGTATTGCGGCCGAGCCGCAGCCCGACGAGCAGAAAGTGAAGCACCGAATTATTTATGTTCCAGTTCCTACAGCTATTTTTAATACAGCTTCAGAGACTTGCTGTATTATCCTTCCTTTTTAGCATCTGCTTCTTTTCTTAATCTCATCTCATTTTCCCTGCCCTTTCTTTATCTTTGGATCAATTTATACCATCCTTTTTATCATGGTCTAATCAGAACACACTTTATGATTTCAGATAAATGTAGTCATGGTAATTTTCCACTCCATTTAGGTCAAGTCAGGATGAAACAATTTTTTTAAATCTTATCTAGTAACCACCAGAAATGTCTCCTTGTTAAACTATCTGTTCCCTTGCTTTTCTAACATTATTAGATTTTAACATCAAGTGTCAGTCTCCTTTTCGGGTTTTTCAGGAAATTGGTTCTGTGCTGCCAGCCAACCTGTAAACCCTGGAAAGAAAGGCAGGGCGTCCCTCTTCATTCCCCGCAGCATACGCGGGAGGTGGCTGATGGAGCCCTTCCCCTCCCTCCGGTCCCACCATCACCGCTTTCCCGTGATCCCTCCCAGGCCAGGGCGGCCGCGTGGCCTCGGCCGCACCGCCACGCGTCGGGCCCGTGCACGGCTCTTCAGCAGCTGGACCCAGCCGCCTCGGAGCGGGGCTCGCTGGGCGCCCGTGCGCAGGGGCACTGGCTGAGGGTGGGCTTTGCCAACGCCGAGCTTGCAGCCGATGCCGTGTAATCTGCACTACTCTGCATGGGTTTGGTACCGGCCCCACAGCATCCCCTTCCGAGATGGTCGTGTTTGGGATTGACTCGTTTGGGGATGCCTGGGAGGATGCCGTAGTGGGTTTGGGAGCGGCGGCAGAGGTCGGTGAGGAATCCGCGTGTCGGAACCCTGGCCCAGCAGCACAAACCCGGGTTTTGGTGCCGTCACACCAGCGGCAGGGCTGCGGGCACGTCCTGTGACCGTGCCGGGGGTTTCACCCACTTTCTGCAGCCGGCAGAAAACTGCCTCGCTTTTCTGAAGCACTTTGAGCAGCACTCTGTTATCTTTGGGTGACACAGGCTATCTGAACTTCAATAATATTACCCATAATAACATCCAGGTTCAAGCAAGCTAGTAGAATGTTAACAATCTTCTCATTCGATATCGCATGATTTCAAGAACATTTAAGTGCCAAATTGTCATACTTCTCTATTTTATCCTTTCTCTGAGGACAGTACGGGTTCCAGCTTTGAAATGCGAATAACAGTCCCGGTGCTCTCACTTCCCTCGCAAAGGTTAAGAATACATTTATTGTGCTGTTCCTGGCTGGTTGGAAAAGGGCAGGAGATGGGGACCGAGACGAGGGCTCTGGCACCGTGCAGGTCCCAGCTCGGCCACAGCAGGCTTCATAACCCCACAGGTTTATATTGGCCAGTTAAATTCAGTTCATACTCTGTTTACCTATGAGGGCTTGTTTTGATTGAACATTGTAGCTGTTGGCAAAGATATGTACAAGCCTGTTGAACGTGTGCGAAGTAAGGACAAAAGTGTTCAGGATAAACATTATTTTAAAACCTCAGAGTAATTAACGTAGTTAAATATTTTAATTTTAAAATTGTAATATAGCCACTGGCCAGTGTGCTGTGAGGATGGGCAGCGGAGCCCAGGGGACCCTCCATGAGGAGGATGAGTTCGGCAGAGTTTGGCATCAAGTCCTTCGATGCCGATGGGGCTTTGGGAAAGGAACAGCTCCTGGCACTGAGGGGACGGGGCAAACCTGGCCCCCACCCCAGCCTGACGGTGTGCGCAAGGGAGGGGAAGGAGGCTCCATTTGCACCGAGCAGCACTGAGCTACCAGGGCGAGCCTGGAGGATGTACAGTGCGTTGCTGCAGGATCCAATAACTGGATGTGCCAAAAAAAAAGGTCTCTGCTCCATCTGTGCCAGCTGGGTGTCTGGCTGCGAGCACCCTCTCCCCGTGCCTGCTGGAAGGACGCAGGCATTCCTTAGCCATAAACCCATGTTCTCTTTTAATGGCATGTACAGATTGTTTTCGACCTGCCTCACATCCCCACGGCCTGGGCTGGCGTGTGCCCCGCGGGCTGGCGGCGGTGCCTCCCACCCATATAAGTGCAGCGGGGAGAGCGCGGGGCTGACTCACTGCGGGTCCCCAGGGCAGCTGCCAGCAGCCGAGATGCCAGCTGGGAGCAGAGCTGTTCCTGCCATCCCAACCAGACACGCAAGGCAAGGAGGGGGAAACGGGGGGAGAGCAGAGCTGAAGCAAGCATGCCTTTCCAGGAAGGGCACGTGAACACGTAACAGCCTGACCTTCACAGGGGGGCATTTCAGAGAGGTGGGAAGGCAGCCAGCCCAAACACACATCTGGGCTAAAATTGCTCGGAATGCATGAGATGCTGAAATTTTGAGATGGTGTCCAAAGGACTCATTATATTCAGTCACATCATCTCTCTTCTGTGAAGGATAAATACGTATGTGAACTCCTCTAGAATAAAATAAAATCTGTGCTTCCCAGTAGTCGGCAGAGTTTAAATTCTGAGGATTACACTACAGATATTGCTGCTTAATAATTAAAGGTGGCAGTACAAACTAGCACCAAGAGTGGTAAAATCAAAGGGAAGCAAGGGAAATTACTTGGTGGTGCTTTTATTGGGCTCTAACAGATGTCAAACCTCAGCATAAAAAGCTTAACCTGTGTAATTTCTACTTTCAAAATGAAACTGAAATGGAAAAGAACAAACTGCCCAGGCATCTATTTCATATCTTTCACTGAGTTATCTAAGACACCTCAGGACACCTCAGTGCCACAAACCTTCGAGGAGCTGCCAGCCATTACACAATGAGGTGACACAAGCATGGCTCATGGTAACCCAGCATCAGTTCAGACAGGTCCTCAAAGACCATGCAAAGCTGCTTACAATTCACAATGCTACCCCTTTTTTTAGTGCTTGTTTCAAAATGCTCTTTGACTTCTGTGCTTTTAGACTGCTTTAAGGTCATGACTTAATGTTTCTCGCCCGTGCTGACAGCCAAGGTGCATGGCAGTGTGTGCTGGGCCATTAATTGGAGCACCAACGCCTTACGTCTTGCAGTAAGACCAAAAATGACAAAACAGAAAAACTCCAAGTCAAGTTGTGCCATCAACATCTCAACTGACACTGGATCAATACTAGGATCACAGGGCAATTCAGGTGGGAAGGGACCTCATGAGATGGGCAACCCAGCCTCCTGCTCCAGGCCGGGTCAGCTGTGGGGTATCTTTATCCAGGCAGGTCTGGAAGCAGTCAAGGATGGAGACTGCACAGCCTCTCTGAGAGGAGCAACTCTGCTTGACTGTCCCCATGGGGAGAAACTTTTTCTTTGTAACCACTCTGTCGGTTTATGCCCATTACCGCCCGTCCTGCCCCGTAACACCAGGAAGAGCCTGGCTCCGGCTCTCTGCCTTCGCTGGCCTCCCCGTAGCTCCTGGCTGGGAGCCCCGTGGCCGCCGGCAGGACCGGGCAGCGTCCCCGCAGTGCGGCCGGCTGCCTCGGGGCCCCGGCCCATGGCCGGGACACGGCCAGCGCGGGAGCCAGAGCTGCCTCGCTGAGCACTGCCGAATGTGTTCATGGATGCTGTTTGGGAGGGGTGTAGGTTTTTAGTTTTTAAGACGTGTGTGACTTACCCAGGGAAGGCGGCTGAGGTATGAGGGGGTGCTACATCCAACCCTTGCCAAGTTTCATGTGTCCTGCTTTTACAGAAAGGGAGAATAATGCCTCATTTCCTTATGGCTTTTAGCTCCTGTTACCACAAGGGTGCCATTGACACTTAATGTAGGAAGTGTCCCGTGACAAACCTTCCCATCAGGTCGCAGTTCTGCAGGTGTTCTGTGGAAACAGAACTATTGTAAGAGCTGCTTTAATAAGTTTTCAGCAATTAGCTGTTTGTTTTGTGCTTTAATGGGGGAGAGGGGAACTGTTAGTTTGGTTTTTTTAAGATTACTTCTGGGTACAAGTTAAGAAGTAAACAGTGTTTAAAGAAATGAAGTGAATGTTATCAAGAGTATGGTGCTCTAATTATAATTACATAACTCATATTTCAATTTGATGGGAATATTAAAAGGATTCCTGGGAGAGTTTTGAACAGTCTAAAAGTGCAACAGCATAAAACCCAATAAACCTTGCCGCCTTTTAGAGGACATTTCCTTAAAGGGCCAGGTTTAGCTGCCAGTGCTGCAGTCTTTGCAGAAGTGCAATTTCCTCAAATTCCCTAAAAGATAAACTAACTCTCACACTAGAATTTTCTCCCATCCATGCGATGGAGTAATGATAGTTTTTACTGTCAAGGCTGGAATCCAGAGGACTGCGAGTGGATGCAATGCATAAATATTTTCAGTGCATGCCTTATTTGTATAGAATAGAAGATGTATTTATAGCCCTTATGAATACAAGATGGATGTGAGTCAAGAGACAACTGTGTCTGAGTGGGCAGCAGCCTCCGGTGATCTCCACAGCTGTTTCAGAGGGGCTTCGGGGGGCAGGAACATTATCAGGCTTCTCCCCCTTTTAAGTCCTTGAGCTGCTCGGCAGGTCAGGGTCCCACAGGCAGCGCAGAACTGGGGAGAGCCAATGCCACAAGAGAAACTGCCTCTCTCTAGAGCTGTGCTTGTATCTGTGGGGCCGAACATGCGCTCCCCTTTCTGTGGCTCATNAAACTGCCTCTCTCTAGAGCTGTGGGGCCGAACATGCGCTTCCCTTTCTGTGGGTCACACCCCAAGTACACGGCACGTTGCTGCCAAGGACAGGAGGAGAGTGCCCCTGAACTCTTCCACGGGCACCTGAAAGGCTTGTGGCACTGCCCAGTACAGCCCAGAGGCTGCATTTCCGCAGCCCCGTGTCAGAGGAGGAGGGAAGGGTGCTCTTTGCACCTCTCCGCCTTTACGGCAGCTGCAGCAGGAGCCGGGAAGCAGAGCCCTGGCTGCAGGTGGGTGCGGGTGGGACGTGCCCGCGGTGGTGTGGGAGGAACGGGAATCGTCCAGCAGCTCCTTGTGCGCCTGGACCAGGCACCTGGGGCAGCCTCAGGGTGAGACGAACAGAGGGAAAGGGAGTTTAGAGCAGGTGGAGGAGGAGGATGGCCAGGCTGACCTGCAGCGTCAGCACCAGCATGACTCGTGGCGTGAGGGTGGGGACGGGTCCCTGGAGCACCCCTGCCGCCGCAGCCCCAACAGGCCCTGCGCTCCCAGCAGAGCAGCGCCGACGCTGAGGGGCCGCGCGGGCATGTCGGGGCCGGGTGTGCGGGGCTGGGGGGCAGCGGGTGGCGAGCAGCAGGGAATGGCTCTGCCCGGCACAGCAGCGCTGTCACGGGACGGGGAGCGCAGGGCTGCGGGGGGTGCAGTGTCGTACAGTGGGGGGAGAATCACTGCTTCTCACAGGGAGCAAATGTTAAAACTACCTCCCCTCCATCTCGTGTCCCTCTGTTTATTCAGAAGCCTTAACCAGAAGTTTCCCAGCCTTTCTCCCTCTGATTTCTAAATACAGCCTGTAGGAAATACTGCGTGTGCTCCCGGGGGCCTGGAGGCAGGCAGGGAGGGAGGGGTGACAGGTCCCTGCAGGAGGCGGCTCTGGCAGCTGCAGCCCAGCAGCAAGAGAGCTGCAGCCCCTCGGCCCCCTCAGCCCCTCGGCCCCCGCAGTCCCTCGGCCCCCTCAGCCCCTCAGTCCCTCGGCCCCCTCAGCCCCTTCAGCCCCTCAGCCCCCTCAGCCCCTTGGCCCCTTGGCCGGGCTCCCACACCGCACCTGGGCCTGGCCGGCCTGGCCCTGCCCCAGACGCCGGCCTGCTCAGGCAGGGGAGGGAAGGCCTTAGCAGAGCAAGAAAAACAAAATGTTAAAGCTGGTTTGTTCCCACTAGGAAGAAAAAAATGCCTTTAATATTTGGGCTACAGTCTTCTTTTAGATCTTCAGACCTTACCATTTCGTGACTTGGGTATTTTGTGATTTAACTGTTTCATACCCTGGAGCACTTTCTGAAAGAAATTTATTTGGGAATCTTACTTTTCACAAACAAGGACCACTGGCATTAGCGTGGGATAAGACAAAGAAATCTGAGTAAACACCCTGACTTTCTTCACAGCCTCAAATTTCTTTTTACTTTTTAGGTTTAATTGAATTTTCTGAGTTACCAATCATTGGTCTAATGTAACTTCAACATACAGGTTACTCATCTTTATTTCTCCATGTATTCTCAATCTTGACTCAGTCATAGTGACATTTCCTACCTGGGAATGTAAAGTCAGTTAAAAGCCATGCTCTGAGGGTTGTAAGCCTACCCAGAAAAATGTTGTCAGAAGCAAAATTACGTATAGTATTAAAGTTAAGGTGATGATAAATTTTAAACAAAACAAGGCTTGATGAATTGTATTGCGTAATATAGTGTATTGTTTAGTATTATATTGAAAACTAGAGGATTAACTGAGAATTGAAAACCGTTCCTGAAATGTGCATTTATTTGTAAATGGATAGCACCAAATACAGGTACAGATTTAAGCGTATTACAGTGTTCCTGTGACGTTACTGTTTGTATGAGCTAGTATTTGTGGAGCTGACTCTAAACCCCGTTCGGCCCTCCCGGAGACACCCTCTTGGGGCGTTCACGGCCGCGCACGCAGGGTTCGCGGCTCGCAGGCTCGGCAGGGCGCCCGCTGAACGGCCGCGGGGCAGAGGCTCCGGGGCCGGGGGATCCTGCGTGTGGCGGCTGAATTTGTGAGTAAAGCGAAGCAAAGTGGCATGAAGAAAGCTCTCCCTAGCAAAATGCTACCTTTGGTAAATGCACTGACTTCATCATAAATGCTTTCTGGCGGCAAAGCAAATGCTCGCACAACTTTCTGCAGCTGTGCCAAGCCATCTATGCAAATCCTTTTGTTCAAGTTTCCTCTGTTTTCTCTCCCAAGATTTTCCAGGCTGGTTCAGCCTATACTTAGCTCAAAAATGATGAAAAAAACTGACACTGGAATATTTGCTCCAAGGACAGGTAACTATGGGTAGCTATGTCGTTACCCGTGTGAGGAACACGACGGCTGTTGCACGGGGCCGGAGGAGCTCCCCAGGCCGGCGGCCCCGGGCTGATGCTCACGGCGGGGCGGGTGGCTCCTCCACGCAGCAGGGATGGCTGGAAGGTCAAACCCGACCAAACTGGCCTCCGTGAAGCAGGAGGTGACGTTCCCCCGGGCGCCCGGGGAGGCTGTTGCGGGCCCCGAGCCGGTCGCTGGCCTGGCTGCAGTCACAGCAAGAGTTGTGGCACTGGAGGAGCTGGGGCGTTGTGGGGACACACCGCTCCCTCGCGCCGGGGCCACGCGCCTCTCCCCGCTGTCACAGCTTTGCTCGTCGTCGACTGCAGCCGTTCCCCAGGCCAGGCGCTGGTGACAGCACGTGCTGCTCGGACAAAATGGGGCTTCTCCCCTGCACCCTCCTGGGGCCTCTGGAGCCTTCCCCCGATCCTGCCAGGAGAAGAAAGATGGTAGCCATTGTTTAGTATGGAGGGGCAAATCCTGAGAGCTGAAGAGCACTTTTGCCTGAGAGAATGTGATTTAGATTAACTATTTTTAGCTGGATCTAGTGGGAGTTGAAGAAGGAGAGTGTCTTCCAGGAGATGCAGAATACCACGCTATATCAGGCACCAAAATAGGAGCAGATGCTTCCAATTACACTTAATTCACCTCAATTATAGAAAAAGTCAAAAAAATTTATAGTTACACTAAGAATATCTTTTTCTGAAGTTAAAAATATTTGGCACTGAAGGCTGTCCGCATTAAAGAGCAGTGATGCTTGTGATACCAATCAGCTTCGGTGCAGTTTGTGACTCTTCGCAGAGCGCTGCTGCTGCT
Source organism: Pelecanoides urinatrix (assembly GCA_013400755.1). Classification (NCBI taxonomy): domain Eukaryota; kingdom Metazoa; phylum Chordata; class Aves; order Procellariiformes; family Procellariidae; genus Pelecanoides; species Pelecanoides urinatrix. The sequence continues at coordinate 62,760 of VZTQ01002791.1, read as the reverse complement.
ACCGTGGGGTATGGTTTTGGAGGGCATTTCACTTCACACGCCGTCTTTGGGACAGTTTATCCTGTGTCTGTTTCCTGACATCAGCAAGCTCTGTAGTGTATTAGTATGCCCAGGAAAAAGTATTCTGTTAGACTTCACATAGGAATATAGTTTGGTGCTAGTCCTAAATCAGGCAGTTTCACAAAGACAACACCAGATCACCCTGTCCAGATAACCAGAGGCTGGGATTAATTTCTGTCTTACTAGAAATCACAGTAAAGCTGAAACCACCACAGGCCATAGCAAACAGTAACAGTCTGTAATACGCTTGGAGAGCAGAAGACGTTTCAGAGTGGCATCGTGCCTATGTTTTATCCAACCTTATTCTTCTCAGAGAAGAAGAGCCCGCCCAGCTTTCTGGTGGTGCCTCTCACGCCGGGCCGCAGCTCCCGGGGGGCAGGAGGAACCAGGGAAAAGGAGCTCATGTTCGCACTGCTAGGACCGGTTCTGCAGGGAAAGGAAGGGCTCGGATGGCACTTTCTCAGCTGCCAAGTCATGAGTCATTATTTCCTTTGGCTTTCCTCTCTGACTAACTGTTTCCTTCAGTTACGCTATCCTATTTATCAGCTGGAGACAGACATCAAAGCACAGGGTTTCCACCCGCTTGTCCCTGGAGGGCAGGCGGCCCCCGCTCAGGACACAGGGGTGCCCGTGCCCAGCTCCTCGCTCTGCTGCAGCTGGGGGCTGCCGGGCACGAGGGAGCCTGCATCCCAGCCCTGCGCCCCAGCAGCCCCCCGGCACCCCAGAGCCCTTTTGGCTCTCCCGCGGTCCCAGCCTGACCTCCGGCACCCCCAGGAGCCAGGCTCCCCAGGCCCCCCTCCTTGTGCTGCAGGCTGGACAGGCTCTTGACATTTTGTTGGACTGAAGGGGAGAAAAAGTCATTCAGTCAGTGCTGATTTCCTAATTCGGTGTAACCTTTTCACTTCCAAGCTAAGGACAGCTTGACATTTCCCCTGCATCCCAGGGAGAGGCCACGAAGCCTCTCAGCTTTGCTCCTGATGCTGCTGCACGTCTCTGGGACACATTGTGCATCAACATTTGAAAAACATTAAACTAATTTTTAAAGCCCTTACTTACCAGTTCACCCACTCGAGTCACCATCGTTGAAAACCTGCAGTGCGTGCAGCTCTCCTCTGCCTGCTCCCCACTGTGCTCCCTGCTGTGGCCACGAGCCGGTGAAGCCGATTTTATCGCAAGGGAACCCAGAATGAATTCCCACCATCTTTGCAGGCTGTCCCCTCATTGCCTTGGTGGTGAATTGTAAGCTCCCTGGGCACACACTGCCGTCATGTCTCTTATACCCCTCTGTGCCCTGAAATGGCGTGTGAGCTGCCACTGCAGGCAGCCCTACCGTCCCACCCATGCACTGGGTGTCGTGGCATCCCTGCGTCTCCAGTTTAGACTGCTACCTTACATCTCCTTTGGTTTTGGATGAAGGAGCTGACTGCACTGGCATTTCATATTTTTCATTTTTCATTTTGTGGAAGCCAGCCTTTGATGGGACTGAAACAAACACTACTGCCCCCAAAGACTTCATGTTACTCAGGTGTCAGAGGGACTATTATACCAGGGAAAGAGGCACAGTTTGTATCCATAAATCTTCAAAGATTCATACATAAGTTTTGTAGTCATTTTCCAAGAAAAATGTGAATGGATGATCATGCTGAGAAGATGCAGCACGGCAGAAGTAACCAACAGCCACAGAAAAGACTTCCAACAGCCTTGTGCCATACTTCCTTTCTGCAAATTAGGAGCAGCGAGTTTATTATAGCTCTTCACGGTAAGAGCAATAATTGCTTCCAGTTCCAACACACTTTCCCCTCTTCCCTTCTTGTATTTTTTCCCATTCTATGTTGTCTATTATGGCTGGCATAACACATGATTTACACCTTGGTGACTGCTTATGGGCCACAGGGATTCCTAAGAGGTCACAAGCCAAGAGCTGATCCTAAGTGGTGATGCTGTAGCCATGCTCCATGCTCATTATACAGACCACCAAAACTTGATTCAAGTCATAAATAATTACTGACAGAGTTGAAGCATGTAGCTGTAGCATTTATGCCATGTGCAGGAAGACAAAATTGGTCTTACTTTGCCAATACCATTGCTGAGTTGTAAACTCCATGAATGCAGTACTTCTGATCCTGTACCAGGTTCCTGAAAGCCAAATACACCATCCCCAGGATCCTGAGAAACCTCAGAGTTAAAGACTGAAAAAAAAAAAAAATCCTCCAGCTTAGAGCTTTTCTCTAAAACATCAACATTAACCTTTCTAGGATAGGAAACAGAGAAGATATGTATTACCCTTGGAAAGAGCACCAAGAGGAGGTCAGGTCTACTTACATCACTGTGCAAGCTCTACAGGAGAAGGGGAAGGAAAAGCTGGCTTTCAGATATGGAAAAATATCAATCTTAGCTACCTTTTAATAGCTTTCAGTGTGTCCATCGCTCTGCTGTCTGAGCACCCCCCAGTGAATTAACACATGACCAGTAGCTGCTCTTTGTACTTCCTTCCCTATTGCTCTTCTCAAAGGGAAATATTATTTATCAAGGCAGAGAAGCCTTTGAAAATAACGTCTTGGATGAATTAGGTTTCCTCTCTATGCTTGATTTATTGTCCCTAGATAATGTAACGGGAGCAAGCTCTTGCCAGGCTCTCTCATGTACTCCTAAGAGTTGCCAGTGCTTAAAGGGATCGTGTGAATGTTAAAAGCATACCTCCATCTGAAAATTTTGCAGGTGGCATTTAGTCTTGAATGAAATTACCATGAGAGAGATTAAAGGGCTACTTCCCTTTCACGCTTTTGACATCCCTTTGTGTTCCAGAATCAGCCTGTGTCTTGTTCCCTGTTGATTAAATGGATCTTTTGCCCAGTAGTCATGCAGGGGGGCAGGGGGAGGGAGGGGGAAGAAAAGGGAAAAAAAAGCCCAAACCCTACAGTTTGCAGAGAAACGTAGTAGGCTGCATTGTTCCTCAAACCGTCTGAAGTTGTTTCTCTTTTAATAACCATTTTTCAAGCTGACAGCAGCTCCTAAAAGTAGTTTTGGATTAAAAAGGAAGGAAGACATCCCAGGACTCTATGTTTCTAATTATGCTCCCAGAGAGCCTTCAAATGACTTTCATGAATTTATACCCAAAGCAGCCAATTCTCTTGCTGCTCACACTGTTTTTATTCTGATACAAATCTATTCACTTTAATGGGGCTATTACTGTTTTTAACAGGCTTACATAAGAGGAGAATGAGATCCAGTAGGTGGTCTCTATCTCACATCTTTTCCTTGGTTTCAAACAGCTCCTGAAGGAAGAAAACCAAATTAGTTAAAATGAGGCCAAAAAGTCACACCTCAGAAAAAAAGGGTAGCAGATGCCCATCCACTGTTTGTTCTTCAGTCCCCAAGATGAGACCAAAGCGCCGTGGGCACTGAGCTTTCAGAAGTCGAACGTCTCCTGGCGGGTCCAAGACGCACCCCTGCAGGTCCCGGAGTCACCAGCTTTCATCAGCTGCCTAGGAAGGGAAATAGGGGATCACACTGGCCAGGCAAGGCTGGGAACCCAGCACTCCTGAGTGAACCCAGGGGAGCTAACTGTACCATTTTGGATAAAAGTTATTCCTAAATAATTGTCTGTATTTACAGTTAAGGGAATCATGTCCTTATAACAACTTCTCTTTTGAATGCTGTATTTAGAAAAAGGCACTTTGCACTTAACCATGACAGATCTTACCCATTACTGTACTTCTCTGTGGTACTCACCCGTAACGTGGTAAGTACAATTAGTCCATGTGGCTGATGCCACAGCTACTAACCCGCCACTTAGCCTACAAATACGGTGTCTTGTCATTTTTACATGAAGTGAAGTGTTGGATATTATTCTCAGATTAATTTTCATCTACCAGGCTTCTTGGAAAAAGAAAAAACAGGATTATGAGAATATTTTTCATCTGGTTATCTATCTTTTGACAGCTAGTGAAAAAGAAAAATACAGCTGTTTCTTTAAAAAAGGAAACAATTTCAGCTGCAAGAAGGGCAGTAAGCAAGAATGTTTCATAAAGGGATGGAAATAGATCTCTGCAAATCAACTCATGGTGAGATGTCTCTTGTGATAGCTTCTTGAGAGAGGGGAGGAGTAAGGAGGTATTCCCTGAAAATAACCTGCATCTTGCCTTGGAGTTACTCCATTTCTTGTTTTTCCTAGTTGCCTGCTTTCATGTCCTAGAGCAGAGGGAAGGAAAGAGCAGTGCCTGCCATCCGTGCTCCTGCCTGTACCTCTTCCAGGCAGCCTCCCCACCTGAGCGCTGGGAGCCACCAGAGTTGGAGTGAGCTAGTCTGCTGCCCACGTTCTCCTCCAGATACTTTGCAAGCAAGTATTGTGCACAGCTCCTACTTCAGAGGATGAATAAATGTTTAGAAACAATTTACAAGGTTTTGTATTTGTTGATTTTATTGCTGCTGTAGTATTTGAAGTAGTCTGAGGTGGAAAATCCTATTGGCAGGGAGCTGCTTTTGCACTTGCACCTCACCAAACAACTACGCTTAGCATTTATTGCATGTTTTTGACCAGACTAAATCCTTGAATAAGGATTGCACACTTTGTTTCAGGACTTGTCTTAGTGACAATGTGATTCCCAGTTACTATGCCTGCTTCTAGGGAAAAGCTCTATATAAACCTGCTCCACAGTGGGAGAGACAGAGGAAGACAAAGTTAACTCTTTAGAGAACTTGAAACCTAGTAAGAGGTATGTTTTCACTTTGGCATCTTCCCTTGTTCTGTCTCAATCCATCTATATGGAAAGTCTCAACAGGAAGCATTGTACCTGACACGTACTGTATACCTGACCAGGAGCTGGGATTACCATGGGATGGTAATCCTCAACTCTCATACTCCCTTGCTAAAGTGTGAATATATTGCTGCGACATTCAGGCTGGGTTCAGGTCAGCTGCTGAAGGAGCCCAAAAACCACATTGCAAAGGGATACGCTGCCCACCGGTACTACCGCTACGACCACTGTCATCCCGCAAGGCCCAGGAGGCTTCCCCCCTTGGTGGGAGGCATGGAGCAGACTAAGTGGCAAAGGAGGAGTTCATCCAGGTGCTAATTAAGGAGCAGCTGTAAGGCACCCAGCTGCGGAGGGTGCCCTGAGGAGACAGGCAGCAGAGATTGCTTAAATGAGCGTGGGCGGGAGGGAGGAGGAGAAGGACAAGAAAACAAAGCAAAAGCAGAGCAGGCAGGAAGGCTGGAGCCGGGGTCCCTGGGTGAGGGTCACGGTCACATCAGGCATGTGAAGCACCAGGAACCACTGGGGGAGGTGAATAAAGCTGGTGCCACCTCCTGCAGCAGGTGACTGATGTGCTCCTGGGTGGGTTGAGGACATCCCCAGGCTGGAGTGCTCTTGGTCTGGTTTTCAGCGTACCCAGAGAAACGTTCCTGACTTACAACAAGGTAAGCCTCTGCTTTTCTGCACTAATTGCCCACGTGCTCACCTTAGAGCAAACACGGGGCATCTTAGCACTGATGTGGAAGTGGTGCGCCCGCGCCCATCCCAAGGGAAGAGCGTGCACCTAGGTGTTGAGAAGCAGTGGAAATACTCTGGAGCCATGTCTCTGTTTACTTTGTACCGCCTTGAGAGCCCTTGTGCCTTGTTGGGTCTGGGTGCGGAGGGAGGTCACTCAACAGCTTTGACTTCCCTCTCACCAGCTTGTGAGCGAGACGTTTTCGTCAGGGTCTGACTGCTCAGATGTTGCTTTTAACATACAGAATCGTGAGGCAAAGGATGACTTTTCCTGGCTCAGTTATGCTCTTCATACAAAATGACAAAAGAAAAGTAAAGTAGGAGGGAGGTAAAGCAGTGCTAAAATTGGTTAGACAGCTGCGGGCCATGGAAACTTCACAACGTGCCTGAACAGCAAATTATCATGTAGCCCCGGAAGGCAGTGATGCCACCTCGCTCCTCCTCATCCTCGCAAGCATGAGCAAGCCGTGGGATGGAGACCATGTGAGTGTCAGAGGCGTGTGGCAGTGATGCCAATGGACAAGTGAGTAACAGGGATCGCAGTCTCCAGGTGGTTGGGTCTGTGCTGCCCCAAGGCTGCTGCCCGAGCTCCAGAGCCGCTGGGGGTCGGGCCAAGTCGCCCAGAGGTTCGTTTCTACAGCCCATAGCAGCAAAAGCCTCCACAACTCCTGACAAACAGTGCCCTTAGTCCAAATTAAATAATTTCACGTCAATTCTGCAGGGTTTTTAACCCTGGCCTGAGTTTGTATATTTGTCAGTGAAACACGAGGCGGGGGGGGAAGCCCCATGTTTTAAAATAATGTTTCAAACTTTTCACTCGCCTTAACATAGGAAACCAGCATGGACAAGGGCCACCGCTCTGCTCAGTCACCAGCAGACGAGTGCACGGATGGGGTTTGCTGACCTCCAGCTGCACACGAGCATCACCCTCGAGGTGAGACCGTGAGCCCAGCCGAGCCCAGCTCGGCATTTGCTGGTGCTCCCGTGCACTGCTGGGCGCTGGCACCCCGCCACAGCTCGGCTCTTCGCAGCCAGGGGCTTCTCCCCACCGCGCAGAAGTAAGCGGAGCCATCTCTTCCAGCCTGCAAGTCTTTTGCTATTAACAGCTCAATTTTTGTATTGCTCTAAGGATAAGAATTGCTCAGCTTTTAAAGCTTGACATGGCATGAAATTAGCTATGCTCTTAGGCAGCTTTTTTTACAGAGTGAAAATGCATCACTTCGATCTTAGTGTGAAATATAGTAATCTGGTTTTGTAACTACTGGCCAGTCATGGGTTTTGGTCTGTAAAAAGTGCACTACATAAAACATTGGTTAAATACATGGGGTTTTTTGTGCCACAGAGAGAAGTGATGCTTTCAAATATACCTTTAAAAAGCAAACAAGCAAACCACAAAACAAAGGTACTCGCTTCTTGGTGTAGTGATGCCACTGAGCGATTGCACCTGGTCCCTGGGTGGGGAACCCCACGGCCATGGCACACAGTGGCAAGTGCAAAAGTAGCGTTTGCTGAGGGAACCCGGCATTTTCCAAAAATGTCACTCCATCCAGGCACCCCAGGAGGCTGTGGGGTCCGTACCTCAGACTGCTGCCTTTCAGTTGCAAAGCAATACAGTATGTACAGCATGCAGTGGACACTCACTTTCTGTGGCTGAAAAATGCTCTGTAACATGCCAGGTGCTGTGGACGGGAGCTGTCGCATAGTGCTCTGCAGTGTTTCCCGGCGCAGTCTCTGGAGCAAGGCTGCTGCCATCAAAGCTCTGGCTTGGAGCTCCAGGCAAAACTCGGTATGATTTTGCAGAAGGTAAGCACTCCCAGCCTTTCAAAGCACACACTGAACATGGTAACCTCCCCTTCTGATGGCAAGCAAATGGTTCTGATGGCTCGTCAGATCATTTCAGAAGCAACTATCTGCAGCGGTTTTGCAGAAATGTGATGTAAATGCACCAAAAGTGAAATCTATGACAAACTCATTTCTCACCCTGGAACATTAATATAGAAATACTTTAGCTAAAATTCAAGCCCAAATTGCTGGTGGGGAGTGTCTTTGGCAAACCCCACTGCATTATTCTTGATAGATGAAGATGCTGAGAGCACTTTAGGAGTAGCCGATCTGCCTCAAGACACCATAAATGGCGAGGATGAAGCTCTGCTGCCTGCAGCTGCGATGCAACACAAATCCCGCAGCTGCTGCAGCTGCGGGGTCTGCAGCCGTGCCCTGCACTGCTGTGCCGCGCCGAGGGCGTCCTCGGCTGGCACGGAGCAGCAGCTATTGCCCGCGGAGGACAGGCAGCGAGCCCCGGCCGTGCTGTCCAGAGGAATCCACGGCTGAGGAAAGCCACGGGTGTGTGAGCACAGGGCAGCCTGCGATGCAGTGGTGTTAGCGACCTTGTAAATTATTACATTTGAAGCAAATATTTAGTGTCTGGGTCAGCTCCAGAATTCTCTCCGATGAAGCATGGCGGGCCATTGAGATGCCTGGTATCATTTCTGCTCTCTGACAAGGGAGGTTTTTCTTTGGCTGAAAAAATCTAAAATATTAAATAGAAAATTTAATTTACGCAGGACTCCTGGCTGTGCACAAATGTTAACCTTTGCTTATGTATGCAGGTATAGCATGAATAAAACACTCACCATGTAAGACTCGGCTGGTGTGAGTGTTTACAAAAAGGGAACAATAAAGAAAAACCAATGCTGAATAATGAAACAGTCATTCAGAAGTAGAACAAGCATTTGCGAATGCTGTTTGAAGCAACCTATTGTCTCTGCTATGGCTTGAATAAATAGTTAATCTTTGGCACACTGCTAAGCTATAGTACCTTAAATAAAATGGTACAACTGAACCTGAACAGTTCATTGACATTTGCTGTCAGGATCGCTGTAATTCTGGGGTTTTTTTGGTTGTTTTTTTTTTTTTTTTTTTGAAGGGATCCTTGCTGCGCAGCTGAGGTTTCCCGCGCAAGCTAATGAGCAGACAAGGTCTGTAATCTTGTTGGAAGGAGTTTTTTGGGGCTAGAACAGCAGCTGCATCACCCAGGAGTCGTTCCGGTGGGTCTCCTTCAAAGCGTGTGTCGCACGGTGCCTCGGACGGGGGGTCCCCTGCGCGGGGAAACCTCCTGAGCTCGGCCCGCCGGCCTGGCTCGGCGCTGCCGTGCCATTTGCCCGCTTCGCACGGTTTGATGCACGTAAGCGGGTTGTTTTGCACGTCCGTCCTCTGCTGTGTCCTCCGCTGCGCGTTGGGCTCAGCCGTCTCTCAAAGACTCGCTTCCTCATGGCTGCCCAGCCCCCGTGCTATTAACAGGATTTAGCTAATTAGCTGCAAGCAGTGCTGTTCTCCCTCAGCAATGTAAAGGGTTTACTATTTTTATCTGACTCTGGATGTTTTTGGTTCCTAGGGGATTAAGGTCATAGGGCACATATTTATTCAGACGCTGGAATTCTTACATCATTTTTCCATTACTTGGTTCGGAAGGAGGAGCCTCAGCCTTTCAACTCCCTCTTCTCCTCTGGCTGCGCCCCGGGCGCCTGCTCGCCCTCCCTCCCTCCTCGGCGTGGGGAGCCAGCTTCTCTGAAATGAGAATGTTTTTTACTTTCACTAGTGGTACAGAGACATGCTAACCAAACATCTTGTTTTTAAACACAAGTGGTGTCCAAGGGAGCGAAGGAGCCGTGTAGTCACTTCATACAATGCACTGTTGTTTATCTGCAAGCAGGAGAGTTTATTCTAATGCGGTTTTGAACCTATTACTTCCATATGTTGCTTGAAAACAAGGATGCTGCCTTGCAGGACAATTTTATTTTCCTTCAGAAAAATTCTGCATGGGTACAACCCTAAAAAGCCCCCACAACCTGAACTTATTACTTCTTACAGTATTTCAGTAATTCCAATACTTTGAGGTATAGCCTGAAAACATTCCCAATACAAACGCATCTCTAGCGAACTGAATCATACTATATACAATGCCTTTAAGCTGGACTGCTGAAAAAGAAATAAGTTTTCGTCAGTAGTTTTAAAAACAGGGGAATCAAAGCACCTTTTTAAGAGTTGCCACTATATGGCCACTAATATTTCAGGACTGATTCCCTGTTGGTGCTTAACTGCAGTTAGTGAGGGCATTAACTGCTGTCACTTCATTTGCTTTCTGGTGGAAAAAATACACGTTATGAAGCATTTTCTCTGTGTGTGCAGTGTTTTAACATGCATATGGGGTATGATAATACTCAAGTGAGCAAGACTCTGCTTTAGAAATGCACCTCCTGCAGAAAGACAGTGAGATTTGTGATGAGCCTCAGATCCTGTGGAATTTCTTCAAGAGTCTCAAGCTGGTCCTCACAGTTATGCCTTCTGCTCTTAATTTAAAGCTTTACACATATTACGATCTGTTTCACCAGAGGAGCATAGCTACTGATCATGATCTTCGCCTCATGTGCATTAATCTGCTGGATGTGTAGGCTCTGAGCAGTGGAGGGCCTTGCAAGAAGAACGGAGATCCTGAGCTTGGCCTGGCAGTAGCTCCCCAAGGAGTGCGGAGCACGCCGGGCGGACGGGCCGTGCTCCTGCCAGCCGGGTGAGGTATGCCACGGGATCATCTCCCGCAGGCTGGTGTCTCCGTGCTCAGGTATGTCGCATTGCTGTAGCTCGGGTGAGGAGCAGCCGTGCGTACAATGGTGGATATCCCTTTGTCCGCAGCAGAAGCAGCAAGGGCTGACTCCTACCCTGCTGAGTAACGGTCTGCGTGAACCCAGAGAAGAGCTGGGCAAAGCTACAGGGTGCATCGACCGGCTGTCGCTGCACGGACCTGGAGACACCACAGGGTTGAGGAAGTTCTCAAAGTGGTTTCCTTTCCCCCGCTCCCCTCCGCTCTCAGCACGGCTGCCTGGCGCAGGCCAGGCAGCCTCCTCTCCCCGTCCCTGAGCGGCTGCTGCCCGCACACGGGCGCGCAGCGACGGCAGCGACGTGGGGAACGCGTGGGGGCGAGAGCCGAGCTGCGTGCGCGGGTCTGGGAGCCCTGGGAGGCGGCTGGGAGGCTGCGTGACTCCCGCGGCGGGCCGGGCAGGGCCGTGCTGGGTTGCCCTGTGCAGGACCCCCGGAGAAAGCCCCTCGGGCCAGCGGCTGCAGCTGGCAGCCGGCGGGGGAAGCGTCCTCTGGCCATTCCACGGAGCAGCTCTCCCAGTGACTTGGACAGCTCCAAAAACGGGGATCACCCCAGTGTTGGTGATTCACCGGCAGCGCACTGGATGTTAGCATTTAGTTTGTCTTTTGTAACACAGCTTTGGCTGAGAATCTGAAGCCTCACCAAGTTATGGTTTGGTCCTGGTTTTCTGTTCATGCTAAGCTCATCTTCAGCCGTGAAGTAATTTATAAATTATGACCCTTTTCCTCCCATCTTCCCACGTAGTAAAGCACACAGATCAATGATCTTCAAAGCCTGCATCCGTTCTGAGTCTTCTTTCTATCTTGTCCACACTGTAAAATATGCCACAAAATAAAAATGATTGGGCAAAGAAGGCAGAGAAATATGGTACACATTTAACAATAAAATTTCTATATAGAATTCCATAGTGTATTGAATCTATTTAATGAGTTTTCTAGATTAAGCTGAAGTCTAGGGAATTTTTATTATAATGCCATATCCCATAAAAATATCTATGGTCCTGTGAGAACAGACACCATATTAATCTATTTCTTTCATATTAGCTGATTAGCTAATAGACTTTTTGCAGCAATGATATTGACACTATTACTCCTTGTGTAATTCAGTTAAAAAAGGGTTCTGTTCCTCAATGCCTTCTCCATCCCAGCCCCATGACATGGTGCAAAAAGGGTGTAAATGCAAGTAGTGGTGTAATCTATGGGGTATATACTAAATGCAATCCCTGTTTTGAACTACACCGGGACAGAAGACATTTATATTTTTATACCAACCCATGGGCAGATCACAAAGGGATGGGGAGGACCGGCCTCATGAGGAATAGCTCGCACTTTGCCAACCCGCTCCTGTAACGGGCTCAGGCTCTGTGGCTCCCTCCAGCTTTTGCTTCTGCGGGAGCGGTGGGGAAGCACACCCAGGACCCGACCTCCTTCGAGCCGGTTTCAAACACAAGGAGGATGGACAGCCTGCCGCCGTGTCCTTACACAATGTCCGCCGCTGTGCTTTACCACCCAGTGTTTGAGGTTTCCTTGACAGATTTGAGGAAAACCTAGAAAAATCTGGGTGCGGAAAAGGAACGGGATTTGTTATGCCGGAGTACCTGATAGTTTGTCTCAGGCAGTGAAGGGTTAGGAGCCCTACAGAGGCAGCAGAATTGGCCTCATCACACGGACACACACCCAAATTACATCATATTCCTTGTTTAAAAGAAATGAAATTCTGAGAAACGTTGAGTGGCTTAAATTATAAGTGAATCGCTTCCTGTGTGAGATCCGTGTGTGAACTGTTTGCTTTTGAGACTGGGAAAGCTGCAATTACCTTGTACACAGCCCGCTGCGAAAATACCTTGAGAAGGGGCCGAGGCAGCCCCGCAGATCCCGCACAGACCTGCTTCTGCCGCCAGCAGCAGCCAAACCACGTCCGCAGTGCCCGCAGGGGCACGACCCCCCGCGTTGCCCCGTGGGGCTCACGGGAACCGGCCGGACTCTCTCGGGGTGGGGGGAGCCCTCGGCGGCACCAGCCCCCCGGCAGCTCCCGCCCGGGTGGCTCCGGGTTGGTGCTCGGTGGCATCGCCCAGCGCGTCCCGCTTTCTGAAACGGCCGCTCCGAAGGGCCAGCCCGGCAGAGCGCAGCCGCCCCGGGCACGCGCTGCGCCTCCAACGCCGCCTGCCTCTGCTCCGGCTTTACCACTAGGGTAGAATTTATTTCAAAAATAAAAATAAAATATCCTGACAGTCCTCTGCAGACATCCAAACCCAATCTCATAATTTTAAATGACCAGAGGATGGGTAATCCTTCTTATCATGAAAATTGCTGACCTTCTGGGATGAGGCTTTTGAAAATTTTCATTAGGAAATTGCTTAGCATAAGTCTTTAATTCTCTTAGTGTGCCACCACACAGCTCACAGGTCCCCTGTGGTTTTCTGGTTTTTTGTTTGTTTTGAGGGAAATGTTTGTTCTACCAGGCATAAATTGGCAATATAATAAATACAACTTTTCAAAAACAATCTATGCAATTGCATATATTGCAATACCTGTTTTATGGGTATATTCACGCTCAACAAGATGTGCTTTATCCTATTACTTTTTTCCACACTAATCCAATGCTGTGGTCTTTTAGGTTTTTTGTTACTGTTTTATATGAAAATGGAGGATTGATACTACAGAGCAGAATTGGGTGTTTCTTAATATTCCCTAAACCACTCTTTGTCTGCTGTTTCAGCAGAATCAGCTGAAAATACTCAACTTTTCTTTTTGCTCTCTACAAGAGCTGGAAGAAATGGCATAGTTCACAAATTGTCTCAAAGATTGTTATTGTACTCTGGGAGATAGTTATGCAGAAGAGTAATCAGTGGTTAGCTATTTATATCCTGCTTTCTCTAATCTGTTCCACATATTTATAAAACTTTCCATATCACACCTTCGTATACAATATGTAACACTAGAGGCTAAACTTTAGCAACGAGAAAACAAACCTAGATCGTCACCAGCAGGGTGACACAAACCGAACTGTAATTAAGTTTGAGTGGTCTCAACAGCGTGAATGAAAGCGGAGCCTGAGCTTCCCCTGCGCCTGCCGGAGAGGGGCCGGGGGGCCCGGCAGCTGCCGACGGGCTCAGCGGGCGCCTGCGGAGCCGGCTCCAGCGCCGCAGCGTTCCCTGCCTGCAGGTTCCCTGCCTCCTTCCGCGGCGTGTAGCTGCGGTACCGAACTGCAGCAAGGTCCTATGCCCTTACTCTTCTGCTCGGGTGACGATGGCCTTTAAGTACTTTTTCACTTTCGTATCAGCAGAAGATCTTAGAGACAGCAGGTTAGTTTCACATACTGCCTGAGAGAGGACAGGGAAACAAACCAAAGGCTTTCCTCCTTATCCTAAGGACCGAGAGTCCAACAGCTAAGATGCTGTACTCGGCACTGCGGTCCCTGCCTACCCCAGCCCCTCCGAGGTTCTGCCGGTGATAAGTGACGGATGGACAAAGGCAGATTCAGTCCGTGAGCAGTACGTTGAGGGGCACACTCCTTTGCCCCTGAACGTCAATGACCTCATTAGTTTCCTCGAGTCTGAGGAGGTTCAGACTTGGGACATTTGAAGCAAACCCAGGTGAGAGAGAAGAGTGTCACACGTTTATTTACTAACGCTCTGTGCTGAAGCCAAGCCCCAGTGTGACCAGATGGCAAGCCCGATGGCTGCTGGCGATGCCTCTCCCGCCTGGGTCTGCTGCAAGACCCCGGCACGCACCGCTGTCCCTGCAGTCCCTGCAGGAAAGCGGGGTTTGGAGCACTCGGGATAATGGAAAACTGCTATGGCAGCTGCTGCATTTATTGCCGTGTTGGAATAAATTACCACTCAAGCCATATTTCAACTGAATAAATAAATGGTGTTGCAGCTTTCCAGTGCTACCGGCCCAACCTTTCCCAATTCCTGTTGTTCAGAACGTGGCTTCCTCCCCCGGAGTGCGAACGATGCTGGGAATGGCACGCGTGATTTCCCGGGGCACTGTCCTCCTACCTGACACCGCTTCCAAAGGGTCAAGACCATGCGAAAAGGAGTTGTTATGCCCTTCTCCAGGAATAGCTGCAAGTCATTTGTAGATTAAATACCCCGCAACATAAAGTCTATACAATGTTTTAGGATTTCCCAAGAAGTGCTTATAAGGTATGACTGTTTATGAGCTGTACAAAAGTAAATATTTGGATGGCCTTTAGCACTGGAATAGCAGACCAGATGGATCTATCTGGAGCTAAATCCTCATACGGGAAAGAACTATGGGAAGAGAATAAATATGAGGAATGCAAAGGTGGAAGACTGTACAAAAAAACTTTTATTCTGCAAAAAGGTTAAAAACAGGATTTGCAAACACAATTTGGGGGGAGGGCGGTTGTTTAGCTTCTACAATAATACTTAGTGTGGCTTAAGTTTACAAAGGACAAAATTCTCTGATAATCTTTATTTGGTGAGTGACAAACACTAGAAGAACAAACTTTAAAATTTATAGGTGAGGTTACACCTCAATTATTACAGGAATTCAGTTAAGTTTCATTTGGAAATGTCTGTGATATAACACTACATAGCCAGTCAGAGATTAAGGACCCACCAGAAATTGAAGACAGCACTAATACTGCTGTAAGAACATTTGTGGAACACTTGACAGGAAAAAATAGCAGTTTAATGGCAGAACTAAGCTTTAGTGAAAGACATTATTAGTCAGCAGTCTAAAAGGCCTTACATTAGGCTCCAGGACATGCAGTAATAGACGTATCACTGCCTGTGTCTCACAGTTTAGATCCAGATCGCACTGTGCCAGTAATCCTAACAGGGCTAATCCAGCGAACGCTGTGCTGGAAATACATTCTGAAAGATGAAGCAGAAAATCGCTCATTCGCCTGTGGCAGGTGCACCCGCCCTGACGAGAGACCAGGGGCATCGGGCTGCCGCCCCCTCTTGTCGCGCCCTTACTTTCGTGCCTTCAGGGTGGCACGTGCCGACCGGCACGTACAGGCTTTGGTCGCTGGCACCCCGGGCGAAAAGTTCGGCCCTCGGGCTCCCAGAGCTGACCCCAGCCAGGCCCGCTGGGCAGGACGGAGCCCGGCCGGAGGGTGCTGGAGCCCGCCCTGCCCCCAGCCGGGCGCGCTGGGCAGGGCGGAGCCCGGCCGGAGGGCGCTGGCGCCGGCCCTCCTCGGAGCAGCGGGTCTGTGGTCGGGGACTGTCCCCTTGGCTCGGGACGCCGCCCGAGGAAACTCCTCGAGCTTGAGAGCCCTCATCCTACACAGGTGGGTGAGTGCGCGCATTTTCGATCCTCATTTCTAAAGATGGCCACGTAGTATTAATTCCTGGTACACCATCCTGAACCTGTGGTTTATTGATGTTCTCGGAGTGTTAATTTGATTTTGATAAGCCTCATTTCTAGTTAGTTTTTCTGTTAAACAATTTTGGTTTAAATTTTTTTTTTTTTTCCTATCACCTGCCCAATTTGATTTTTGAGCCTCCCGGACATCGCTCTATCCCACTTTCTCATGTTAGCTAGTTGCAAAGTCTGCAGAGCACCCTCGTGCTACAGAGCGCCTCAGCCCAGTAACAGCACTAATGTCACTGAAGAAAGTTAGAAAGTAAGTAATGTATAGTGGTGATGATTAATGCAACTACGTCCAGTATCATCACCACTATACATTACTAATGTCACTGAAGAAAGTTAGAAAGTAAGTAATGTATAGTGGTGATGATTAATGCAACTACGTCCAGTATCGCATGGCACAATGAGCAAGTAAAATAATCACCGACCGTGAATGGCAATGGATTTTTGATAACTTTTCTGCAACTGCCTAGACTCAAGAATGACTAATGTGTACCACAGTATTTTTACTGTTTTTACCATTTTTACTATTTACTATGTAAATATCATAAACACCCAAGTATAAGAGTACAAGGTAGCGTACAGCTGTACCCGCTTTATCTTGCACATATTTAGAAGGGAAGAATGGGAAAGACTCTCTCTGTTGGGAAACTGTCTCTCTGTTGTATATCAAATAAAGCTAACATAGTTGAAGATGATCACATACACATGATTATCAGGATGAACTAACAATCATGCACTTTTCTTCTTGTCCAAGATACTTTTGACACAAAGGTATTTAAAGAGCTCAATAGTATTAAAAGAAATCATCTCCTTGGTGCTAATGCAGCAATACCTCTCTGAGAGCCCGTGGTTCATTAGCTGTATATTTGGGCTGGCTGTTACATTACCATCTAGATGTTTACTGGCTGTTAAGGCATGTTTCGTTCAGCTTAACCCTTTGCCCACAGCAGAAAACTGCAGCAAGCTGTCCTTGAGAATGCCACGAACTGGAACTGCCCCAAGCACGGAAGACAGCCCCGATCCAGTGTTTTGATCGAAGTCTGAAGTCTGCATGGCACAGAGCCACCGAGGAAAGGCTCAGAAACGACACGCGCAGTCCTGTTCACTAATTGCCAAAATGAAACAAAATCTGTGCTCATCACATCAAGCCTCCCTCGCTTCCCCAAATAAGAGATTCTTAAAAAAGAAAAATTGGGGTCGTCGTTTCTTGTTCTGTTTTTTATAATGAACAAGAATGCATTTTTCTGCCCTTGAAACATTTTCTATTTGCAGTGCCACTGAATGAGGGAGGTTCCTAGATGAATTTTTTCCTCATAAAAATGCGCTTCTTCTGCAGATTGGTGTGACAAAGAAAGAAAAGCTCTGTAAAAACTCCCTATCCCGACACAGAACTTATTGTATAGATTTCCTAGTGCCATCGTACATGTGGCATTTAAACTGGCCATGTCCACCATAGACTTGTCAAGCCTGCTGGCTTACCTCACACCTGGGAGTGGAAAAGCTTTTAACAGTTGTAGTGTCACTTCTGTTTTATTTTAACCAGACCAGGCTTAAAACAGCCACACTTGGCAAAGCCTGGCACATGGCTTTTGAAGAGGCTGAAACTGTTAACGTAGTGTGATAAGCAGAAAGCAAAGACTAAGAAATAAAATATGCTCAAAAAGCACCTGCTATTTTCTTAAATGAATTTTTTCTGGGTTTTTTTTTTCAGTGTATATACTTGGACTACTAATAATCTTTTCTTTTATACAATGTTGGCATTTATATTTGAATCGCATATAAACCAATTGATGCTAACCTTCTTAGCCAAAAAAATTCTTATTATTTTCTAAATATTCTCAAATCATTTTGTGAATCTGAAAGATGCTGGACAAAAACGAGACACTTGGTTAATGTCACTAGCTGTGCCAGAATGACATCCTGCTAAGGACAGAATTAATTCCTGTGTGCAGCAGCTCTCCAAACCGCCCAGTCTGCTGCACTGCTGGCATCCCAAGAAGAGCTTCACATGTCAGTGGCGGGTGTAATTTGTGTGCCAAAAGTAAACTAAGAACAACTTCACATAATTTGCAGGCTTCTCTGCAAGTTAGATTATAACAAACGGCTCTGTAGGGATAAATGTGAAACAAGAAGTTGAAGCCTCTTTTTTATATTACCATCTTCCTGTGGTACATGTTCTGGTTCTCACGAACATTAGAGTGCTCAGTGATATTTTATACAGGGCACTGGAATCCTGAAATAATGGATAGGTGTTGCAGAAAACACAGTGCAGCTGTAAAGGAGTGGATTTACGAGCCACTAAGTTTTATTTCCATGCATACCAGTCCTATTCTTTCAGACCCTTATAACTGTGGACTTTGTGACTGCACAGTGACAAATACTGATATTGCTGCTCAGGGTAGCAGCGAAGGTGCAAACTTCACTCTCTGCACCTTCCTCGGCTGTTGTGCCATCGTCTGCAGCTGAACAAGCGTCTCTCCCCGGCCGTACAGCGTCACGCTGCACGAGCTGCGCGAGGAGCCGCAGGGTGAGGGAGTTAGTTCAGCTGCAAGCAGCCGGGGGAAGAACAGCAGCAGACGCGGTGGGGGAGGATTTCCCCCCAGGACAGCAGCGATCCCCGTCGCGCTCGGGGAGGAAGAGAGCCCCTAACTGCACGTTGACGTCTGTGACCGTGAATTCCCCGACACACTGCCCTGAGCTGCTTTCCTCTTGGAGAGGACGTAATGCACAGGGAAAACATAAAGCAAGTGATTATAGAGGCCTACTGAAAGGGAATAGATTTTTGAGGATTTGGCCTGAAGAGTTGCGTTTAAGTGCTCTTTGAGGTTTTTGCTACTGCCAGGCTTCTCTGTTGGAAGCAACTGTGGGACTCCACATTTCTCAGTGTAATTTTGAAGTGCCTGGGATAGGCATTCATCCTAAGACCAAATGTGCTAGCTTTCTGAAGAGCAAAACGGTAATGATAATCAGCTATGTTAAAGCAAACCCTTCTATCTAACTTCTACAGTCTTTGAGCAGCGGAAAGAAATATAATTTCTCTGAAGATATTAGTCTGTGATACCCTTTCTGTTCTGATTTACTCCTACATCTGTATGCTTAGCATAAATTAAATCGGGGGAGGAGGAGGAGGAGGAGGAGGAGGAGTACGGTGCCGGGGCGTTCAGCACCGCCGGGCCGGAGAGCGGCGCGGGGGCGGCCGGCCGGGTGCGGGGCTGTGCGGGGCTGGGTGGGGCTGTGCGGGGCGGTGCTGTGCGGTGCTGTGCAGGGCAGTGTGGTGTGATGCGGGGTGCTGCTGTGCGGGGCAATGCAGGGCGGTGCTGTGCGGTGTGGTGCTGTGCGGGGCGATGCGGGGTGGCCCTGGAGGGGACCTCTCACCCCTCTGTGTTACACCAGGGCCTGCTCGTTTCCCACAGGGTTACTCGCCTAGTCTGCGAAAAGTATAATGCCGAGAGAAATGAGTTGGTTTGGTGGCTGAAAAAATTGGATCCAGGCTACAAACTTTTGCTGAAATCCCCTTGTCTTTCAGCTGCAAAGCCGAGTTCCATGTCGCAGCTGCGCCGCTGCTTTTCAGTTCCAGAGGCTTTACGAGCTGGTGTTCAGAAGGGCCACCTCGGAAGTCTCTGGAGAGGACACCTGAAGGAAGTTCTAGCCTGCTCGAACATGCCTTCCTGCTCCTCGCTTGAACAACTCCCTGATGCCACGGAGGAAAAGCTTCTACTGGTACAGCTAGCTTTTCTCCGTGTCAAGACAGGTAACTGCGGGAGAGCTGGGCGGCATGTATGGAAAGGGACTGAAAAACAAGGGCACAGCCAGCGTGCAAAGGCAGTCTTAACTCATCTGGCATACGGCATGTTTGGCTTGCTAACCTTAAGAAAATTTAAGTATAACATCTGCATGTCATTTAAGGTAGATTTGGCTAAACAGGGTTACTACCTGCACACCGATCTGCAAAGCTGCCGAGCCTGCAGGCAACGCGCGCTGCAAACTAGCAATGGTCCAGGGAAGCTGCGGTGCACAAAACTGTCCTCGTTGCTTCGCTAACAGCTTGGCGGACACATCTGCGCCATCTTCTAGAGACAGAACACACAGCACATATTTGCTGAGCTATTAACAGCTTGAATGTTTATCAGCTGTAATTTCAGTGCTAAAGCTGATCAGCTGCAGCTGTACGGAATCACAGCAACACGCTTTAAATACAAATTGTACTGCAGGTGTGGGAATATTCAGACAGGAGTTTCACACTTACAGGAAAATCTAGACAGCTCATAAGGCTAATCCTTAGAAATGCTGAAAGATATTTAGGCCCCACCACTAAGCGAAAACTGCAGACCCTGTAAGGGCAAACTATATTAAGGAGTCATTGTTCACCTGAAAGGCAAAATCCGAACAGCTACAAAGATATTTTTAGTTACCAGGAGTTTGAACATTGCCAGAACACAGACTCTAAAGTATTCCTTAATGTTCTGACATGGTTAAAATGCCACGCAGAGTGTGGAGAGTTACCTCAGCCATTGCGCTCATCTCAGCTTCGATACTCTCTGCACCAATAATAGCACTGGCAGTCCCAGGGCCAGCTGGAATTTTTTCAAATCAAATGCAAGTATTTTTTTCATACCTGTACTTGTTGTTTCCTTTTCATTTCTGTTAAGGGAATCAGTATGTTTTCTTCTGTCTTACTGTACGTTTCAAAGTTAATGACATGACTGTTCTTTGCTTGCTGAGTTGGAAATATTTATGAATTGTATTAATGTGCCTGCTTGATTAATTAATTAATGATTCCCTCCCTCTCCAGTCCTAACATCCAGTGAGGATAGCTCTCGTGCGTGCATGGGCAATGAAGTGGTTTGTTTGAGGCGTGCACAGCGAGTCTCTGAGGCTGATGGAATCTGTCAGGGCCCCGAGGGCACGGATCAGCCCAAATGTCCCCGACCAGCCCCAGCCGGGACCCCCCGCCCGCGGCCCAGGAGCCCATTTCAGCCAGCCCAGGGCAGTAGGTTGCTGGCCTCCAGCCTCGCCACAGCTCTGCCGTGCCTGGCCACCCGCACCCCGAGCCAGGCTGCCCTCGGTGCCCCCCAGGACCCCCCGCTGCCCGGCTCCCTGCCTGGGGTGGTGGGGTGGGCCTCAGCCACGAGGCTCTGCCTGCCGCCCCCAGCCCCTTGGGGAGCCCCCAGCCCCTGCGGTGCCCTCCCGCTGTTCTCACATTCACATCCGAACGTCCAAGATATGAACAATCGGTGGAAAACGTCTTCTTAGATTACTGTACAGTTTTTCCCTGTTGAGCAGTTTGCAGCTCAAAATTGGCTCCCCAAAAAACCAACCATGGTTGACCCACAAATATAATACAAAATGACAAATAATTTTACAAACATTTGTGACTGACTTCAGAATTTTGAAATTTGGATTTTGAATCTTGGAGGCTTCTTTCCTGAGAGTCCAAGTTTGTGTGGTGTAAAGCAATACAAAATGAAGCAATACAAGTGAAGATCGTGAGAAACCATCACTCTCAGCTGGAAAGCTCATTACCTGGCCTACAAACGAGGTATAGTCATGACCCCTGCTCACCTGGACTGATTTCAGACACCGGGTCTTACACTTAGACAGCTCTTCTGGACAGTTATCGCAGCAGCTACAGACTACGAATTTTAATTTTTATGTCCAAAATATCCCATAATGGACAGCAATAAATTTCTATTGAGAAACATAGCTGGAGCTGTATCCAGTTCAGAAGTAGTTCAGAAGAATTTCAAATGACTTAAAAACAAATAAAGGACGTGTACCTAGCACAGTGCTCTGAAATCTACAGGACCGGTGTGACACACTTTCATTTGACATGTAGTCTGAAGCACGGATTAGGTACCCGAGGACCAGATTTGGGGGTTTCCACCTCTGATTCTTGTGGCTCCAGGAACAAAATAAATGTAGGGAGCAGCCACTTGTGCGACCCTCCCTCACTTCCAAAGTGTGAGCTAAAAAAAGACAGTGAAAACTCTGAGACGGTTTCCTTCAAGCTGTGTTTTGCAGTTAGAAAGTACAAAATGGCCCATTTAATCAAATGCTGGGATAGGCTCACAAAGCCCACTAAGACCCATCTCTGATAAAAACAGAGTCCATCCCTCAGGGTTATAAAAGAGCTTTCAGGCAGCATTGCATTTAAGGGTTTTAATGTGATATAGTTTTGGTTTTTTGTTGTTTTTCCTGCCAGTATAAAAAGCTCTTCATAAAGATCTTTCTAATAAAAACATAAGCCAGTTAGTAAAGCCCTAAAGACAGTGATGAAAGTAAGTCAAATATGATTATTGAGAAATTGCATAACCGGCATATGAGTGCTTCCTCCATTATCCCCTCGCAATGGACAGGGAGCCCTTTCCACTCGGATGGGAGTCGGAGCTCCAAGCGCTGGCCCCTGCACTGCTGCATCGCAACGAAACTTTGATAGCCGCAGCGCTGCGTGTTCCTGGGGAAATGCGCAGGGAACAACATGTCCCACCTTTCGGGGACAGCGGACCAGTGACATAGTACCAATAACTAGTAACACCTGCATCAAAAAAAAAGAAAATTCTCTGCGCCCCTTATCGCACATTCTTTTGTTCAGGACAGAGATACATCATTTAGCAGATTTTTTAAGCATAGTCTTCTCTTTTCCAAGCATGGTGCAATTAATATCTTACATACACTTTCAAAAAGTGAACTCCTCAAAGTCTAAGGAAACCATAATTATGAACCAAATTAGGTAAGCATTGCATCATTGTTAATGTTGAATCTGCCCAATATCCTGCCTCCAGCCCTATAAGCCTAGCACCCAGCCAAAACTGAATCTAACCTAAACTGACGAGCGGCTGCAGGCTCACCTAAGCTCACTGGGCAGCACGAGCCCCGGCGTGGGGCGTCCCTGCCGGGTAAAGGAGCTGGCGCGGGTCGGAGCCAGGCTGGAGCCGCGCTGAGTGGAGCCAGGGCTGCGGGCGCCCGGGCTGCTTCTGTTGCTAAGAAGCGGTAGGACGGGCATCTCCGTGCCAACATCAGCACAGTGCTGCGCGGGACAGCCTCCCTTAAACCTGCCACATGCCCTGACCCTGCCTGAGCCCACGTCCCAGCTCCAGCCTCACCCCGAGCACGTGGTGGTACCACTGAGCACGTGGCGGTACCGCTGAGCACATGGTGGTACCTCTGAGCACGTGGTGGTGGTACCGCTGAGCACGTGGCGGTACCTCTGAGCACGTGGCGGTGCCTCTGAGCGCGTGGCGGTACCACTGAGCACGTGGTGGTGGTACCGCTGAGCACGTGGCGGTACCACTGAGCACGTGGTGGTACCGCTGAGCACGTGGCGGTACCACTGAGCACGTGGTGGTGGTACCGCTGAGCACATGGTGGTACCTCTGAGCACATGGTGGTGGTGCCTCTGAGCACGTGGCGGTGCCTCTGAGCACATGGTGGTGGTGCCTCTGAGCACGTGATGGTACCTCTGAGCACGTGGTGGTGGTGCCTCTGAGCACGTGGCGGTGCCTCTGAGCACGTGGCGGTGGTACCGCTGAGCACATGGTGGTACCTCTGAGCACGTGGCAGTGGTACCGCTGAGCACATGGCGGTGCCTCTGCCTGGACCAAGGTGTGGACGATGACCTGACGAAGGCCGAGCTTCCAGAAGTGCCGGGAAGGCCACGGGAGCGTTTACAGCTGTCCACCGGCACAGCCGTTTCACACACCCACGCTGAGGGCAGCAGGACAACAGTGCAAAAATAACCAAATGTGATGTTTGTTTGTTTGTTGTCTAAAAAATGAATGGAAATCTGTTTTCTGTTAATATTCTCGGGTCTGTTGTCCAGGGAGCTGGCCTGACCAAGCTTTTGGGGGAGGCTGCAGTACTTTTTTCTTCTGAAAAACTGAACTTGCTTCCAGCCAAATTTTCAGGTAGCAACCTCCATAACAGGCAACAACCATCTACCAAACCCCCACTGAAACCTGTTGTCCTAAAATCTTCAACCCCAGCCAGTCTGTAGGTTTGCCGGCTGCAGATCCATCCACACTGGGAAGGTGAGGCCAGATGATTTGGACTCTCGGCAGGTCCCCAGCCCTGCCCCTCGCCGCTGCCTGCCCTTACCTCGTGGTCCTGCCTCCCGCCTGCTCGGGCTCCACCATCCCCCTCTGACAGCAACGGGTGCTGCTCTTTGCCTGCCCGTGTTTGTCTGTGCTCTTTGGAAGGCGCACGGTGGGTTTGGGATATCACACATCCCTTCTCTGTGCCAATTTCAACCACATTTTCTATGAACCTGCCAATGAATAATGTCAAGTAACTCTTTTGTTATCTCACTTGTGCTTTATTTCAGTAGGACAAGCTGTGAAAATATTGGAACTTGGGTCAAAAATACAATAGCCCAAACCTATAAGACAACTTTTCTGTGGCATCTATGCAAGCAGTGACATTGTTTTGCAAGCTGTGTAATGAAAATTCATGGGGACGGTGATGCTGTGCACTTACCTGACCCTCAGGCTTATTTGAAAAATTCAGCCTCAAGACCATTTTTTCCCTTGTAGTGGCAAAGCTACTTAGTAAAAACTAACCTGATTTTTGAGCCCTCTTGCTCAAACTTGATATTCAAGGCAGGCACCAAGACCGAAAATATTCAGAATACACTGTCTGGGTTCTAAGTACTGGGACACCAGGAGCTGTGACAGAAGATGCTAGGCAACCTTAGCTAGTAGTGGTGCTTTCCCTACAGTAACAACACCGAGCAACACAGGGTCTTCCATCTCTGTGCGGGGGAGGAAGAGAAATTATCCGATCTGCATTTGCACCTTCACCCAGCTGGACTCGGCCCAGGGGTCAGAGCTATGAACCTCTGGAGCCTGATGGAGCTGGTGTGGATGCAGCCGGAGGCAGCTACAACTCCTACTCGCTGAATGGGATGCAAGGCTGCACCTTCACACTTATTCCTATTCCCCTGTCATTCTACCGTAACATCTCCTCTTGCAAGTTGTCCGTTGCAATATCGGGAGCAAAACTAAGTATCATCAGCGCTACAGCACACACTTAGGTTTAACGTTCATGTCAAAGGTCACATAGGTCACCAGACTTCAGTATGGTTTTACCTATTACTCTTTCACCATTGCCATTGGCAAACTTTAATATTTGGACATAGATTTGCTCCTTTTTTTTTTTCCACATAGCACAGGTATAGATCTTGTTCATCTGAATTTACCAAGTACCAGCTCTGCTCAATTTACCTATGCAAATCAGCTCATGTCCCCTCTACACCCCCCCTGCTCTACAGAGTGGCTGGCAGTGTGCATCTTCCATCAGTATTTGTACCGAGCATGCAAGTACCGCTTCAATTATTCCTTGCTTTTTTTAATTGGAAACATTTATTACTTATTGGATGTTGACATTTGATGGGATGAATGAATTCTGACCCTGGACAAAACAGCAAAAAACTGGCTGCAGTTAGGATCCATTGCCTGAAACAGTATAGTCCGAGCTCTGCATTTGCTGAGACACTGCCCTGAATCGCTAATGCGAGCTGCTGCAGCCATCGCTGAGTAACGCTCCACAGCAGGAAGGCAGGCTGTGTGCTTGGCACCGGGCTGGTTCACGGCTCCTTTGCTTTCCTCGGGGGATGCTGGGCGTTCTGCTTGGCCTGCGCTTCCCCACACGCATCCACAGGTCTAAGATATCATTATGCCTCGCTTAACATTCAGCATTTCTTGCTTTTGGAAACGGCTTCTATTATAATCCGTTATTGGGCAACTCAGCTCTCAGGAATTCTTCTGAAAACACTTTATATATGATGCTATATTTTATGTTCCTGTTTTCTGACTTTTTATCCTCTCCTTTCCTTGAAAAAGGCATGGGATTCACAGACATCAGCTCAGTCATCGGTCAGTCATCGTTTTACTTTTATGCAGTTGCGACATTTTAATGCTTAGTACTTCCTCTACCACAGAAATTGGCAAAGTACGTCTACAGTGTAGCCCGGTGATTGCTGCCTGGGTTCTTTACAAGTAACTTCTTGTGGTCTGCAGCCACTTCCTATTCTCGTTTCCTGTTCTTGAGCACTGCCAAACTTTTCACCTGGATGCCATATGGCTCGGGATCCCTTTCCAGCTGGGTGTAATTTGACACAGCTTCCTCCAGCATACTCTGGCTTTGATGTAATCGCTGTGGGCTGAAACTTGTAAGACTTGTGTGCCAAAAACACAGCAGCGAATGTTTTTCCTCTCTCTCTCTTTTCTTTTTCTCGTGTGTGAACATGTCAAGATATACCAGGATGGTATGTTTGATCAACTCATCTTTGATACCTCTGATGGCTGCATCACAGGTAAGATCACAGTGACTACAGTGCAACTTTATGCAATAATTGCCTTGGGAGTTGCACAAAACCTTAGAAGAAATTGTCCAGAATAGCACTTAGTATCTCTGGGCATGAGCATATTCTGCACTGCATTTATCTGTATGTCACAGCTCACTGGAGGTCAGCAAGTATCCCACATATCAGACTTCCATAATTTCAACTTGTTTTTTATTTGATTGTGTATTTAACTTGTACCATCTAACGAAGAGGGACAGCAGTGACGATCTAGCAGAGCTTTTGTCATTCCACTTGCATCCCTACCTGCGAAAATTTGCCACAAAGAGGAGACTTTACAGGACTCATCAAGTTCAGCGTCACTGGAAATGGCCATCTCCTCTTGCAGGCTGGTTGACAGGCTCATTCACCCCTGTCTATCTGTAGGTGTAACACGCTACCACAATGTGGTGAATAGCATCATAGGACGGTGAAGTCAATGCTTCCCCGGGCCAGTAGTACTTGACAGTATTTATTTTTGCTACTGAATACTGAGAATAATTTTGCCTTTCCTTTATCAAGTAGTGGCTTTTCAGACATGGGCATCTGCTGCAGTCACTCGCTCTTTTCATAGCTTCAGGCTGTTTGATCCTGTGCGGTTTCTAGTTGCCCTGGCTTGTCAGTGGGTATCAGACCCCTTGGGATCCGTGACTTAGGCGATTGTGCCCCCTCCCCTTGCCCCCGCTTCTGAAACACCTTCCTGTAGTGCACTGGGCGCTGCGAGGCAGGGTCTGCCCTGGCCCACGCGCTGTTCCTGGTTTCTGAGATCCTGTACCGCAGGCCTGCGACGGCAGCAGCTGGAGGCACCGCTCTGGTTGTGCCGCGTTGCGGTGACTGTGCAGCGAGCATGCCGCGGCGTTCGGTGGAACCTGTACGGCTGCGGCGTGCGTGTGAGGAACCGACCTGCACTGAAGGTCTGGCTGCTGGTCTCTGCGTTCTGCTGCCCACAGCAGTTCCGTGGGAACGGAGGTGAGCCCAAACGCCTTTCCTGACTGCAGCGTGATTGTAAGGTACCGGGGAGACATCCCTTAAATATTTCTGGGTAACGGAAACTTGCCAAAGAGGTGCGATTAAGCACTGTCAGCCTGTTTTACAGTAGATTTATTAACTGAATCTCTTCTTCTAGTGCCTTACTTCATTAGTTACTTTTTCTAGGGGAGAGTAGTTGTTCTTGTGTAGTTAGAAGTTTCAGGTATTTTTCCTTGGCATTCAGCTGGTAATTTCTACTATCACAACAGTATGGAGAATCCCATAACCGAAGGCTGGCTTTATTTAGCTCTTTTTTTTCTTTTTCCTTAATACTGAGAAAATCTTGTAGCCTAGTGCCTTCACTGGCATCAGCTGTATCAGTTGAGTATCAATCCCTTCTTTGCCTGCCACCATCCTGGCTTGGAAACTTTTTCTGCCGCACGTGAAATCTCATTCACTGCTAGCACGAGCAGCTGAGCTTGTTTGCCTGACGTATCTTTAATTTGGGAGAGACTTGTTAACTGACCATAAGCACATTTTGTCAACTACAATGCAAAATGTAGTAATTTTTGCATGAACCACTCCTGAATGCCCATGTGGCAGATAGATACATTTTCTTTGCCTTGTGTTTGGAGCCATATGTGATTATTTGCTGCCCATCAGACACCTCTCCCTAGGGAGACACAGCCAAGACCTGAGGAGAAATAATGTTCTGCTGAGGAGCAGCGACAATCTTTTATTTCTCTAACAGGGGCACGCGCGTTTCTCTGGCCGAGCCTTCTTGTTCAGTGTGATGTGTTCCTACTCAGTGTGATGGGTGTCGCAGCCTTCGGTGATTTCCCTTGTCACCTCCACCACAGCGTGTGTCACCTGTTGGACATTCTTCACCATCACGCTTTCTGCCACAGCACCCCCAGATCTGCCTCTGCATTTTGTTTTCTCCTCAGTTTTGTGTATTTGTGCAGTTGCTCTTGAATCTAGTTTGGGTTTCCTATTTTCCCTGCTCTGCTCGGTGACTCTCTGTCCATATCATTTTTGCGCTATTTGGACAACAGCTTCCCCAGCTCTGAAACTTAGTAAGACCTCTGCAAGCCTTGTAATATGAGCTTCTGCACATTTTGTTCCTATTACTAATCAGCCATGAAATATAGATAATCTTAGGAGCCAGCTCTTTTGCACAGCCTAGCAAAGACTGATTTATCATTTCTCTGGTTGCTGAAGTTATTGAAAAGATTCCTTTTGCAAAGGGTAATTTTGTAAGCTGGAGATTATGTTGGTGCACTCCCAGGCTCTGTATGGACCATTTCAACCTACTCCTCCATGGGTCTAGATTCTGCCGGGGCAAACAGCAGTTTGTCCGGCATTACTAATAGCTATCTTATCTCCCCCGTTCTTTATGACAGAGCCTTCTTGCAACGCTGTGGGTTTTCCACTCTGGAGGCAGTGATATGCATTCGCCAACACCGTTCAGGCACGCACGGCAGCAAGGGGCACTTCGCCGTGATGCGCCCGGGTGTTTTTCAGGTGTAGGTACCCCTGGTTTCCGACCTGAGGCACTTCGGAGCTGGCTGAGACTCGGCACGACGGTTCGCATCGCCGGGGCCAGCAGCCGCGCTCCCCTGCGGGTGCATCCAGGAGAGAGCCCCGGGGAGCGCCCCGGCTGCCCGGAGGGGCCGGCAGAGCCGCCCCCCAGGAGCCGCTCCGGGCCACCCCGGGCAGGGCCCCGGCGGCCGCCGCGCCCCGGGACAGCGGGGCGA
>VZTQ01002791.1:0-33661 GCA_013400755.1 Pelecanoides urinatrix | reverse complement strand
CGGCCGGCCTCGGGTGCCGGCGGCAGCGCTGCCCGCGCGGGGCGGGGGGTGTCCCCGGCAGCCGTCCCGTCCGCCGGCCGCTGCGCCCGGGGGGTGGGGGGCGAGGCGCTGGGGTCGGCGGCCAACGGCCGACGTCCTCTGGGGAACGTGCCTGCGCTGCGGCCGGTGCTGAGGGTCGTGCCAGTGGGGCGTCCCAGGCGGCCCGGGTCCCTCAGCTGCGGCTTCTCCTGAAGCGTCGGGAGAACGAGAACTTGGGGTGCCCCGTTCTCGGGGGGAAAGGGGTTCTGCCGCGGAGCGCTCCTTCCCCGGCCTTCCCCCGGCGCTGCGGCCGGGCTGACCCCGGCTTCCCTCCGGGCGTGCTTCGCACGTTGTGACGTGAAAATACAGTTTGATTTCTGTTTAGCCTAGTGTATTCAGTCAGACGTTCAGAGTATTTCCCATCGCTGCAAGTAAGACGAGTGCAGCAGTTGATACGGCTAGCAGTTAAGCAAAGAGAAGAATGCTTTCTTGTAAATTTGTGTGAATTAAGACAGAGATTTGCAAGTATCTGGAATAGCAGCCGGGCTTCTAAACCTCCTAGGCTGCGCCCCGCTGAAGTCTGGAGCCACTGAAGTCCGTGGCAAAGCACTTCTGGAGCTGAGCAATGCTGGCATGTCACGTACCGCGAAGGGAGTGCTTCTGGGGGTTTGCAGTTCGTGCAGCAGCGTACATCTGGCAGGGAGTTGGGTCCAGACTTGTGCTGCGTGTTGCTCTTGCCGTGTGTGTTAGGACTGGCTTTGCTTCATGCGCCAGCCCAATGTGCAAATCACTAAGCGCGCTACAGGAAGCAGCAGCATCTTGAAGGCTGACGTGAAATACGCGCTTTGGGTGATACATGTGTAGTCAAAGGATGAAATTCATGTTTTCACCAAGATTAGTAAACTTTGACAAATTATCACCACAGTTATTTTTACACTTAAGTTTGTCAGTTCCTATTAAACGAACGCTGTGAAAATACTAATTTCATAATATTCATGATTATGGCCTCGGGCTTGTGCAGGATCTACCTGTGAGTAAAGCTGCGTGGTGTGCAGTAGGACTTGTGCAGATAATTACTGTGTGTTCCTGTTACCATTGCTAGAGCCTAACGACGATGCCTCCGTTTGACCTGAGCCCGCCATCTCCCATGGCAAGCGCTGTGGTTCAGAGTGCCCTCCTGCCTTTTCTTTCGCCTGAGAGGGGTAAAAGCAGCCACTTCGGAGCACTGTCATTGACAAAATCCTGTGCTGTCAGACTAAACGGTTTCCTGGTAGTTCCTAGTTAGTTTTTGAGACTCGCTGGCCTTCCCGGAGGGAGCGAAGCCTATTTGTTGTTTATTGTTCGGTGTGACCAAAGAGGAGAGCGCTTCCGCTCTAGCAAGCGACTCCCTTGCGATGAAAAATTAGTTTTCTACGGCAGCAAAACTGGGCTTATTTGGATATGTTCCACTGCTGGGTGGGGAATGGAAAGACTGGTCTGAACTTTCGTGATTACGCTTCTGGTTTGTTGCTGTTGGAGTTAGGACTGGTGACTGCCCAGTCAGGTTTTTGGACTAACATTGGTGAAATTCAGGCACAATAAAGATGACATTAGCTTGGTTTGTGGACTTAGCTTTCGAGTTCCACGTTGGAGCTGTCAGTGGCTGTGTCTGCTTGTTGGGCGCTTCCTATTCAGTTGAGGAATAAGTTTCTCTGCTGTGACCTGAAGTGGTTTCAGTTATGAACGAGGACTCCTGCTTTGGTAGACTTCAGCTATGCTGGGCTGGAAAACCATTTCCAGTTCCTTTAGTCCATTTTTTCCATTTCTGATTTCAGATTTCCGTTGGTGGTACACATTTTAATTAAACACTACATTTTTAGTCGAATTTTGCTGGACCTCAGCGTGGTGTAAAGGTGTGCGTTTTCACAAGACGGCGCAGAGACCCCGAGCGGTCGGGACGGTCGGTCCGAGCATCCCGCCTGACGCAGTCCGCTCTTCTCCTGCTCTGGGGCTCGGATTCATGGCGGGGCGGGGGTCCTCTGGGAAGCGTCCCCACACCAAGCCTCTGGCGGGGCTTCTCCGGGGCAGGGGCCCCCACGGGAAGGGCTGCCGTGGGCAGGCTGGGCGCGGGCGGGGGGTGCTGCTGCTGAAGCTGCCCAGCCCCCCCGGCTGCGCTCTGCCCTTGCCCGCACGGGTGGGAGGTCTGCCCCCCCTTTCCAGGCCAGCAAACCCTCGCGTGTTGGCTCTGCGATGAGCCTTCCTCCGATTTGTTTAAAGTAGCCTGAACGCTACTGTGTGGCAACAGCATGATTTGCACTGTAGATGTGTTTTGTGTGAGCACTGTTTACTTGGCTGGCACATGCTGTACGTGGAAACACTCTTTAGTTGAGACCAGTGTTTTATAGAAGAATAATTTAAAATATCTTTGGTAGACAGGTTCATCTGGGTGGGGTAGTCGTTCCTAGATTACTGGTATTGCTGACCTGGCTATACTTCTGCAAAGAGGAGAAAATTGCTTTTTTTTGTTCTCTGCTTGCCAGAAGCAGGTTATGATAACGTACTGGTTTGCTCCTGCCAGCCATCCACATCCACTAATAACCTGTCGCAATGCTGACCTGGGAGCTCATGAATAAACATGTTAACAGTGAAGAGGGACTGTGCTGGGTTTGTTTCATTCCTCGAGTAGTTTTGCTGCTTCATTAAAAACGTTAATGCAGTATTAGGTCTACAAATATTCTTCAAAGTTTCATGAACACGTGCATCTCATGAATGTGAATGCATATTTTTGGTACATTCATGTTTACTTAAGCATTTAATATTTGTCTTGCTGTATAAGCGTTTCCTGTTTTTTATGACAGTATACTCTTGCTGACAACAGAAGATGGATTCAGGTTACCTGTGGGTCACTCCTTCTCTTTTTCTCCCCTCCTCAGATGCCCCTGCCCGTGGCAGGGGGTTGGACTAGATGGTCTTTAAAGGTCCCTTCCAACCCAAACCACTCTATGATGCGAGCCTCTCCCTCTTTCTCTCCCTCCCAGTTTCCCTGGACAAAGCTTCCACTGACAAAATTTCACATTTGCCCTTCAGTGACCCTACCGCTGTGGTGGCCACAGAATCGGCCTGCCTGGCACTTTGCTGCTTTTACTGTGTATGATTTTAATTACTTCAGTGTGCAGTCTTCTTTTTCTGTCTGCTGTATCCTTTTCATTCGCTTCAGTTACATTTAAACGGCTTAACACTGTTTCTCCATGGGACAAAAACCTGGGAGTCGGGCGTGAGCGGCTGGTGCTGGGGCCGGTGAGCCCGTCCTCCCGAGGGCCGTCGGGGGGGACCGGCCGGAGGTTGCGCCGGCTCCTGCCGCCGCGCGTGGAGGACTCCTGGGAGGACTCACCGGCGATCCCGGCGGCTTCTGCGGGACTCCGCTCCGGAGGGTTTTGGGCAGGTCGGGAGCGTTTCATGTCGAGTGAGTACGTCAGTGGAGGAGACGTTTGGGTTGACTGCAGGGGCCGTTGGCCCCGAGCGCAGCGTGTTGCCGGCCGGCCGGGCGCGCGTGGCGGGAGCTCGGCTGTCCTCGGTTCAGGCTGGGCTTCAGTGCTGAAGAAACACCTTAGTGCTCACACTTGAAAATTGCGTCTTACTCTGTTTCAGTTTTAGGTGACTTTAACAATCCATGTTGTTTAAACCTCTGGGTGTAGATCTTTAGGCTAAAGATTTCCAATATGCCCAGCAGACTTAGCTATACAAGTTCCAACATTTCTGCTTGGGTTGGAAAACAGTTCATTTGCTCCATTTTCCTTTGAAATTGGAATATGAGAGCCTATGTCAGGTAGGTACTTCTGAAAACGTTTCCTTCTGTCTTCATACCACTGAACGCACGTAGCTCTTCTCTAATGGCAGGTTGATGCATTTCTTAAATTTTCAGGACAAACTTAGGCCAGCATAGAAGTGTAACGATGACAAGAAAGGTAAAAGCTAACCAGAACATGTAATTTTATTAGTTTAAAAAAGAAGGAGGGGAGAAAGTAGGTTAGGGAATTGCTGTATGGTGCTACGGCACTGATACTCAAGATCTTCTAATGACTAACAGCATTACTGTCCTACCTGTATTTTCTTTGACTATCCAAAATACTAGCCCTCATATGACAGTGCCGAGGTAGGGCAGTAAGCTTTCACATTCCCAAGTGGCCTTAACGCAACATTTGGGTGCAAGTCTCCCTTTCTCGTACAGTACACAAAGAGGGCAGGGGTGGAATTTCTTGTTGCCAGTCCTGTTAGTAGTAGTAGCAGTATTAAAAGTATGATTATTGCTTTAATTCTGAGTATGAACTTGGAATATCCTTTACTTCTGTTAAGAGTTGAAGTCTATCAATTGAATTTGAAGTAGTATTTCCCACAGTAATTTTTAAAAACAGCCTGTTCTTATAATGAGTGGTGATCACAGCATAGATGTCTCTTAATCACACCTGGTCTTAATTTTCCGATCCTGAAACAGTGGGTGTAGTCTTATTTTGATATTAGGTATCTGTGGATTTAGCTGGTATTAGTGATAATGATAAGGGTTTTTTTGGGTTTGTTGTTTGGGTTTTTTTTCCTGTTTCTTTTTTTTCCCCCCATGAAAAATTATTTGAATTTTGTGGAGTATTTCAAATGTGGTGGGATAGAAAATGTATTAATTAGGTTTTGATTTCTAAGTAAGTATTAAGACTAGCATGTTGCAAGTCAAGGCACCCTCTTTTCTTCAAATCATAGCTACTATATTGAGTGAAAGATAAGTTNCAGATGCGCGGGGCTTTGGAGCAGCTCCTCCTCGCGCCGCGCTCCCAGAGCTGGCTGGTGTTGGAGCAGGAGCCCCGGCCGCCCCCAGCGCCTGCGGGGCTGACCCGGCACCTCTGGCTTGTTTATCGCCGGGCTGGCTGTGATGCTGTAAAATTGCGCGCTGGTAACTGAGGACTTCCATTTTGGGAATATGTGCTCTTGAGCGATGACGTAGAAGGCCAATGAAAAAGTATTTTTCAGTGTTCTCTGTTATGGGAACCCTAAAAATAAGTAATCTCTAATTTATCTTTATCTATTTCTGCACTCCTTGCTTTCGATTTTCTGGTTATTTTGGTGTCTTTTTTCTGATTTTTTTTTTTTTTGTGTGTGTGTG
The DNA here is from genome assembly GCA_013400755.1 of Pelecanoides urinatrix. Taxonomy (NCBI): domain Eukaryota; kingdom Metazoa; phylum Chordata; class Aves; order Procellariiformes; family Procellariidae; genus Pelecanoides; species Pelecanoides urinatrix. Next base: position 28,515 of record VZTQ01002791.1, on the reverse strand, counting down.
TGAGGGCCACTGGTAGTTTGTTAAACATTGTTGCTGCCTTCTGTTTGTTTGTTTTTCTATGGCAGAATCTCAAATCAACGTTTTTCTTACAGTTTCTGCTGTACTCATGCTTATGCTGGTTTTAGGAGACTATTTCTTGTTTTACTCAATTCTAAACCCCCGTTGTAGGAGGTGAAATTTTGAGGTAGATCAGAATTTGGTACTACCTAAAACTTCTTGAGTGAAAACTTCTATGGGAAAATGATGATGGGGAGGAGAAAACTGTTTTGTTACCCTTTGCAGTGCTTGTGTATTTGAAAAAAAAATTTTTAATTGAGGGATCTCCTGTATCTTGANAAAAAAAAAAAAGTTATTTCACTGCTGAGAAACACTTACTCCATCCTTACTGTCAGGCTGTGTTGATGTTATCTGGAGTGGAAGAGAAAACTAAACAAATGTGCCCAGATCAAGGAGATACTTAAATGGACGGGGAGTATTTCTGCCAGGTTCAGCGGGGCGGGCGGCCNTGTCTTTTTTCTGATTTTTTTTTTTTTTGTGTGTGTGTGTGAGGGCCACTGGTAGTTTGTTAAACATTGTTGCTGCCTTCTGTTTGTTTGTTTTTCTATGGCAGAATCTCAAATCAACGTTTTTCTTACAGTTTCTGCTGTACTCATGCTTATGCTGGTTTTAGGAGACTATTTCTTGTTTTACTCAATTCTAAACCCCCGTTGTAGGAGGTGAAATTTTGAGGTAGATCAGAATTTGGTACTACCTAAAACTTCTTGAGTGAAAACTTCTATGGGAAAATGATGATGGGGAGGAGAAAACTGTTTTGTTACCCTTTGCAGTGCTTGTGTATTTGAAAAAAAATTTTTAATTGAGGGATCTCCTGTATCTTGAGAATGAAATTGCAGGTAACACATTAGCAGCAGGATACAGCTGTTGGCCCAGATGTGCAAGTGAACAAAGCTGAGTGGTGGCCCAACGTGTCTGGCTGCTGAACAGCCCTCGCTTTGTGTGTAGTTCTTAATCTGCTGCTGTGAAAAGGTGTCTTGGTTTGAAACTCCTTCACTGCCTTGTTTTCCTTTACTTCTGCAGGGGGGTGAGCTCGGGGATGCGTGCGGGGGAGCTGCAGCAGCGCCCGTGCTGGTCTCTGTTGCCGAGGTGCTTTTTCCATGTGTGCAGGGATAACTTTGAACTGTTGATACTCCTGCTGTGAAAAAAGGGTAGGATAGCTGGGGGGAGGATTGCACCAGTTTGTAGCTCTTCATTTAGTCTTTAGGTGGGTGATAGTGTCAAATACGTACAGCGAGAGGGATGCGCTCACAAGCACGTGGTTTTGACAAGGTCTTTCTTAAGTCCTTCAGAGCCTGCCTGAAGAACATCTGAATACTCGTGCTGGTTTATGGCTTCCCAGGCGTCAGCTTCCCAAGTAACGCGGCTCTTGGCGTCCCTCGCTGAGGCTGAGGACGGCACAGCAGCGTGTGCCGGTGGGTTGTCCGTACCCCTGTGCCCGGCTCTGCAGCTCTGCGCTGTGGCCCAGGGGCGCTTCCCCGGGGACCCCAGGGGCCCTGCTCACAGCCCTCGCTCCCCCCCGGGGGGGTAACAGGCGGTGGGAGCGGAGGGGTGCAGAGCAAATTCCCCTTTAGGTATAAATGAGGATCGAGACCCGAAGCAGTCGCGCAGTAAAGCAGTGACACGTTATCGTGCATCCACGTACTAGTAAAACTTAAAAGCTCTTTTCTAATTTGCTGAAGACGATGGGAACAGTAACAGTACAGGCAACACAGAGGGTGGGGTTTTCCCTCCAAGATGGAGTTGTATGCTTACAAAATTACTCTTTTCTTTAACAAAAAAAAACCAATTTTCTTTTTAGCAAGTATTTTTACAATTCTCTGAGCAAAAGAGTTTTAATTAGGAGCTTGTACAGTGTTTAGGCTCCCTTAAGCAGGAAACTCAGAAGATTATCTTGTAGACCATCTTTCCTCTCCTTTCGATTAAGTGTTATCGTTAACAGCAAGAGCACATGTTTACATGAGGAAGTAATAGTGGCAAAGTGCATTATATAATTATAGTTTTCTGTTAATGTGGTTTTATAGCAGGTGGAGTAGAGTTAGCCCACAAATTGCCAGGGTATTGGTGTGATGGTTTAAGAGGATTTAATTCCCAAAATATTTGAATATGAAATTATTCAATGGGAGTAGAATACCATAGGAAGAATGCTTTAAATGTGAATCTGTTAGTTTATTAGCTTGTACGAGCACTCTCACAAGGGTCAAATTGTAAAGGTCTTGTTGCTATATCAAAGTTCTCATCATAAATTTTCTTACCAAGAATTTGACTTCAAAGGGAGTTGCACATAGAATGCCAGTCGAGCCCTCAGATTTCATGATTTTTCTAAAAGGCTGATCTGTTGTTTACTTACTTTTTATCTTTTTCCCTTTTCTGTTATTTCATCATACCATTTATATCTTCCGCACCCTGCAAATGTATTTCCTCTTTTTATCTCAAGCGCTTTCTTTCCCTTTCTTGTACTGTGTATACTTACCTCCTCCTGAAAGCTCTCCCCTTATTCCTCATTTATTATTTAAAGCGAGGATGTCGCTGAGAAAAGTAGCCTTTTCATTTGCAGTTCTGCGTGTGCCTCGGAAGCCATCAAGAAGGCGAGTTTGACTGGTATTGATGCCTCGATATTTACCAAACTTTAGCTTGGCTTAAGACCTGTGTGCTGTAGTTCGAGGTGATGCTGACAGCTGAGGGATGCAATTGCAAATGCAAAATTGCAACGGGAAGGACTTTTATTTCATGTTGTGGTTTGTGACGGGAAGGGTTTTCACTTCAGGTTTTGGTTTGTCCTCAGTAAAACATCATCTGGTCTTTTCTTGCACCTTTTCCCAAATCGATGAAAAGCTATCCTGCCTATATTCCTTGCCAAATAGATGTTTTTAAGCACCTCGCGCCCCTCTCTGGGGAAGATGGAGGCAGGCCTGGGGTCGGGCAGGGAGGCAGCGACTGGCGGTGGCCGGCGATGCGGCAGTGAGGAGGAGCACCCACGTGAGTGGGGAGCACCGCACGGCAGCAGATGGGCTCTTCGGGATTTTCCTTCCCTGCAGAACCCAACAGGGCGCTCAGCTGAGGCGCAGGAGACCTCAGTCATCCTGCGGGAGCCTGTTTGTGAAGAGTTTAAAAAAAGAATCTGGAATTGCCTGCGCTTTTCAAAGCCTGTCTGCTGCTTGCTGCTCATCGACAGCTCCAGAAGTGCTAGCAGCATGGCATTTAGTCACCGGGAGGAACCCAGTGTGTTCAGTCTTCAGAGGGCCAGAATTAAAAAAATGTTCATTTGTAATGGTTTGCTGATGCACATACAGGCCATGCACTTCTCTTTTCAGGGATGTAGGACTAAAATATTCTGAGTGGCACTGAAACGAGGTTGTTTGGGTGTTTTTCCTTGCAACACAACATACGTGGTGTTAAACTAAGCTCAAGTTTGGCGCCAGCAGAGCACCCGGCTCAGGTCTCTGTGCGGGGACGCCGGCAGCTGACGCCGCTCGGGGAGGGCCCCGGGTGCCTGCGCTGTCGAGAAGCGGCGCAGAACTGCCCAGCACCGTCCGTCCCTCAAAGCAACCTGGAGAAAAACACGACTGCTTCGGGGCAAAAGCTGTTTTCCAGTCATTGTCGGGAGGAAGGGTGGTTTGATGGTGGGAGCGCTGGTCTAGGCCACGGCAATCAGGGTTCGGTTTGTGTTCGGTGACAAGCGTCCTGCGCGACCCCGGGCGAGCGGTGCCAGACCCCCGGACGACCGCGGCTCGGGCGGCCACCGAAGGCGTTCCCGCGCTTGTGGCAGGCTGTGGACACGGCGTCCCGCCTCTGCCTCCGAAACTGCAGGATTTTAGAAGGGTGCTTTGGAGGTGATGAAGTTGAAGATGGTAAGGTGGACAGCCGCGATGGTATGCAAGGAGCTGAGTAGCTCCTCAGCCGGAGCGGGCTGTGCGATGTTCCCTCTTCAACGGCTGCGTGCCCCAGTCGAGCGGCGAGCTCCGTCGGGGTAACCAGGCAGTGCGGGCCGTGGGCGAGATGCTCATTCTTTCCCCTTCAGTTTGGGGAAGGAGGAGAAGCACCACGTACAGACTTCAACACAGCTTGTATGGGCATGCACCGCATCTTACTACTGGAGACGTTCCTGGCTAAACAAAGGCTTAGTTAATACAAGCTACATGAGCCTCCTGCGTAGTGAGAGGTTCCTTTGGCTTTTGCAAGCTCAAATGAATGACAAAACTGGCTCTTTAAAAGAAAAAGTCTGTCTTTACTTACGGGAGTAAGTAAAAGCAGGGACAGTTGCTCCGTCTCAGTCTGCGTTTGCAGGCTTGCAAAGGCTGTTTACAGGATGTTAGGTAACGTCACCTTTCTCTAGGAAGTTCAGATCTCATTAAAAGGCTTCACTAGCACACCGCCGGAGGAGCGGCCGATACAGGCATTAAGTACCATGGGAACACGCTGTATCCAAAACTCATGGGTTGTGCTGTGCGCAAGGTAGAGCTGCCTCTACTTGTTCTCTCTTCATTTTCCAGTTTCCACTGCATTCTTGAAAAGAGGTGGTTTTTTTTATTGCTTGCCCTTGAATGTATCGGCAAGCCACTGCATATTAATGGATGGGCTCCTTGGAGCAACTACATACCGTGCTGTTAGCGTGCTCAGCACTGCAGTAGATGAACAGTGAGCAGCAGGCAGGCTTTGTGAGCAGGACATAATTCTGAATTCTTTCGTTAAAGCCTTTTAAGTGATCTCCTGGGAGCTTGTTTTGAAGTTTTTTGGTTTTCTGGTGTGGCAAACTCTAATTTTAGAGGCTTTACCAATCCTAGCAGGAAAAGCAAAACTAGTTTTCCTATAGGAACATCTCAGAAACGTATGCTGAACTCTTTGGCAGTGTTTATTTACGTGTCAACCAAACATTAAAAGAAATTGTTCAAAAATCACTTGAGGGAATTCTGTATTCATTAAGTACCATCAGCCAGCATTAGCTATATTTTAGTTACTTCAGAATTCTTGTTTATTTAGGGACAGAATTACTGCTTTTCTTGGACTAACTGGGCAGTGAAGACCTTTGTGTGGTGTTGGGCAGACAGCTGTCGTTGGATCCATTATTGCAGCAGATTTGCACAAAGAAGGTTCCTTTTGACAAAAGCATTGGCTGTTTGTGTCCCTGACCTCACCATTCAAAATGTTTTTAAAAAACAGCTGTTCAAAGTGAAAGTGTTGGTCTAGAATTCCTATTGCACTTTTTACTGGAGGAAGAAATGGAAGAACTTTTTTTTTTTTAAAAACAAACAAACAACAAAAAAAAACTAAACAAAAAACACAAATGTTGCCAGGCACATGAAGGAGTCAAGAACTGGGTGAAACAGTATGATAGAAGCAACTCACTCACTGCAGACAGCTGGACGTGACCCAAAAATCTTCTGCTGAAGCAAGTTTGTTTTCATGAACTGGCAATGTTGTTTTTTCTGGACTGGAAGGACAGACCTTGGCTGCTTGCAAGACTGTGAAGCCAATTCTCATTTGTCTTGTGGGATAGCAATTTTTATCAAATAGGAAGCAAAGCCTTTTCCCTTCAGCTATCCTTACTAAATATTTGTGATCTTGAACCACTGTGCACCTTTTACTTATCTCAACAAACAAAGATCTTTAATAGAATTTAGGAAAAAGTGGGAAAGGAACTGATGTTGTGTGGATCTACTTGTTTTTATAGGCTATCAATGCCATTATAGTCTTACTGAAGTGAGTGTGTGGAAAATACATTGTATGCCAGGATCAGTGAAGACAGAGCTGTGCAAGCCAGGTGAAGGGATATATCCTCGATTAAGTAGGTGGGATTTTGGTGCAAGACTTGCTTGCTTTGTTGCTTAAAATAATGAACTTTTGCCAAACTAATTCGTTTTTCATTTGTATGTGAATATTCAGTGTTGTATAATGAAAATCCATATTAAACAGAGAAAAGGTTTGCTCTATGTTAGGTTCAGAGCAGCGCAAGAAAGGTACGTAAGGAAATGCCTTTCTACCGGGAGGGTGACCCAGCACTGGCACGGGCTGCCCAGAGCCCAGAGCGCCTGTGGAGCCTCCGTCCTGGGGGGTGTTCAAGAGCTGGGCACGGTCCTGGGCACCCGGCTGCGGGTGGCCGTGCTCAAGCGGGGGTGGCCCAGGCGACCTCCGGAGCCCCGTGCAACCTCAGCCAGCTGGGGCTGAGCAGCCAGACATTACACTTGGGTTTTTTACCCTTGTTTTTTTGTTGCTGATGCCATTGCCCGTTGCTTTCCAGCACTTGCAGAAGACGACTACCTGCTTTTCGGTTTATCTTTTTGTGGCAAGTCCTCGTTCCCTTTTTGTCTGCTTTTCTGTTACGGACGTAGACCATTTCCAAATGCTTTGCAGAGTGACTTTGGTCCAGGAGCTGGAACATGTGCATTTGAAAGCAAAGGCTGTCCTGCTTTCCTGAAAACTTGAGGAAAAACATGCATGTTGTCTGTCAGCTCATGAAGTTTCTCTAATCTTCTGAAAGCTTCCTCATGTGCTTTATTAGTGTGCTGAAACTGAAGTCTCTAAGTCAGGCTCTCAGCTCTGATTGTTTTTTGTTTGTTTGCTTTTCCGTTGACATTTTGGTAGCAAATAAATACGCTGTTCCTGATTACTTCAGAACTGGAAAGGCAGTAGGAGCACAGGAGCCAGCGGACAGATACAAGTGACTGAGACGGTACGAGGATCTGCAGGGTTCACTGGCAGCTGGTGAATATGGTATTTACCCCAAATGAAGTAACAGCAAAGGTGCGCGATGGGAAGTGACGAGATAGCAGAACGGCTGCTTCATTTACATGTTTCTGTTTTATCTGCTGCTGTGTTTGCAGTGTGACTGTTACTTGAAGCATGATTGGTCCCAAGAATTGAGTTGAGAACTGGGAATAGATGTTGTCATAGTACAAAAAGCAAAAAAAAGAGTATTCCTCTGCTATTCTACTTTTCTGTTCAATCACCTGGTAATGCAAGGCAAGATGACCTGCCATTCATATTTGCAGTAATTCATCTGGCATAGTCGGAGTGTAGAGAGTGAAGCTTCTGGCAGTACTTTAAAAATCTCTGCATCACTTCTGAGAAGCGGCGTGTCCGCTCCGTCCGACGGGCCGTACGGAGGTGTTAGTCCTGAGCCGCAGAGGCGTGTTACGCAGTGAGCTGGGCTTGCTCAGCAGGACGGGGCTCGCCCGGCGCGGTGAGGCTGCCCGGCGTCGCCTCCCGCAGCGGGGCAGGTTCAGACCCTTCCCTCTGCCGGGAAAAATTCCACACCCGATCTCAAACTTGACTGCCGCATGGCTCAGCGATGCCGCCTGGCTCGCAGCTGTGTCCCGGTGCTGTCCCTCCTCGTCCTCCCGACGCGGAGAGCTGCGGTGCGCGGGGTGCCGGCGCTCCCCGCAGAGGGCCGGGGGGGGTGTGCAGCCCTGCGGGGCGCGGGGCCGAGCCGAGGCTCTCGTGGCCGCATTAGGTCGCAGGCGGTTTCCTGGGGCGCGAGTCGCTCGGCGGGAGCTGGGGACAGCGCGGGCAGACGTGGCAGGTTTCGAGGATGCTCTGGGTCGCGGAGGAAGGCGAGGTGATGCCGGCGGAGTCTCTTGAGGCTGCGGGTATCTACAGCGCTGTCTCTCCATCTCCCTGTTCCCTCTGAGCTCGATGCTTGAATCTTGGTGGTTCTGCAGATTTTGCAGCCTCTGACAGCGCTCCCCCAGCCACCCCTGGCAAGTCTCCTGCCTGCGCGGAGGGAAGGAGGGAGAGAAGGCAAAATACTTTGGCAGTCCTTGGGAGCGGGGCTTTCCGCCGCTATCACAGGCAACTGTTCGTGTCGGGGGTTTCCAGGGCGGCAGCAGCAGCAGGATGAAGGGGTGCAGAGAGAGGGGCGCGGGGGTCTGGCCCTCCCCTGCTTTGGAGGGTTCGTGCAGCTCTCCATTGCTCCCGGCCCGTCGCTCCGTGGGGCTCCTGCTTCACCTCTGCCTGGTTCTGGCGTCCCTCTGCTAAGGGCTGTCCGCTATCAGCGTCCCGCGGCGCGGGGTCCGCGGTGGCCGGCGGAGCCAGCGCTTCGTGCGCTTCTGAACACGGAGCAGCCACGCTCGCGGGGCGCGACGCGCTGGAGGCAGACGCGTGGTCTCAAAGTTCGGAGGCGATTCTGCAGCTTGTGGGTGTCATAGGAGGGGGATGTTCCCAAAATCTTCATTAGGAAAACACATCGCGCTTTTCCGTAGCGGTCCACAACCTGCAAACAGAAAGCATTTTTGCAGCTACGTAGACTCGTTGTTGGAGGAGCTGCTCGAGGTTGACAGGCATGGCTTTATCCCGAAAGCCTGAGCAGGGCTGTATCTTGAAGACAGCAGCAATGGGGGGACCCCATTGTGCTACGCATCATAAAGGCATGGAAGACTGCTCTGTTCTGAATAGTTTGTGATTTCTAGGTTCAGCTCCCGCAGTGGGATCCAGAAGCAGGCACAGGGACTGGAGCAGAGGAGGATGGACGGTGTTCCTATTTGGAATCACAGCCATTTCACTGGGATGTCACACAAATACAGAAATACTAACAAATATCCTGAATAAGATATATTTGTTTAAGAAAAAACAAAACCCCCAAACAAACAAACAAAACCCCAAAAAATAAAATCCCCAAACAGTTAAAAGTTAATATTACATTAATGTGCCTCATACTTGGAAGGAATATTGTTACTGATTTTTCTTCCAAATATAAGAATGAACCTATGGTGAATTTCCTCTAGTGTTGGTGAAGAGCTAGCTTTGCTGAAGAGTCTGTAAATACTTGGATCACTTAACTATGTTCCTTACAGCTCCTTACAGCTTTTGTTGAAAATTGGAAAAAATGTTAGATAGCACTTTAACTATGGTGGAAATACAGAGATACCAACATTTCCTTGCATGATGTCATCCTAGAGGGAAATTCCTCTAGCCGCTCTGGATTTTCAGAAGGTTCAGTGGTATTTTAATTAGTTGAAAAATGTGAAGACGTTATCCAGAGATCTTGGCCGAACTGAAGTTTTTACATTGTCTTCACAGCACTTCTTCCAAAACCTCTTAATTAAATCTGTGAACTTAAAAGCTTTAAGAAAATTAAAATAGCTGATTGTTCTCATTAGATCAGTATATAAAGAAGTGGGAAAACTTCTGAAGACTTTTTTTTTAGTGTGGGAATTTCCAATGTTTCTGAAACGTGACATTCATACAGACAGCTTATTGGACTGTTCCGTGTGTCATTTCATTTTTCGTGCTTTTCCTTGCTTAAAATGGGTATTTTTCCCATAGTAGTATATTTTAAGCTAAAGAATGGGAAGTTTATGGTGTCAGTGCTAATAGATTAGGGGTGTTCACGGGCTTCCCATACGATTTGCCTGATGTTTCAGGACAGTGTATTCCTTTCACTTGTGTGCCCAACCTGATGTATATAATTTTAAATATAATCTTATGTTCAGTAAAATAACTGTGGGATTGTGCAAGTATTTTTCTCTAGAGCAATAAGCAAATCATAATGTGAAGATACAATAGGTAGATTGATCAAAAACAAATTTGAAATTGGGATTTACTTCAGTTGACTTTTCCATCTCTCTCTAAACACTAGCTGTGACTTACCATGGAAGCCAAATGTGTGCTTTTTCCAAATGATTTAAGTAACCGTGAATTCAAATGGCATTCTTTTTTGGAAATAGATGTTATCAGGTCTCTGAGAAGAGGTGGTAAAAACTGCATTCCTCCCAAAGTGCTTGGTTCTGTATCTGAGGAGAAATACCGTTTTGAGTACCGTATTTGGAGTACCGAGACCTTTGAATGAAAGGTCTCCTCGCAGGTCGATGTGCTCTGGAGTGATTTGCATTTTCAGAGAACTGTGGCCCTTGCCTGCTGCCGGAAAGTTTACGCGCTGCTTCACTTCCTTCAGAGGTGGAAGGCGAGCTCAGTGAACAGCGGGGGGAACACTGTCTGCTTTCTTCTGGTGGTGGTGTCTTTGGCCGAGTTCTGTGGGTCTGAGACATCTTCCCTCTGATCACTGAACCAAGTGGTCTACAGGCAAATTTGCCTTTAAAAAAGTAATAAACTAAGTAGGCTATGGAAAGTCATAAAAAAATAGCTGGAGAGGCTACTTGGCTTATATCTTAAGATGATGGGTAGAGCTACTGAAACACTGCTTCAATTAAATATTACAGACCTTTCTTTCAGTTCAGAAAATTCTCTGCAGAGTTAATGGTAACCAAATTTTTTTGGTTACTGTTCCTGTCAGGGTGAGTGGCGTTGGGACTATGGGTGGGCATGTGCTGCAGTGGTCTGAAAGAGATCTGCAGAAATAGTCCTAAAACCAGTGCTGCTCCCTTCCTTTACACCCAGTTTTTGTCCTTCGTTGCCTTTTGCTGAGGCATTGCCCTGACAGCTTTGCATACATGCTCTGGCTACGCCAAAGGACTGGGTACCAGAAGTTCATGTTTGCTGTGATGTCTTGACCGTGTACATCAGTGACCAGGGGGATGGGGATTTATCTCCAGAGTTTAGAGATGTGGCTTGGTTGTTCGTGTGGGGTTTTTTGTGGTGGTGATTTGGCGTGTGTGTGGGGGGTGTGTGTTGGACTGGCTCCTGGCAATGAACTTCAAGTAAATGCGATGTGAACAGGTGTGATAAATACTGCCGCGGTGAACTTTATTTCACATGTTTTACTAGAGAGATGGTAAAGCTCTTCAGTCCTTTTTATCGTCAGTGGGGTTTGAAGGGGTAACCTGGACATCATGGCAGTGTGTTTTCTTGGAGCAGTGCTCTCCCTTCTGTCTGTAGAATAGAATCATAGAATCACTAAGGTTGGAAAAGACCTCTAGGATCGTCGAGTCCAACCGCCAACCCAACCCCCCCATGCCCACTAAACCATGTCCCAAGCGCCTCATCTCCACGTCTTTTAAATCCCGCCAGGGATGGGGACTCCACCACTGCCCTGGGCAGCCTGTGCCACGGCCTGACCACTCTTGCAGGAAAGAATTTTTTCCTAATGTCTTGCACCTTTTCTCCTTTTAGTATTGCCTATGCTTCAAAGATGGATGACATTGAAATTCTCTTGTCTGAAGCTGTGTTGCATAAATATTTCTGAAGTATATTGTAAGATCTACTAGCTATTTAGAAATCTAAAATGGGAGTAGCGACTGAACTGAGCTAAGTATAGTATTTGTGATTATTTAAGCTCATGGCAGCTGGAGAGCCCAGTGACAAGTATAATTTCCAGTACAAATGCATTCTAAATGATAGTGTCTACTGAGAAGACAAGGTCTCAGTGTAGGAAAAGAGTGTTTGTAAAACCTTCCAAAAATTCGGTGCCTGTTACAGAACTGGGAGTAGAGCAAGCATTTTACCTTGTGGAAAAATGCAAAGCAAATGCCAACAGATGTGGCATTAACAAAGCTCATTTAAATCTCCTGTGCACCTGACAAGTGAATAATTGCCGTGTGCTCGGTTAGCAGAGCTGTAGGTATCTAGTGCTTGGAATACATGCTTTGTCTTTATAGACCCCGTTCTACAGTTTTGCTCTTTTTTCTGATAAAATGCTGGGTTTTGCTGAGTACCTTGCTCAGGTAACTGAGAAGATACGTGAGATTACTTCAGTGAGTAGCTGCACCATCACTGAAGTGTCCACAGTCTGCGCTAGTGCCAAAAAACCCCAGTTAGTGTCCGCACCGTTTGGTACACGCTTCCAGCGTAACGCCTCCCCTCGTCTGCCCTGCGTCCAGGAACAGAGGCACTGTCAGTGACGAGCGTGGTCTGAAGAGGAAATCCAGCATACGGTTGGGTTGGGCTCTGAAAGTTAAGGATGGCAAGAACCAGTTCTTAAAAAGCCGGTATTCCTTGCAGGTCTCTGAAAATGGCCATTGTGGGTGTTTCATGGCACCGAATATTGTACTATTTGTAAAGTAGCTCAACAGCTCCGTAGGCACACTGATAAAAATTGAAATGCATAGTTGTCTGAAATGGCCTCTAGACTGCCTTGTTCTGGAGAGATGTACTCGTCTCTGATAAATTGCAGAGCATGAAACCAAGGCAGGGGGCAAAAAATTGCCAGCTTCCATTTACTAGTGCTTCAGACTTTCACTGGAGTTTATCGCTGCATCTTGTTTTCTTATTTGAGTGTTCTTTGCAAATGTTGGCAGCATCAGACTTAACCTTAAAAGAAGAGGAAATGTGCTATTTCTGTTCTACCTTGTTTTGTTTAATTGAATATTTTTTGAAATACGTCTGCCATCTTCATTTGGCAAGGCCTCCTTAATTCTCTAGCCACGAGAAGCACTGCTTGCCATCTGTGAACTGGTTTTTCTTTTTTTTTTTTCCTCTTTCTAAAGTTACTGTTCTTTTTTTAAACTCGGCATAGATATTCCCAGCAATTATGGAAAAGTGACTTCATTTCTGACAGCAGCCATATGATAAACTTGCTGAAAGCTTCTGCGAGCAGCTCGTTTCCCGTGAGCCGGCGCGTGCTGCGTGGAGCCCCGTTTCTGCAGGAGCGGTTGTTTCTGTTAACGTTAGTTGTGCTCCGTCATGGAGCATTGGAGATAATATGGAAATGAAAACATGCGAGTTTCTGGATTTGTACCAAGTAATTGCTAGTTTCGGTAGTTCAACAACATTTAGGACTAGCATATCTGGAAATAAACCTTTTCTTAATTTGTAGAACAGAATGGGTTGTTTTTAAATTATTTAAAACAAGTTTGGTACTCTGCTAGTTTTTAATCCTGGCAAATAGCTAAAGAGTGCAAATCCCAAATGCAATCACTGTTGGTTATCTTCCTTCAGAATGATTTTTATTAGTTGATATGTTGCAGCAATATGTATCTCATTTATACTGATGTTGGCCCTTCCTATCAGTGGGGAAGATGAACTCTGTCACACCCTTTTATTTAGTAAGCAAAAAGCTTCAAGTGCATTTAGCGTCTCAATTTGTGTGTTTTCATCATGTTTGGAACCTAGTCTTCAATGTTTTAAAACTACCGAATCTCATAATTTTATACATGTTTTTACCCAAAGGGTGGGAGGGAGGCAAGAGCTGCACATTTGCCCCGTTTCTGGTTGGTTTCCGGGCTGTGATGGACTGAACCGTTGGGGCAAACCCGCCTCGGTTTGTGTGACGCTGGGCACCGCGGCTTTGTGGCAGGGCTTGTCTTCAGAGGGGTCTCGGTCTGGGTTGGGTGGTCTCCAGGCGTTGTTCCAGGTGCTTACTTGGCTGGCTCCTGGTAGCATTACGGCTTGGTGGTATTTTACGTGTTAGACATGAACTTGTAATGATACTTTCATGAAAATGATTTGAAATTATTAACCCAAGTTTCAGTCTTAATATAGTTGCTTCCATTTCTCGCATAATTTAGTGGTTTTTCGTTAAATATCACAGAAACTCTGACTGTGTACAAGGGAAGACTGGAATAGGAAGATGGCAGGTTTTTTGTTGGTGTTTGTTTTTTTTTTTCCCTAATTTGACTGATTAGCATGAGGCCATGATACCCAGCACTAGTTTGTCAAATAATTTTAATTTGTTTTGATGAGAGATTTCATGAGGTAGAGCCTTCATCTGTGTAAGTAACTTCAATGAACCCTCGAGCCTTTCAGTGTGAGTAAAACAAACAGGATTTTCCACAAATATTAACAGTGAACCAAAAATAGCTGTTTTCAAAGAGAAACAGCTCAGAATTGGTTGGAGAATAAGAAGGGATGTATTATTCAGGAAGGAGATAGGAAGCGTTTGAGTGAAGTTGCGTGTGAATTCTCTCACACTTGTTGTATAAGGATAACCCACAAAGGTGATGTTTTCCTGTATCTGCAAATATTTATTACGTTAGGTGGATTGATATTTTAAACAAAGTAAAGCTGTTGATGAAATTTAGTGTAAGTTTCCATATGGAAACTATGTCAAACATAATCAAAGCAGACATGCAAAGTATTAACAATTATGCTTAGCAAATCCTTTAAGGTTTTGAGCAGACCTTTATGTGTTAGGGATTAATACGCTTTTTTCAGATACTTACTGAAGTAGGACTTTTTCTTGTCCTAGTGTATTAATTACTTGAAAAGTGGTCTGTGAAAATAGTTACATTGTGTCACTGGTTGTAAGGGACTTGCCATGTGTTTTTAAAACTCTGCCATTCCTTTCCCGCGCTCCTTGTGAGCCTCTCATGGTGTGCTGCATTCAGATACCCTTTGTGGCGTTATTACAAATAACGTGGATTTCCAGTTGATCTTCAAGCAGCGATGTGACTACAGTTAACAGCTATCTGCAAGCGTTAGTGGATTTTTTTATTTATTTCCTGAACCATCTTCTTGGACAGCTTTTTAAAAACTGATACACCAAGCTTTAAGCTGGTAGTGCAATATTTTTATTGCATTTTGCTTGTTTTCATCAAGTATTGTGCAAGGACGTGTAGAGATTGAATGCAATGTATCTTCAGGTCAAGGTTGTAATAATAATTTAACAAAAATATAGGAGCAAGCTAGCTTTTTGACAGTCATTACTTCACACATTTTGTATGGGAGAGGTGCGTGTGTATGCGTGTGTATACGTGTGCGTGTGTATGCGCCTCTTAGGTACAACAGAGATGCAGAGACTAACCAGAAAGTTGGATTTTAAGTGACAGGGTGCAGCGTTTGCTGACAAGGGAACTTTGTTTCCCTGAGCTTGTATGACGTAATTAGAGTGTTTTCAGCGTGGGTGATGCCCGGCGTGGTAAAACCGGCGTCTGGAGGTGGGCCCCCCCGGGGCTGCCTCCTCCCTGCGGAGGACGCGGCGTGCGGCCCCCGGCAGAGCGAACCCCAGCTCCCCGACACCCCCTCCTGCCGCTCCCCGTCGCGGGAGTCCCTGTCTTACCTTTGCGCCCTGGATTTTGTACCTTTCCTGCTCAAGAAAATAGGGGTTACGAGAGGAGATAAGTTAACATTATTAAAATACTGTTTTCTTAGAGCTGGCTTTGCAGTCCTGTTGCTGTTAGCTCAAAGGTGATGGGAAGGGGGAAAATGAGGTTTCTTGGTATTCCCAGGAAATGGGGAGACTCCTGCCAGCTTCAGCTTGCCCGGGCGTGGGCGGGCTGCTGGCCACGGGACCCGCAGTCCTTGGCCACCGCAGCAAGCACCATCTCCTGAGGTGTTTTCTCACACAAGTCGTTTTTCACTTGGGCTTAGAGAGCTCATTTTGAGTTAAAACACCAGCCCTAGAAATTAACCTTTACTAGTTCCCCTTTCCTTCTAGGAGTACGTGATTCTAGTTTACGTTTGTGGAGGTGGCACGTGGGGTAACACTAAAGCAATGTGTTACTTTGCTCAGCTGATCTACATTGAAAGTTGTTTGGGGGTTTTTTTGCGGTGTTGTGTTATGTTGTGGATTTTTTCTTGTTGCTTGACTGCTTTTTTTTTTCCCCCCCCCCCCCCCCCACCTTCTGCAAAGGTTGTTTTGTGCCAAAGTGACTGCTGAAATTCTGAGAAATTCTTCTCTTTGGAAAGTGGTTTTAGCAGCAGCTATCTGTGGGACACACTGCATCTTAACAGATGAAATTTTCAGTGAAATTCTGCAAAACAAAGCTCCATATAAAAACTTTGTGGCTAGGTACAGTATTGTATGTTTGAGATACACTTGGTGTAATATAATTTTGCTGGGCAGGAAACAACCTCATTCAGCCAAATTTTCTTTTTTCATCACACCAATTTGGAAGTAACTTGATGCCTGCTTTTTTCTCTTCTAGCCTTCCTCCCCACTTTTTCCCACTCTATATATCTTTACAAATACAGATTAAGGCTGTGCTTTGTGAGTTGATTCTTTCCTTTTTCCTTTAAACTACATAGTGTCAAAATAGGACAGTCAAAGTGGCACAGGCAAAATGGTCCAGCGGGATATCCAGGGCTCTTCTCCACCATTATCCTAAGATGCAGATTTCCAGGATAGTAAATACCAGTGATTGCAGAGGAGATAGGATCAGAACCATTCCTGAGACCCTGGAGAGGCAAATGGACAGGTGACTTGATTGCTCTTGACAAACACATGGGCATGAAAAAGGTACTACTGAGAAGCCTCCCTTGTTGCTGAGGAAGGGAAGAGTGGATTCGACTTGTCCTACAAGACATTCCCAGTGCTACTGATATACCTGTTTCTCAGATGCCTAGCCAACATGTTTTATTTATATGTTTTGGGGTTACGTTCGTTTTCAGATGTGCCAGCAGATAGGCTTTGCAAAGCTCTTCAGCATTTTTCCCCTTTATCTACAGCAAAGCATGTATATTGCTTTATATGATCATCTTCATCCTTATCTCACCTAATTAATTCCCAGCCATTGCAAGAGCCCTCGGCAGTGATGATACTTCCAGCTCTCCTAGCATCTGTTTTCTCTCAACAATCTAATCTGCTGAGAATAGAAATATTTTATTTATTAATTCTTCTGCAGCCAATACATGGGAACGTGGGTGAAATTTGTCATAGCCTAGCTGTGATCTCCTGGTTCTTTTTGAACTTTGTGAAAGCTATCACAGAAGCTTTGTATGTACTGAGAGGAATGAGAAATGCTTTTTTAAAAAAAAAAAAAAAAGAGAAACTGCTTGTTTAAATTATTGAAGAATGAGAATCTAACAGAGACAGAGTTGTTGGATTTTTAGAGTCTACAGAAATAGAGGAGCCTGTTAAGCTTCACATGGCATTGCATTCAAACTTCTCATACATGATACCAAATAACAGATTAATTTGAAAATTGCCATTAAGTATGGATTTTAATGAATGGTTCTGGATGCTCAGTTTAAGACAACCTTGGCTTCTACCTTTCGGGATAAGTGTCACTGTTGCTGTGGGTAGCAAGTGAACCATTTGGAAACTAAGAAAAGAAATAATACTTAAAAATGTGCCCTGTGTAAGCATGTTAACTCTTCTTCCATGCAGAGTGGACATATTTCAAGAAACATACAAGCAGGTGTGACCTAGCTTTAAAATGTCAGTCTGATTTCCCTTCTTGTGTTCAGTGTTTGCTAACATTGACTTTTTAAAGGCAAGGGGAGAACTCCTATTCTTTTTCCCATGCATAGAATATCCAGTCACATTATCTGTAGACCTATCGGGAATTCATCACATTGTGATTGATGGTGTATATTTTTTTCCACCTTTTTCCTCTGGATGAGGAAACGTATACTGAGCTTTTTATGCTAGAAGAATTAATTAAAATGATTGCCACTATTGTTATTGATTACCTCCTTAAAACTTGATTGATTAAAAGTCTCTTGAAATCAATGAGTCTTTTAAAACCAGGTCCAGTAAATGGAGATAATATTCCTCCTTCTCTAAAATCCAGAGCTCAGATGAAGGATGTCTCTCTGTCATCTGGCCTTGCGAGGAAACGCAGAGGGGTCTGACTGGGTAGATCCAGCGCTCAGTTGCTGGGGGTCACGCATTTGAGGAGGGGGGGGTTGACTTTGTATTCATTCGCTTTTTACGCTGATGATGTACTTTGGAAACCTAGTGGTTTATTATTTCAAAACCATTCTGTTACCTACTTCTGATGCAGTGTTTTGATATCTCTTATGGATAGCTGGAATATAAAGCTTTCTGTGAGGCTGCCCAGGGAATGTATTAATCTTGTGTGATTTTTTTGTAAGTCTTCTGTGCAGCGATTTTTTTTTGCTTTTTTTCTTTTTTCTGTTTCTCTAGGGATCCTCTTATTGTAGATGTCCTCATTTTCACACTATACCATCCGTTCTCTTAGCATTTTTCCTGCTGCTCACATATCAATAGAGCAATAGGACTGTACTTTCCAATCCCTCGTGCTAAAATAGGAAGAATCTTTCAGAAACACACCAATGACATTTTCTTCTTGAACTTTGAAAAATTCAAAACAGGTCAGCTCTGTACGGTGAGGAACACCACGGCCTGTTACATTTGTGGTGAATCTGCTGGCGTTGCCAGGAGGGCTGTGTACCTGCAGTATTACCAGCTTTTAAGAGTTTGTGTGTTTAATAGTAAGACAGAAAACGAAATGGATTCTGAATATTTGTCTATGAGGATTAATTGTTTATAAGCAAGATCATGTATTAATGAATTGGCACTCTAGTAACACTTTATGGAATACTTTCTAATATAAAGCAATGGTTTTTGTGATGTTTGCTGTAGAAAAAGAGGGAATATTGGTATGTACTGATGAAAAGAAAAACAATAATTTGCCGATAGTTTGTGAGGGGAACGTGTGCAGGTGTGTTCCTGCCAGCGCAGCGCTGCCGGGGCGGGGGCTCCTCCGGGGGCTCCTGCCGGCCCCCCGCACCCCGCGGC
The DNA here is from genome assembly GCA_013400755.1 of Pelecanoides urinatrix. Classification (NCBI taxonomy): domain Eukaryota; kingdom Metazoa; phylum Chordata; class Aves; order Procellariiformes; family Procellariidae; genus Pelecanoides; species Pelecanoides urinatrix. Next base: position 10,208 of record VZTQ01002791.1, on the reverse strand, counting down.
CCTTCCCTCGGGGCCGGGGCTTCGCCCGCGGCTGGTCCTGCTCCCTGAGGGCTGTTTCTAGCAGCTGTCTTCCCGAGCCGGGTACGCTGGCGCTGGGCGTTGCTTTCGGGAGAGAAGAGGGAGGACCCGGCTGTGGTGCAGGAACGCCGAAGAGCCGACGCGCTGGCCGTCGGTGGGGCGTCTCCTCTGTTCCCCCCGGGCCGGCAGGCGTCCGGGCTGATAACCCCGGGTGACAGTCGCCGGTCCCGCGTCGAGGGCTGCGGCAGCGGCGCTGGCTGTGGAGGTGAGCCCGGCCACAGCCCTGATCTCGTCTCTGTAAGAAGGTTATTTCAGGGGCCTCCTCCATCCAGTCACGGTTACGTAGACCAACTTCCCTCTCTGGTGATTGTGTGGTAACATCTCTGTGGTAATGACAGCTCTTCCTTATATGGAAAAGTAATTTTTTAGAAAGTAAAGTATTTTAGCTTCCCTAACTGAGTTGCAGCAGCTGGGAAGGTGGAAGGCCACAACAGCATCACTAAAATCTTCCCAGGAGTTACGCGCCTGCCATTTACGTACGCTGGTTTTCAAACGTGGCGGTACCTTCCCGTCCCTCCCATGCATCAACAGAAGCACTTTGGTCCGTGCTCCCGGGACGCTGGGTCTCGTGGGCTCGCGGGTCCCAGCAGCGCTGCGGTGGCTCTGCCCATGGCCACCCCTGCGGCCTTCGGCGCCAGCCCGTGTCTCCTGGGGAAGCCTCCGCCCGAGCCCGGGGGCCCGGGGGCCCTCCCGCATCGTCGCCGCTCTTGGCACGCACGGTGCCAGAGACGGGTCCGAGCGCTTGGTGCCCGCCTCTGGTGATGGGTGTTCTGGAGAGGTGCTGCGCACGGCCGGGCTGCCGGGGCCGGTTCTCCTCCCCAGTCCCTCCCGGAGGCGCTGGGTTCGTGCACGGCCCCGAGGAGCCCGGCTGCCGAGCGCCGGCCCTGGGCACCCTCTCCCGTGCTGGGGGCTGCCGCGAGCCCACGGCACCTTCAGAGGAAGCGAGTGCTTTCCGTGGGTTAAAGATGCCGTCAGCCGTTCTGCAGAAAGCCGGGTGCCTGGCCTCTGGTAGTGAAGGGCGAAGGTACCCCAGGGAGCGGGAGCTAGCCCGGGAGCAGTGCGGGAAGGGGTGGGAATGCCTGTGTGCATTCCCCAGCTAAAATGGGGTCCCAAACACTGCTGAGCATCTTCGTTCTGGTAACTCTTGGGTACCGCGCTTTTCAGTTTTTCTAAGGCGAGTAAGCGCCTGCAGGCGCAGGACGTGGCAGGGCTCCCGGGCAGCACGCGACCCCCAGCCTGGGCACCGCGGGCGCTCCCCCGACGGAGGCTGCGCCGGTACCCGGGCCGGGCGGCGCGAGGGAAGAATGGGGTGCTCCGTCTTGTTTAAAGTGATCTCTCGGCTGCGTGTGTTCTGGCTGTCTTATTAACACCTAAGTATTTACACTCTGGGATGTTTTCAAGAAGGTGAAAGGTCCTCCATAACAGGAGGGTTATTCTCGTTACTCTGATGCATTGTTTTTAGAATTAATTCTCAATAGTACCTAAAAAGTTTGTGTCCAACACATTAAGAAGCTAAAGCTAGGTACAAGCAAGTACATTTAGAAGGGATACTTCTGATACTCCTCGGGTTTAATTTTATACTGCTGTAATTAAAAATTGTGTTCAAGAGCTAGCCATCTGGACGTCAGATAAAAATTTACATCTGGCACTATGCAAAGAAGGGAAATCAAAAGACAATGAAACTGAAACTTCATGTTGGGACTGGAGCGGTTGGAGTTCCTTTAGGCAGTTCTCTTCAAGTGCATTTGTGCTCAGGATGTCAGAGTCATCCCTGCCGGTTTTAGCTGTTGTAGAGCTAAGGTGTATGTATAGCAGTAACCGAAACCATCTGGGCGTAAACTGCATGCGGGGTGTTGACGTCGCAGGAATGGTTCTCTGCTGTTAAATACAGTTGACGAAAAGACACTTTAAACCTTAAGCTGAGACTCTAAGTGTAGTGATAAAACCCAGATCTGTCACCTGTTAAGTTTATGTCGTCCTCTTGCTGTGCTACCAAAGCCAAGTGAGGGAGATAGCACTACGCATACCAGAAAGCAAATAAATCATCCCTAATTGGGATGTGCAACAGCAGCCCGGCACGGAAGACTGGGACAGAAAGCTGGACGTAGTGCGAGGAGATTGCCTTCTGCAGGAGGTGTCCGGGTTCACCCGACGGCAAGCAGGCGTTCGGCTGAGTACCTGCCTGCCGAGGTTGTGCTCGCTGTAGTGACGGTCACTCCTGCGGGATGTCTTCCTGCTCGACCTTTTACGACAGCTTTTGGTTGTTGCACGGTGTTTGTGGCTGGGGGTGTCTGACTGGGATGGCCACACGTTGCGGCGCAGGAAGAGTCAGATGTCCATGGGAATCCCTGTCAGAAACCATGTGGTAAATCTGGATGGTTCGTGAGTTTGGTGTGTGTGGTAATCTGGCTAGTGCCTGGACAAATTAATTCAAAACACGGAATACTTATTTTGTATTTGGGGTGGTGGTGGTTGTGGTCTGTCTTTTCGTGAACTGTCATGTGAGATACAAAACTATTATTGTAAAGTTTGTATGGTTGTGTTAGCCAAGGTTGTGTTATTTTCAATATCCATTGTGACTTGTGTTTTATTTGATTATACGTTGTGTTTTCTGGGAACCAATGTAATATCAGAATCATTTTATATTACTTATATTTTATGCAGAACTTCAGAGTGTTTCCACAGTTTAGAAAGACCAAGCAGTTATTTTCTGTTTTCCCTGTAGAATTCTTTCAGATACATATGTGTGCTGATTAAGGCACTGTTGAGGAGCTCTTTTTTTCAACTTGGTTTTGAGTACCATCACAGAAATGGGACGCACTCTAGAGGAAGCCACTGGGCAAATGGGGAGGGATTTTAGGGCAGGTCTCTTCAGCTCCTGGCCCCCAGTCTGTCTCTCGTCCCCAGCGCCTGGCTGAGGAGCTGTATTGGTGGCATATGGTGCACCGTGACCCTGGGCCATCTCTGCTAGCGAGGCAGAGCTGGAGCACTGCAGGGGAGGAAAAATAGATGACAACTTGAGAAAATTTGCAGAAATGACTTGGCTGCTCCTCTGCTGTCCTTGTGCTCCACAGCTGCCTCCAAGCCACACGTGCAGAGCGGGGCCAGCTGGGAGAGCTGATTCCAAATCGCAGCTGATCCGAGTTCAAATAGAGTGAAGCCGCCGTTGTTGGCCAGGCTGGAAGGGGTGTGCAGAACCTAGAGGAGCTGCCACTAGTACGGTGAGACCTACTGAGTGTCAGCTGAACGAGCGTGATTTGGGACGCTTGGAAAAATTAACTTAAATATTTCATGAGGTCTAAAATAAGTGAGAGGAGTGTTTGGGGATTAATACTCCTTGAGGAAAAGCAGAAGTCAAATCTGGGCATCTTTCATAGCTCGTTTCTCTATCCTCCTGGTTGGAGTGTGCTGGAATTTCCCTGTTCCTGATCTTGCGCTGTTGCCACTCAACTCATTTACAGCTTGTTCTAGCTTAGCCTCGGATGCTGTTAAGTTCTACGTTAAGTGCTTTGCGTCTCTGTGGAAAATAATGTATATTGGATAATGCAGGGTAAAATGCAAGCTAAGACACCTCGAAAGCACCAGAATAGACTTGGAGCCCAAGTCCTCAATCTTTTTATTATTATTTTTTAAAAAATATTTTAATCACGGTATTTGCTTTATTTCCTATGGTGACAATGTGCATTTAATGCATTAAGTCACACTTACAAGATACGATGAAGTCTTCAGTTAAAAATGCTATGTCTTTGCACTTTTATATCATATTTAGCAAGTAACATAGTTTAGTAGAAGTGGTTTTGGAAAGAATCAGTTGATTTTGAGCACCAGTGTTCAGAGTAGTTCTAGTTTGATCTTGTGGGCTAAACATGTTTTAAGGCTGGAGTGCATTTTACCTTTTAGTTTCATTCAGAGAAAATCCAATAGATTCAGACCTATCAGCGTAAGTGGAAGTAATCAGGATTTTGTTGTTTTATCAACAAAAAATTGATAGGAAGAAATATATTTTTGTATGTGAGAGCCTTCAGAAAGTGAAGTAAAAACATAATGACACGTTTCCATAGCTCCAGAGACACTAAGATTGTCACTCCTTAGTGCTTGTGTTGTTAAGTATTTGCTAACATATTCACAGTATATGCAAGATTTGGTCAATGTGGGAACAATGATGCTTTTCTTCTTCACTACTCCTTTCTGTTAATAGTTGTTCTATTTAATAGCTCCACTGAAGAGCTCTGAATAGCAGTCTCTCGCGTTTAACAATATCCTTCTGTTCTGTAAGCATAGGACTGCTTCCAGGATCACCTCTGCTGCAATTAGAGGATATTTCATGAGTAACTTCGACTTTGGGTTTTAAGGCTACTAAGTGAAGTGGTTTTGTCCCTCATTATGTTGTTCAAATGCTTCATTCACAGTTCCAAAAAAAAAAGTAATCCTTAGTTATCCAAGTTTACTAGGAAACTCAACTTTTTAAAAATACAAATGAAGTGGTTTTTTAAATTAAAAATTAAAATCTTTCCTTTTGTAAATATGAAATGATGCTCTTAGACCCTTCTTGCTCATACTTTAACCATATAAAAATCCAACCGTGATGGGTAATTGGCAGTGAAATGGATTTAATTAATTTCTGACCCTATCAACTTGCTTGCCTTTAAAGGTCTTTGAAATCCTTACCTTAGAGTTGGCAGTGCTAGTTTTAATATACGCTTGTTTCCACTGCTATTCCCTGTAAACTTTTCAAGGGTATGAAAAAATGCTGCAAAATTGAGGCAGGGAGTGTTGTGCCGTGCTGCCAGTTTGTTTAACCCAGCCTCACCAGGAGCCGCAGCCCTGGCACCCGCGGCACAGCCACCGTGCCTGTCTCTCCGCTGCGTAATTACCTCCTGGCAGCGTGGCAGTTCATCTTGCCGTATAGCAATCAGTGTCATTCAGAACTCAGCCAGGGCCAAAATCGCACCTCAAGGACTTTAGTTCTTCACGGGGAGGGGGGTGGAGAGAGAGACATACACACTCCACCATATGCATATATAGAGAGAGGCATATCATTCCTTTTGGGTCAGTGAATTTGCAGTCTGTGGTTGAAATTCAGCTTGGCTAGATCAAATTGCTCCCCTGAGGACCGTTTCTACCAGTCTTTAGCTAAGTATTCGTGATTAATTTTATGTACGTGCTATGAATCCGTATAAGTTTTGAGAACCTGCTATATTCACTCCTCTCATTGGGCTGTAGATATAATATATCATAATATATTGCTTAAAAATCTTAGCTGAACTGTAGAACAAAGTTGAGCATGTATAATCTAGGCCACTTCATTAATTGCTTTTTGTCAGTGTCTTCTGATCTGGGATTGTGCTGATGAGAAGCTCTATATGGATGGTCAGGAAACCTGGACTGGGCTTTTGCTTTGAATCTTTTGTTTTTATCCTGAATTATTTTCTGACTGTAAAGCTGCACATGCAGGATATGTCTCAAGATACCTGTCAGAGCTGTGCTATTTTTGTTAAAATGAGACCCCTTAATAAACTCCCTCCTTTGATACGGACCCTGCAGTCACCTGGAACACGGCTCTGGTCCCTGGTAAATGGACAGCTCCCGGTCACACTCGGCATGTCCAGGCTGAGATACGACTCTTGGGAGCAAAAGCTGCCCGGGTGGTGGAGGTGCAAGATGGATCCTGAAAGACTACTTGCAGGCTGCTTTAATGAAGAGGCCAGAAATAACCAAGTTACTTTTCTAAGGGGAAATTAATTGCTCTATAATGATATCCTCATTTTCCCTAGCCTGGTGAGATTTCCTCGTCATCATGCCCTAATTTCTAGTTAGGGGCTGCTGCTGTGGACGCTGAAGTAGCATGCTGCAGTGTAATGCATCAGCTGTGGGAGAAGACTCAAAACCAAGGAGGGCTGTAGCTGCCAGAACCCTCTTAAGCCCTCAGGAGTGGTCACAGCTTTACAAGTTACTATCTTTTGCACTTTAATCAGCATGTACTGTGAAATGATCACTACAGCTAATATCCTTCTGTTAAAGACTAGAAATTGGAGGATGGGGGGAAAGTCCTGAGGTTTTGATATGGTTCAGAAATTTGGGGTGTCTTTTAAGGATCTCTGACAGGCAAGTTATGGTTGAAAACAAGAGTGGATGTATTATACTGTGCCCTGACACTTTGAACTGTCTACTCTCAAAATAAAATAAGTGAAAAAGCAGCTGAACTCATACTGAGCTCTAGTGCCAGCATCTTCACGATGTACCTGTCATGCGAGGACACCTGAACTGGCTGGGTGGGTGGAATGTTGATCTCCTTAGCTCTAGAAAAGGCAATGTAAGAAAACTGATGTGTTGCTGTGGAGTTTGGTAGAAAGTTTGAGATTTCTGTTTAGATGTGAATGTGGTGACCTCTGAGGTCAGGCAAAGTACCAGGTTGGATGTGGCTAATCCGAAACCTTTCTAGTTTCAAATAGAGAGATGAAATAGGTGTATGATAGCCTGTATATACCAGATACTAACTAAGAGTTAGTTAATAAATAATTAATTCTAGTTAATTTTATTAACCTCTAACTGCATTTAAGAGTAAATCTTGTGTAACTATGGAAAATACTTTCTGTGAAAACTTAAGAGGGGAGCAAAAGGCAGGCATGTAAAAGCGCTGCAAGTGGAAAAAGAATTTTCACTTGTTCAGTTGGTTTTTAAAATACTGAGTATAGTGCCTTCACTTACATTTGGTTTTACAGGTGGGAAAAAAAAATATTCTGGCAATCATACAAAGGGCTTATCTTTTTGGGGTGGAAATCTCATTTCTCCTTGGGATCTGAAGTTTGGGTTAGCGTTCAGGTCACCTATTAAAGCTTCTCTCTGTCCGCAGAAAGCTGCGCAAGACTGCGCCCCTCTCCCCTTCTGCGCGTAAGCGGCCCGTGGGTTTTTGGGAGGACGGAGGGCACGGGCACGCTCCGCTCTGCCGCCGCAGGCACGCCGACAGCCCTGCGCTGAGGCTGCGGGTTTTTTGCTGTGGGTGCGTTTATGAAATGTCAGCTACTGGTCTCTTTCAGAAGGGCTTGAGTTGGTGAGAGACCAGGTTTTTAGTGCTGAGCTTGCTCCGAAAACTGAAATCTGTTTCAAGGATGGAAAATGATTTTACTCATTATTGTGTAAATGAAATTAATATGATTGTGAATTACTTGTTGTAGGATTTGACAGTTTACGTAACTTTTTTTTTCCTCTGGAATGGACTGTATATTATATTGGTGCATTGCAAGGTACTATGAGGTGGAGAACAGTCTTTCAATGTAGAAAACTCTTGCAGAATGAAAAATCTCAATATAGAGAGCCTGATACTGCCACTTCCCTCAGTGAGTGAAATCTGATATTGTGAGAAATGGTGTGCATCTTGTAAGTATTATTTAATAAATAATACTTGTGACCTCTCTGGGGGATGCCAGCTTCAAGGGCAGCCAAACAAATGCTGTGTTTGCCGAAGATGATGTTAGGGGCTCTGCCTGCGTGGCCTTGGAAATAGTCAGGCCATGGCCTTGGAAAGTCTGAAAACAAATGTTTTTCTACTGTGTCTTCTGCTGCAAGCAAGCAGGTAGCACCATGCTCGCCTCTGGGGAAACTTTTGAGGAAAGGCAGGGGAGTCGTGTGTTTCCCGTGTCTGTCCTGTCTGCTTTGTGTGCCTGGAAGTAGGACGTGATGTCTCGGTCCGGTGGTGTGACTGGCTTGTGTCCGTGCTCTACGTCGCCTGAATCCAGCTATTCGTATCGTTCCTGACCCCTGTGCCCTGGGGACCACCTGGTTCGCGCCAGATCCGAGTCCAGGCACGAAGGAGCATGGGGACAAGCTGGGGACTGAGGTGCAGCCTGATGGTCCGAGTGTCCCGACGCCTGCGTGGCCGCGTTGCTTTCCCCGCTCTGCCACAGGTTCAGCCTACCCTGCACGGGCTGCGTTGGCGGGCGTAGGGAGGTGGCGTGTCTGTTGAATGCTCTGTTCTGGTGGGGGTGGCTTTACGTAGTCTCAGTGTTTAATTTTCCCTATGCAGGCTGGTTAGGATTTTTCTTACCTGAAACTGTCATCCAACTCCTCAGTGGTGGTGTAGTGTCCTCCCTGCCGCTGGCTTCTGGCTTTTGCTTTTGTCTGTCTCCCCAGGATGGGGTCACCCCATCTGGCTGGCTTCTGGGACGAGCAAGGGTGAGTTTCCTTCTCAAAGGAAAGGTGTCTGTGCTCCTGAGGGGTCCCCGCTGCAGAGCTGTGGGTGCGAGGGGAGACCTTCCCGTCAGCCCCCGTCTGAGGGGGGAGGCCTCGGTGGATGCTCTCCTCCAGGATTGCATGGGGCTTCTCTTGGGACATCCGCTGTTCTGATGCCAATGCCAGACTCCAGTTGATGCAAATATTCAGGGAAATTAAAAACTGGAATTACAAGGCTTTTGCTGCTACAACCTGTGGCATTTTTTTTGAGTTGTGTTTTTTGTGCATTTTTTGGGGGGGGGGAGGAGAGAGAGGTTGGTGAATAAAGTCAGTTCAAACCTGCTTTATTCTAGTGGGGTTGCTGTAAAAGTTGTCTCCGAGTCTACAGCTGCTGTGAGAGATTCTGCAGAATACATTTAAAATACCTAGTATTATAATGTAATGGTATTTTTTGTTTTACATGTCTGCCTTCCAACTGCTCTTTCGTAATGGCTGCGTAATTTTGAATTGTTCATGCTAATACGCAGGGATGTTTTCCCGCTAGAAAAAGAGTTGTCCTCAACTATGCAGGGACTGAGTCCCAGGGTTTCATCCCCTGCCTCGGCAGTGCTGTCCAGCGGCCGTGCCCCGCGCGTTGCTGCTCGAGGACCGTATTTCTGGAGGTGCAGCCTTTGCCTTCCCCCCTCGCGCAGGTCGCGGGCCCTCTCCTGGGGCGAGCTGCCGGGAGGCAGCAGCTCGCGCCCGAGGGATGTGGGGCCATTTACTGGCTCAGCCTGTGCCAGAGGAATGGCGGCTGTGCTGGTCTTAACCCTCAATCCCAAATGTAAGGACAGTTTTTCTTCTCTTTTCGTATAGCGGTTCACATATCGCAGCATAAATATATGTTTCCAGAACTCTCCAAAAGAAATATTTAAAAAAAACATTTACAACTGTCCTTTAAAGTGTGTCTTCATCTTTGCAGCAGTCTCTTGAAGTAATATTTTGAGCTGTGGTACCCAGTGAGTGGATTTCAGTTTAATCTTGCTTGAGTGGTCGGAGAAGGCTCGAGGTGGTTTTTCCCGTTGTGACCTATTACCCATTTGGAATGTTTCAAAATATGAAAAAAATTTCAGGGGGAAAAGTCAATAAAAGTAATCTTTACTTTTTGTCAGCATCTAACTTGAGCCTGAAGCCCATTTTCCTAAACAGGAAAAGAGCCATTCCAGCGCCGTTCAGAAATGTTGATACTGGGTGAAGTGCACTTCCTTGTGACAGAGAAAAATAGAGGTGTTACCTCATTGCAAACAGGATATCTCTTAATAGTTAGGTTTAAATATACAAAATTTTCCATAGTGGCTTTGAATTTCTGGAGCCATGAACACAGAATAAATTTTGGCCGTAGTAGTATTATTACTGGCTGGCTGTCAGGAGATTTCCACTGATACCTTGTGATATTGCTCGTTTGGGTTTTAGTGTTGAATCAAGCCTACTGCTTCATTAAATGTGTCCACAGAATGTTCGTGGAAATTGGCTTTTGTGTTTGTTTTTGTCACTTTATTATACAAAGGGTAGGGTTGCCTTACACCCTGGCAGTAGCAGTGCGAGCACGCCAGGTTCGGGCTCCCCGGGAGTGCCAGAGCTGCTCACCGCTGTGGAGGTCCACCTCCCCTCCCGAGGTCCGTCCCTGCGGCGGATGCACCCTTGCCTGTAATTACAGGAGGCTTTCTGAGATGGAAAACAAGTTTTTAAACTGAAGATATCTTCCTGCACCCCCCATAAAAAAAGTCTGTCTATTCAGCAACAGAATTCAGTTGATGGTGAATGTTGCGTTACAAAATGGAGCGATTTTTCTTGAAAACACAAAGGATCAGCAGGACCCAGAGTACATATGCTTGCAGTACTTGACTTGCATTTTGTTTAATTGTCAAGCATGTGTTTATTCTAGTCTAGTATGCCAAACTGTATATGTACAGTAGGTCAGG
>VZTQ01002790.1:0-26801 GCA_013400755.1 Pelecanoides urinatrix | reverse complement strand
GAGGTGGTAGATGCCCCAACCCTAGAGACATTCAAGGTCAGGTGGGCGGGGCTCTGAGCAACTTGATCTAGTTAAAGATGTCCCTGCCCATGGCAGGGGCTTGGACTAGATGACCTTTAAAGGTCCCTTCTAACCCAAACTATTCTATGATTCCATATGAGCAGAGTGAATGTTGCCACTTCCCAGAGAATGTAGTGCTATGTTAGTTATTGCAGATAGGCAAGCAGGGGTAAAGAGTAGGCAATGCATCCGTGACGCTCTCAAAACCTTGAGGTTGGGGTGTAGACTGAGTGGGAGTGCATAGTTTATCATTGCACTTAACTCTTCAGACAGCTTTGCTACTGACACTCCTTTGTGTTGGTAAATATGAGGAATTAATCCCGTTCCTGTCCAGTGTGTCACACTATCAGCAAAGTGGAAATTCATGTCATCTACGAGCTGAAACAGCTCCTTGGATGTATTGAGTTACACAATGACTCGCTTGTTGTGGAGCTCTGGGTTGTTTGAGTGGTGGCTGTGCTTATTCCCCAGCACCAGGCTTAGCCCAGCCCAGAGCCCTACTGGAAACTGTCCCCAGCTGAGCACCAGTCCCAAAAGTGCCCCAAGTGAAACCCACTGCTCCTGCCTCACTTTTCAGTCTGAAAAGTCTGAAATTTTTCAAATACATTTATAAGATGGTGTTTTATAAATAAAGGAAAGGAATTTGCTGTAAACCTAACAGATCATTTCAGGAGGACTTGCTTCAGCGTTGCTTACTACAGGCAATTTAAGGACAACCTGATGAGTACACCCTGTCATTACCTTCAAAGTTGTCTTCTAATTGCAATTGCTAATGGTGGTGCTGAAGATAAAGATCTTGTCCCTTAAACTAATTGAGTATTCCATCACCTTCTCTTTCTGTTTCACCAGTGTAGAGATTATACGCTTGGGTAACAGTTTCTACATTGACTGGGACCGTAAAATGTATTATCCACTGAATGACACGCCGGCTCAGGCCCGTACCACTACACTCAATGAAGAGCTGGGGCAGATCAAGTACGTCTTCTCAGACAAAACAGGAACTCTCACTCAGAACATCATGTGTTTCAACAAATGCTCCATCAACGGCAAATCCTACGGTATGTTATCTATTTGTCTTATTCTCTGAGTTTTATTCCATTGCATGCCTCTTTGTCCACAGAGACTAAATGTGATATCCATAGAGAGTGTCTTTTAAGAAGCTGCAGTGATCAAATGCAGGGCTGCCTGTCAGAGATGCCTGGACAGCCCTGATTACATCATTTGCATATCTTAATATCGTTTTCCTGTCCCTTGTTTCCCCTTTTTGCCATACTTTTACCTCCCTTTTTCTGCCCCAGTATCATCCCAACTAAAGAACCTGCACCTTATTACTTTTTCCTCATCGGTCCCAGTTTTACTACATCTGTACTGAAATTTCTTTCTTTCTGATATCACTACCTAGGTAATCTCACACTTTTGTGATATTATTGACATGGTTACACAGGTATTGATAACCCTGCAAAACATAACACATAACCCACATAACTAACTCTCTCTTAAACACTTGTGAAATCAGCAAGCCCTCATGGGGTTATCTGCAAGTTTTGTCAGCTTCTCACACTGTTCTCTCTCACATTCAGCAATTTCTCATGTCATGAGCAGTGGTTTTCGACATCCTGTTCAGGTAGCTGAAACTTTGGTCAGCACCTAGTCAATGACCTGGTCATTTGTCTTTAGCCCTGACATACTTTACCTACCAGAAGGGAGAAAAGTTTGTAGGGAGTTGGAAAAAATGGGAAACAAAAGTTGTTACCTATGTTAGATCCTAACAGTCACTGACTTAAAAGGCTCCTTCATTGTATGGCCCCGGAAAGTTTTCTTCATACTGCTCAAGAGGTGCTAACAATTCACAAACTGACTAACATCGTTAGATTCCCCCAGAGAAATTAGTCACTGTTTATTTTAGATTGATGCTTGTTTTGCCTGTGTCAGACCTGCTGATGGACTAGTGTGCCAGAAAGATGGTCTTTTTTTCTCAGTGCTATCAGCTCACCTAATAAAAGAAGTTATTTCTTCCTATAAATCTTGTTTTGTGTATATTTGGAGACCACTGTATCTGAAACAGCGCTACTCTGCTAGCCAACGTTAGTGCTGCTCAACAGTTTGAAAAACATTCAGTCTGTTCATTCATGCGTCCTTAGTTGACTTTTCCAAAGTGGATGTGACCACTAGCATAGATATAGGGTGTGGGTTCAAGAAATTAATGAGAAATATGCAGAAAGAAGGCAGACAGTCTATAGTATTCTAAATGCTTAGCTTCTTCCTAGGAATGTACTTTGGATTTGCTGCTCAGGGGCATTTGGGAAAGCCATGCTAGAAAGGATGAATTAGTTCTGCTTCCAAGGAAGGTACTCCAGAGGCTTAAGCTTCCCATTGGGAAGGAGGTGTCCAAAAGCCTCTCTCTTACAGTTCCCAGGGCACCAATTGATGTGCAGTTCTCAGGAGAGATGACTTCTGAGTTTCTTCTACATCCTCAGGGCTTTTGTGAGGGAGTACCAGTATCTACAATTGACTTTGGTTACAGTTGAGGTTGTTGGTGCAGATATGAATCTATCATTCATGTAATTAACTGAATTTTAATCTTATTTCAATGAAGTATTGAATCTGGCTGAGCTGGGCACAGTCCAGACCTTCCAAGTGAAATTTTTCTTCAGGCAAAAGAAGTTTCAGTAGTGTTTCCTGGAGATGAGATGTCTTCCATTTCTGTGACTAGATCATCACTTCAGGGAAAATGAATAGAGCAATCTTGCTACCTAGATGTGGGAAGAATGGGCTTTGACAACTCCTTCTCTATGGTAGTCTGGGGACTGTTGCAAACCCAATATGATCCAGGAGCTGGGTTTTGTCTCACATTCCAAAGGGAAGGTACAAGAGAAGTCATGCCCTGAAAGCACCTTCATTTTCCTCCCAACACTACGTGGATTCAGCTTGAGCCAAGTCTTCTTTGCCCAAATGCCAGTCATTTTTATGGTAACTGCTTAGTGTTTCAAGCATCTGTCAGCCTCTGGATTTTGTCATGGATTAACATGGAAACTGATTGATATGAAACATCAGTCTCCAGTGCCCATGTCATGATATTTATGCTTACCAAAACTTTTTAATTAGATACTAGCTTCAAAACACTTCAACCAATTTTTTGTGGTAGAGGAGCTCATAGTCTGCACTTATCTGGAGTTTGTGGCTATAACCTCAGTCTTTCTCGCTTCCAGGTGATGTGTACGATATGTCTGGGCAAAGGATAGAAATAAATGAGGTAAGTGCTCAAGGGCTATCAGGATCTGTGCTTTCAGTGAACCTGCCTGCCTAAGTGCTAGTGGACACAACCCACCCAGGCATAGTTTATGCTCTTGACCCTGCAAAAGCTGATGCTTTTAACCCTGACAACAGGAATGTTTGTTCTTGTGGATGTCAGAGGATTGCCAGAGTTGCATTCCCTTCCAGTAAGCCTGGTTTAAACCTGCAGGTCTGCTAGCCTGAGTGCCCACTGTTCCCTCAGCTTCACATGACATCCTAGTGTGCGCACAGCTCTTCTTGAATACTTGGCCATTGATGTTTGTTGGAAACTTGGACTTGGTGGATTTTATTATCCTTGGCAGTTAATTAAAGCTTTGATGGGGAACCAGTGAGTTCAGTTGATATTGATAATAAGGTCACTGTCAAATTCCCCTAATGTCTGGACATTGGAAAGTGTAAAAATGGGTGACTTCTCCATTTCTCTCTAGCCTCTGCTTGCTGGCACAAACCCACGTCTTGAATTTCTAAAATGTCTGAAAACTGTGTGCAGTAGTCCAAGTAACAAATGGCAAGATGATGATGAAAATCCCATTCCTCATTCCAATGATTCATTTTNAGGAGCATTTGCCGTCACACAGAGAGGCATCTTTAGCTAACCAGGTTCTCAGCCTGAGTGCCGCTCTGAAAGGCACCTCAAGTGCCTGTCCTCTCCTGTGATTCCATAGCTTTCATGACCTCCCACTTATTTAGTCTCACCAATCTCTGTCATGAACAGCCCTGCAGGAGAAGGCCTTTTGTAAATATAAGGAAGAGAGAGGGGCTATGATGGGCAGGCATTGGTGTACAGGCATATAAGGGCTCTACAAATAACACTGAGACATATTTTTGCAGAACACAGAGAAGGTTGATTTCTCATACAACCAGTTAGCTGACCCGAAGTTTGCCTTCTATGACCATAGCCTGGTTGAAGCTGTGAAGCTGAGTGATGTCCCGATGCATAGGTTCTTCTGGCTGCTCTCACTTTGTCACACAGTGATGCCAGAAGAGAAGAAGGAAGGTGAGCACTGTTGAAGGCACCAGAGTGAGTGGTTATGTACACCCTGCACCACAGAAGCTGTTATTGGTCCTTTTGGCTCCCTGGTGATTTTCTGTAGTATATGGCTACACATAAATCAATGTCTTTGGAGATGCCACATAGGAAGAAAAAGGGCCTCCACTCCTCTGTGTGTTCCTGTGCTGAAGCTGACACTACTGCAAGCACTACCTCTCTGGAGTGCAGAAACTGCAGGTGCCACGGCTTCCCTGAGGTGGCATATGGCTTGTCCCACTCCTTCTGTACTCCGCACCAAGACCCATAAAGTAAAGGGCACAGAGCACCTATCCATGGGAGACTCATTAGCTCCACTCACCCAGTGTTCCTGCAGGTACTGGGTCAGTCTCCTCAAATCCCAGAGAGGGTGAAAACTGTGCTTTAAAGGCTAGAACCATTAATTGACACATATAAGGTGAAAAAAGCAATAAGAAAAATACATGCAGATGTAACTAGAAGGGGTTAAACCCAAGGAAGTTGTCCACACTGAGATCTGTTGGACTCTGAAGAGAGTGATAAAAGTCCCCAAAAGAGTCTAGGCCTCTTGCACTGGCCTGGAGGATGGGTTGATGGGACATGATGGAGATGTGTGGACAGAGGGTGCTTTTTAGAGCTGCACCTCTAGGCATAGACAGAAAAGCAAAGGCTTAATTGCTATATAATGTCTTTGATTTTGTATTTGTTTAGCCTCAGAAACAAGGCAGAAGCCACATTACTTTTTTTCTTGCATGTCAGGTAACTTGGTGTATCAGGTGCAATCTCCTGATGAGGGAGCCCTCGTCACTGCTGCCAGAAACTTTGGATTTGTGTTCCGGGCTCGCACACCGGAGACCATCACTGTCATGGAAATGGGAGAAACAAAAATCTACAAACTCCTAGCTATTCTTGATTTCAACAATGTTCGCAAGCGAATGTCTGTTATTGGTATGTTCTCTTTGCTCCCTTCTTTCCTTCCTGACTTTTTAGGCTCTCAAGTTGGCCCTCATTCTGCTGTGATGCCTTTTCCTAGGAGACCTCCTTTGCAATGCTTTCTGAATAACATTTACTTCTGAGCGCTTGAGATGGGCTGCCTTGACTTTTCAATTACACAGCAACAGTGCTAGATAAATACTTAACTTAAGCAGGTGGGAGAACATCTTAACATCTGAACCACAGTGATGGAGCAGCCTCCTGAAGACACTAAGCTTTTTACATATCTTACTTCCCTCATGACGATGCAGGAAAGCCCTTCCTTCTAATCAGCTTTAAAGTTATCAGCAAAATCTGAGAAACTGGGAAAGGAGAAAGCAAGGACAAGTAGAGAAGCCCACTTTCCCAAAAGGAAAATGGAGAAATGACTCAAGAAACCTCATGTAGCCTTTTTTAACCCTCCAATATCCTCAGATATTTCAGGAATTGGAATATCATAACTGTAGCAAGAGAGTGGTAGTACCTTTACTGGTAGGAGCAGTAAGAGCAGCAGCACCAGTTCCCTAAGAACAAATTGTTATTGACTTTTGAATGCAGATGTCCTGTCTGAAGTTCTGCCTGTAGGAACCACATAGTGCAACAGAGCATCTGCTCAGACCAATGCAATCTGGGTGCAGTTGCCTGTGCTGCTACTGCTAAGGTAGAGTGTAGTTGCATTATTGTCTTTTCGAAGCAAAGCGTGTCCTGATTCCTGGGAGTTTGCCAAAACTTGGTGGAGTTCGGACACCTCTGAAAACCTTTCTTTATTTTGATGGAAGTGCTGTGAATCACAATTGCCTCAGTCCAGGATTTGTAGCATTTCTTTTCCTTCTAGTGCGGAGTCCAGAAGGTGATTTGACTTTGTACTGCAAGGGGGCTGACACCATTCTTTATGAACTGCTTCATTCATCCTGCGACTCTCTCAAAGAGGAAACGACAGAACACCTGAATGTAAGTGTTTCCTTCTGCACAACATCTCTCCATTTGATGGTTTCCTTTTCTCCAGGTGTGGAAATGTATTTTGTATTGAGACAAAAAACAGATTTCAGAAGCAGCACCCAAGCACTAGTTTTTTAATTTTTTTTTTTTTTTTTGTGGGGAATAGAGAGGAAAATAAATTTATAAAGCCTTAGATCTCAAATCAGTTGCCTAAGCATGGGCAGCAGGTGCCACTTAAACTGCTCTAGGATATCCAGGACATCTGGACACGGATGACCAAATACAATGCAGAACATTCAGGAGACCTGTATGCCTCTGGAGTAGGAGCTGGAAGCTAGGCAGGATAGGTGAAACACCTGAAAAGGCACAACGCATCTGTGTTTTGGCAAATAAATTCCATCCAAGTCTGCTATTACTCTACAACGCATGCACCTGATGCACTCAAGCATGCCCTGGATCGGAATAACTGAGGTGATCAGTAAAAGGCCATAGAGCCGTTTACCTTCTTGAATACAATTCAGATCTGCAGTGATTGCGATCTGAGAGGTGTCGATCAGAAGGGACCGGGCAGGCGCTGGGACGTACTCACCTCCCTTTCTACCAGATTGTATAGGGGCATATTGACTGGGTGGCAAGGAAAATGTGTCACTCAAACTTGTGGCCTTTTAAGTTGTTGATTTGCACTGGGAGGTGGTTACTCGCCCAAGTGGATGTTTCAGCCAATATTTACTCCAGATACCAGATCCTGCTGGTACAGTGCAGAGCACAAGATAACAAAAAGTTTTGCCAGAGGGGGTGTGCAGTAGCACAAAGATCTCTGCTCACCGCCTGGGGCAGCCAGAGAAAGTTGCTGGCGCAGGAGAGGGCAGGGCAGAGTAGAGCTGTTCCTGATGCACTTTTACTTCAAGCCTGGGAGAACACCCCTGTTTTCACAAAGGGATCTCTGTTATTCCACCGAACACTGAGAGCCATACCGTCAATCATACCTCTGCAGAAAGCACAGTGACAAGGACCTGCTGAGATGTCATGACTGACTGTGCTCACACTGTGCATTTCAGCCAGCATTTTTACCCTAAAAATGTTGAGCCCAAGTCCAAAATTCGAACCTGTGTTCAGTGTTTATTTAGGCCTCACTATTATTCTGAATCTTATGTGGAGAAATATGAACCTGAGAAACAACTGCCTGCTCTAAAGCTTTAGAGCCAGAAAGTAGAAACGCTCTTCTAAATTTATTCTTTGTAAGGACCATGGATGGCAATGATAAAGTGGTCTGGAACTAGTTTTTAAAAAGTACCCCAAGGTTTGTCGTCTAAGTTGTGATTTTTTCACTTTTCCTCTGCAGACTTTAGGCAAGAAGTTTTACAAATAGCCGTATGCTTTCCGAGGGTCCTTTGTAAGCCCAGGTGAGCAGACCGTTCTTCTTTGACCTATTCTGCCTCACCACTGTCTCGCAGGAGTTTGCTGGTGAAGGTCTGAGGACACTTGTGGTGGCCTATAAAAACCTGGATGAAGACTACTTTCAGGACTGGATCGGGCGTCACCATGAAGCAAGCACTGCCTTGGAAGGACGGGAAGATAAATTGTCGGAGTTATATGAAGAGATTGAAAAAGACCTAATGGTTGGTGTTTCAAGGAATCTGGGCCAAGCTCTGGGGGAGGCAGCGAGTACAGTGGTTTGTCAATAAACAGCTCAGTATGACTTCAGTAAACATTTCTCTGCAAACAGCTCAGTGGGTTGTGTGATGGAAGCGGATGGGAATATGGCAGTCCTGGGTTTTCACTGGCACCTCCGTCAGGAGCCCGAAACTGGGGTGTCAGCCACCAGTGCAAGGGAATGGTTTTATTTTAACTCATGTGGGTGTCAGAGTAGCTTTCTCGTGATGAAGTGACATACCAGAGCCTAAGGGAGGTAACATAGACACAAATATTTCATAGCTATCCTTTGTATGTGCAAATTTATTTTACTGTCTTTGAAATGGCAGGCAGTGAATAATCCCCAGCGCCCCTCCATTTCAGAGGGGTGTCGTCTTTATTCTTGCAGCCCTGAGCAGGATGGGGAGGTGATGTCCATGAACATGTTTGTGTCAATTTGAAATGGGGCTAAACTGTGATCTTCAAGTCATTCTTCTCTCCCTGAGTGTTGTTACAGCCTTTTGAATGCCCGGGGGGGGGTCTGCCTGTGTTTTAGAGCCGTGAATAATAAATGAAAAGAATGTGTGGGATCTGAGGGGAAGTAATTCAGCTTTTGCACTTGCAGCAGTGCTTTCCTGAAATCTCAGAAATCCTGGGAGCCGCACCATTGCTCCTTCCATTAGCTGTACGCTCAGGATGCCAGCAGGGCCTGGGAAGAAGCAAGTGTGAGCCGAGGAGATGCTGACCTCTGGAAGTTGCGTAGTCCATGGGGCAGAGCCTACTGCCCTTTTGGGTCTCAACAGAGTAGTGGGAAATGCTGATCCTCTAGTCCAGAGAATACATTGTGCAAATGCTCTGTGGGTCATGTTCAAAGCAGGAAAGATGGAGGTTTAGGAGGTTAAGGGGCCAGCTGCTTTGTGAGAAAGGGTTATGAAGCTCATGGCCTGAGTGGAGAAAAGGTCATGGGCTCACAGCAGGAAGAAGTGTGACTCAGAAGAAAACACTGTTTACACCAGACCCTTCTCTGACCAGGAGTGATTTTACTTCCCCAAGGTGCTGTGGGAAGAACAGAGAATGGGTGTAGGAAACCCTGTTTGTGACAGAGAATGGATGTGAGAGCCAGAGTCAGCAAGGAAGCAGATGGGTCTTGTGGAGGTGTAGAGGACTGCCAAATATCATAGTCTAGTTAGCGGGCAAGAGCAGAAGTCCGTGTGTGTGGCAGGGTCCTCCTAGGGGCCCTTAGAGGGAGTAAGGATATAAGGACACAAGGGATGGAACATAGTTAGATTCAGAGAATAGTAGTAAAAATACTATTTATCATCGACTGACCTAAAATCTAAGGAAGATCCACAGCCAGGAAGGCATCACGACTGTCCCTCCAGCTGCTCTTACACCAGGTCATGGGCAGACAGGCAAAGACCTGTCAACAATACTATTGGGCCTTTCTGCAGCTCCAGAAAGACAACGGCTGTGGGGAATGCAAGCCCTTGTTCTCTCTTCCTGGGCACATTTGACATCAGCGTCCATCTTTGGCCTTCCAGCTCAGACTCAGGCTGTCAGGGATGAGCAGGTGCTCCCAGGAGGTGGCTTTGTATGCTACAAGCATTTAAGCTTTCGCTAGCTGGACCAGGGACTACTGCTGTAAAATGTGGATTGTGCACTTTTGGGGACCTTATGGAGAAGTTCCGTCAGAGCTGTTGTCTACATTGTTAACACTCATAGCTGAGGAATGATGAACATCCCAGGAAGCCAAAACAGATCTTGGGCTTAAAGCCAACCTCTGAATTTAGTCTCCCAACAGTAGGAGGTAGGTGGTAGCAGATGCTGCCTAAACCTGAACTAGCAGTGAAACCTTCATGTCCCTTTGACAATAGGTTAAAGCCACCAAGTATCTCCAAAATGCAGAAAAAGCAGTAACTTTAAAATAATGAAGGTTTGTGTCCTGAGCAGTCTGTGGTTTAGTTGTGTGACAGGGTGGAGCAGAGGTGGGGACAGGTCTGTTACAGGCTGAAGATGATGTTTAGCAGCCAAATGACAGCTGCAGTACAATATAGCTGGGAGCAATCTCCACACTAGAGGATGCATATGGAGGTTTGGGGACGTGGATCTGCAGCTGTCTTTGCCCCTCAGTTAAAACTCTATCTGCTGTGAAGGGGACATGTGGAAGAACATAGACCTGTAGGTCTACAAACATGTTGGCAAATAATTTCACGATTGTTCATGATTCATTTGAGCCTGGAGGATTAGAGACTAGAACATTTGCAGGATCAGGGCTCTACTCTACAGTAAATTTGCTGAGGAAGAATGAAAATCAGTACAACCTTATTCCTGGATTTCATTTGTATTTGCTTGAAAAATTACCTGGAGGTCTAATGCTTTCTCCTTTGCTAGCAATGGGAAGACTTACCAGTTCTCTGCCATTTTCTGTTAAGCTGCTAGGTGCCACAGCAATTGAGGACAAGTTACAAGACGGGGTCCCACAGACAATTGAGACTCTTGCCAAAGCCAACATTAAGATATGGGTTCTCACTGGAGACAAGCAAGGTAAAGGGGCTACAGCTTTGGATGTTTCTCTTCTCTCTCACCAGCGGGATGGCTCTGCTAAGACCCATATTCTTATTCTTTCACCTTTGAAAACTGCACAGAAGACAAACTTACAGGGCTTTGCTTCATGGCCAGCTAGGCAAAATTCCAGTTATCTGGAATTAGACCAGATATCTGTAGCTAGTACCTGTTCTTAATTCCTGTTCTAAGGCTGGAACAGTGTGAAGGCAGCATCCTTTGCCTTTGGAGAGGTAACAGTGAGCATCCCATAATCCCTGTCATATGCTGTGAAAAGGTGTCATTTTAGTACAGTCAACTGTCCTGGTGAAGAAGGTGGAAAAAATCTTGTCCTGCTTTCCAGGAACTTTAATGCTAAAGTGAATGTTGGGTCTGTTTCACTTTGGTCCTGGCATTAATGATCCAGAATAGAAATGGAGGAAACTTAGGCTTTTGGAGAAAGTGTTAAGTTGGAAAGAACGGTAAATAGACGCCGATGAATTCTTTTGAAGAAACAGTAACTTCACTGAAACAATGGTGTTTCAGGGAGGCCAAAAGTGTTTGCAAATAATTTCGTCCAAGAAATGAGCAGAGAATTTCTGAGAAAAATTAAACATTTCATTTTGTCATGTTCCAAGTGTAATAGTTTTGCTTATGAAATACCAAAATAATTTTTTTTCAGAATTTTCTAAACAAAATATCTTTATACTAATCTTCAGAACTATGGTTTGGGGTTTTTCTGGGACCAGGGGGAGGGAAAGTTAAACATCCTGAAAAAATTTTTTTGAATCAACATGAAATGGTTTTTGTTGCTCCAAGTATGTTGGCCAAAGGGTGTTTTAAGCTTTTTCATTCTGGTAGAATTATTTTTTTCTGTGGCCTTGTGAAGCCCAATTAGGGGAGATTTGCTGCTACACCCATCAAGGGGACTCTCCTGGGTCTCTTAAAATGTGACTCTGGAAGGCTCAGAGCTTTTTTGAGTGAGAAAGAAAGCTTCTGTCATATGTCTAAAAAAGCCACAGAGGAGATGGATGAGTTTGGGGCTGCTAAAATGGGTCATCTTCCTGGTTTATTTTTCCCAGAGACAGCAATGAATATTGGTTACTCCTGCAACTTGCTGAACGATGACATGGAAGATGTTTTCGTTATTGAAGGCAGCACATCTGATGACGTACTTAATGAGCTGAGGTAAATGGCTGAAGCATACAGCTTCATTGCTGTGCACTGACACTATTTGTATTTTGTGTTACTCAATCTTTTTTTCCTGTGGGCTTTACTTGGTGCAGTTCATTTAAGGACCTTAGATAAGGTCTAGCTGGCTCCCTGGGAGATCCAGCAGCTAAACACAATGTAGAAATTTCCTCTGAGGATAAACTCTGAAGCTTCTTGATCCAAGAGGTCAAATCTATATAAATGTATAAGAAAGCAGAGTCAGGCAGGCAACATTTGACAAGTGATCTGGAGCCACAAAGCCTAGAGCTATCTGTTGCTCTATTGCTATTGCCATTCATCCACATTGCAGTCCTTTGTCTGGACATGGTCCTTTTCCAGCATTATCTGGAAATCTACCTTCCTCCCTAGCCTCCTCAGTAGACAGAAGTTCTTAGGTATAGGTGGAAAATGGGAAAGTTTTTCAATCCTTTTCGCTTGAAATAGATGGTTGCCAGACAATATGCACAGAAAACTGGGATGCCCTTTGGGATGCTGTCCTTCATGCCACTCAGATGATTTGTTTGACTTTAAATCAGCACAAGTTTAGCACACACTTGTTAGAGTTTCAAAAGCGTGTGGATGATCTGCACAAACAGCAGCAGCTAAACTACGCATGTTGTTGTAGGGATAGAGGAAAAATTGAACAAAATTATCAAACGGAAGCATCAATTTTTTGATTGATAAAGTTGATTTAATAAAACATATATTTCTTTACAAGCTTTTCATTATTATTCTGGATTTTTTTAGGAATGCAAGGAAAAAGATGAAGCCAGACTCCTTTCTGGACAGTGATGAAATCAACATTCAATTTGAAAAATCATCCAAAAACCCAAAAGTTATACCTGATGAGCAAGCAAATGGGGTGTACGGTCTGGTTATCACTGGCCACAGTCTGGTAAGGAAGATTCAGAGTCATGTTAGGGCTGAGTTCTCTGAAGAACTGAATGTGATAGGGACATACTGGAAGTCTGAAAATGCCTTAAAAACTTAGGTCTAGAGGACTAGATTTTTTTTTTTCCTAATTGAAGATTAGGCTCAGTGGTTATCAAAGGTGATGGGCAAGGTTTCAGAAGACTGGAACAGGGAAGAGTTGGCCCTGATGTTAGGTGAACAAGACAGGTAGAGCAGCTGTATCAATTTTCATTTCCAGAAAGATACTAGAAAAATAATCGGGCAGTTTATGGATGCAGCAAGAAGATAAGATAACATCAGACATGGGTTTCAAGTGTGCCAAGAACGTGTTCTACTAAATATGTCTGATAACATATATTTAACAGATAGGACATATATCTTAAGACTCAACTAATAAACTGTTTGATGGTCTCTCCCATGACATTCTTCCAAGCAAACTGAAGTGATACAGTCTAGATGAAATTGTTAAGTGACAGATGCAAGACTGCTTGGAAAGTATGGCTCTTAAGGGCTCACTGTTGATGTAAAACAACAGTTAAGTGGCACCTGCAGGGGGCTATCCCACATCTATTTGATATTCAGTGTTTGCATTAACCGCTTAAAAAAAGAGCAGATAACAGCAGGCTGGGAGAAACTGCAGGCATGATGGAGTTCAAGATTGGATTTGAAAACAATTTTAACAAGTTGGAGAAATACTTTGGAAAAATGAAGAATGCAATTCAGTACGAACAAATGCCTTGTTCTCCATTTTCACATAATCAACTACACACATACAAAATCAGAGATATGTATGTAAAACCATCATCTGTTAGACTTGTGAAGAAAGCCTCCTGCTTCATTTGGCATTGGTAAAGTCTTAGTTGAAATAATTCAATTTATTTGGGCCATTTTCTTTAGGAAAATGTAAACCAGCTAGAGAGAGTACAAAGAAAACTGTAAGAGTAGTCAAGCATGATCTGGAAAGCATAGGGGAAAACTGAGAGAGTTAGGACTTCTGAGCCTGGAGAAGACTGATCAGTCTTGGTAATACTTTTCAAATAATAACAGGTAAATGAAGTAATTGAATTCAACTGACATAAGAGAGTTTTGGGTGAAATGTCTTCCTGGTGAGAATAGTGAAGTGCTGGAACAGATTTTCCATTCTTGGAAATTTTTTAGAACATATTAGAGAAAAAACAATTTAGATAGATACATTTCAAACTGCGTGTGAGGAAGGCTTAGTCTAGATCAGGTTTATTTGTCTATTGTATTTTGCTCTCCCAGATTGCAGGGGAAGCAAATAGGTAGACATGGAAAGAGCTGGGAGGTGCTGCCTTTCAGAGACAAGATGCTTCTGTTCCCTGTGGTTGCCTCCTCTCTTGATAGCAGTCTAGCAAGTTAAACTCCCAGCTCTATGCCAGCCTGGCAAATTACTATTAAAAAAATATCATCTTGCTCCATTTTTGGCTTATGTGCCATATATATGGATCCTGAACTAAAGGGCACACTTTCAGGCAGAGTCTAGGTTGTCAAGTACCCTCTCTCCCTCTTTTACACTCACTCCCTCTATAATTCCAGGGCCTTAATCTTTAAATCCCCACTGCAAAAAAGACAAGAGCTCTGCATCTGCATAGGTGAATCCTCTGACATCCCAGCTGGCTGCGAGTGCCTGCCTGTTCCTACTCTGTCCCTTCAGCCTGTAGCACAAACCCTGAGTGCTTTGCTATAAAAGCACCACTGGCAGCGGTGACAAGCTTTCTTTTTATTCCTGGAAAACGACACACTCACCCACACCCTGGCAAGGAGATATGTCCCACACAAAGAAATTCAAATCTGGGCTGTATGGGAGCAGCCAGCCCACATAGCCTGCAGCAGAGTGGACACAGCCAGTCTCACCAAGGCCATGGCTTTCTCCTGGGTGTGGACCACAAGGATAGTGTCAACAAAACTATATGTTATTTATTTATTTCTATAAGCCTAGAGCTTGAACAATGGTAATAGTGCTGATACAGTCCCATTCAAACACAGCATCTGTTCAGTGACATATCCCTATGTGCAGATGGATGGGATGGCAGCACTGGGGCTATGCCCACATGTGGTTTTGCTTCAACAAAGTGAGTGAACAGAAGCACACTAGTATCTGTAATGGCATCATCATACTAATTGATTTGTGTGCAGTTCCGTTAATATATGATGTAATAACATTTTGCTAGTGCTGTGCAGTGAGGATGTTGTGGCAAAAGCCATTTCTAACTGCACTGACTGGCTGGTACTAAAGCTAAACCATGAAAAGGTCTTTCTTGTTGAGCAAGCCTGCCTGCCACTGACGGGAGGGAAGCAGTGGCACTGGTGACTCACAGCTCTCTGTTTCAAAAAGAAAGGATATCTGGCCTACGGATTGTCTGCCTTATGCAGAAAGGGCAGTGGACCTCCTGTAATGGCTCTGTGGAGGAGAGAGCTCTGTAGATTCCTTCCATGCATATCTCCTGAGAAGAGACACCAAAGAACAGAGCCAAAAAGCATGTTCTGAGAGAAATATGAAAAGCTAACACTGCTCCCTCCTCCTCATGCAGAGCTGGAGGGGTGACCAGACATCCAATTATCTCTGTGCTTCCCGAATAGAAATAACATGGCTGATTGATTTAAAAGGACAGCACTCAGAGCAAAGCTGCCTTCTCCCTGGCTTTGTATTTTGCTTTGTCATGCCCACCTGAGCTCAGCTGTTTCCATGTTTTTTTTTAATTAAGTACTCCCAAATTGAAATCTCTTCTATTTATACCACAGATCTCCCAGAGCTTAAAAAATAAAAAAAGAGGGATGAGCAGAGACTGTCTTGCATGGAGATAGGCAAGGTTGTCTTGGGCCCAGCAGCAGCTTCGTCAATTTAGTGCTCCTGTTGTTTGACATTTCTGCTGTACTGTCAGGTTACATCAGCCAGAGCAGCTGTTGTGCATATCCAGCTGTGGTGCACCCAAGGTGCCAGATCATAGGTGTATGCTGCGTGGCATGATGTTGTGTGGTGTGGATGCTCCCTGCGACTGAATGGACGGATTCACTTGGGGTATCTCATACCATCCTTCTGCCAAATGGAAGAACTAACTCCGTTCTCATCTCCTTCCCGCTGCATGCTCTTTGTCAGGCCACGAGTTGCTGCTGGTCTGACCTGAACACCCCCTTTGCTCCTTCTTCTCAGGCTTACGCACTGGAAGGGAATCTGGAGCTGGAGCTGGTGAGAACCGCCTGCATGTGCAAAGTGGTGATCTGCTGCCGGGTGACTCCGCTGCAGAAGGCCCAGGTGGTAGAGCTGGTGAAGAAATACAAGAAGGCTGTGACCCTGGCAATCGGAGACGGCGCCAACGATGTCAGCATGATCAAAAGTGAGTGACAGCTGGCAGCCGGCATGCTCTAGCAAACTGAGTCGCTGATGTATTTGCTATCTGAGGTGGCCTAGCAGCAGGAACACATATCTGAGTGCCTGCCGTACCACCCTCTTTGTGGCACCGAGCGGCTGTGTCCCAAGTTTTGGCAGGTTTCTACAGGGCACTGTCACCATAGGCTACTCGTGTCTCCTGCCTTCCAGGACACACAGGAGGGCCCTTTGCTGTGCTCCCACCGCCAGGATGGCAGGAAGCTAAGGTCACACATACTGCCTATTTCTCTGTTTCTACCTTAGAATAGACAAAAGCCCACCGGGGCTGTGACATGTCCACCTGTCTGTCTGCATGGCCACCATCACAAGGGCAATACAAAGAACAAAAAGTTTGTTTCAGAGAGGGTCTGTCTGCAATGCAGAAAGAAAATCTTCATGCCTGTAAATAGTCTGTATAATGTCACATGATTTTTTTTAACATTTCCATGTGGTAGGGCCATTTGTCAATTACCTCCCTTGAGTTATAAATCATGGGCTTCTAGGCCCCTTTGTCCTTGAGCATCATTTGATGCTGCATTACCTCAGTGAATTTATGGGAAAAAAGTCTAACTAGGTATAATTAAATTAAGATTATTCAGAAGGGCCTATTGCTAATCTTCCTTGTGTTAATTTGCAAGAATCGATTAACTGGAGCCTTTTAATTAAGAAAGAAAAGGCTAAGTAGGGAGCTTCAAGGGAGATAAGTCAGGCAGTCAGTAAAGAAAGGATAAGAAAAGTTGAAGTGTACATGATAATTAAAAACTAACCCCCCACGAGAGGGTTGGGACATTGGGATTTTATCAATTCACTGTTCCGTGGAAACCTCTGAGTCTAACCAACCTCCAGCCATCAAAGTTGTTCTCATCAGTTAAAGCTGTATGATTAGCTGTCACGTTAAAATTATGTCCATGTTTAATAAACCCAAGTTACTATTAAAAAAGACGTGACTCTTCTATCTAATTATTTGAACCAATAAAGCCTAAGAAATGTAAAAAGGCTTCAGTCTGCCTTATAGCACTGTGTCTGAGAAATCTATAAGGGGTTTGAAGATTTTGCTTGTCTGGAGCAATATTCTAAGGCTGTTGGAAGGACATGCATGCATGTAAATACAAGTCACATGTCAATAGAAATTGAAGTTATTTTTTCGTAACAGCAGCTGTTATGAACCACAGCATTTATGCTGTTGGAAAACATTCAGAAAGAAAACATGAATTGTCACTGAGGGTAATTTCATTCAAATAATACAAGCCCAGTTACTGGAAATGCATCACCACAGCCAAAATCATAATGCTGCTGAAAGCATTAATGCCCCCCAATTTTTTTTTTTTTTTAAATAACTTTACATATGGCTTTTTATGAAGACTGGGAGGGAATTAACACAGTGTCCCAGTGCAGGGAACTCTTTTAAAAAATGGGGCAATCAAAACTCTCAGGGTAATGACATGATCAATAACTTTCTTGTTGCAGCTGCCCACATCGGGGTTGGTATCAGCGGCCAGGAGGGGATGCAGGCAGTCTTGTCCAGTGACTTCTCCTTTGCACAGTTCCGTTACCTGCAGCGCCTGCTCTTGGTCCACGGCCGGTGGTCCTACATCCGCATGTGCAAGTTCCTCAAATATTTCTTCTATAAGAATTTTGCCTTCACGTTAGTGCATTTCTGGTATGGCTTCTTCTCTGGCTTCTCAGCACAGGTAGGTCCAGCTTCTCTTTTCTCATAGTCATGTCTAGCATTTTCAAGTAAAGTATCTGGAAAAAATTTAAAAGGAAATAAACTAAGCTGCACCTGCCCTGCCCCCTTAGTGAATGGCACACAGGTCTGTCTTCTTCAGCTGTATGAGTATAAAGCAGATACTGCTTCCTTCACTGTGCTGCTGGTAGAGGACAGACGCCTGAAGACATTTAGGTGCATTATGAAGCACGTAGATACCTCGTGGGATTTCTGAAAGCATTCAAACTGACTATAGCCATCAAACAAGGATACAGATTACACAGAGGCCTGACCAGTTTGGCGCAGATCTGTGTAAGACCTGTGCTTGCCCTATTAGCACACTTGAAGCAATCAGTTTAACCCCAGGTGTGCTTCAGCAGCTTGCAAGAGGAGCAAATCTCCTGCAGTGAAAAATTTGGTGTTAGTTTAAGATAAACCCATCTTCAACCCAACCAGACCCCGGGAAGGGCAGATAGTGTGCAAGTGTTACCCCTGGGCTGAGGGTGCAGGGGTTCAGGCAGGGCGGCTGCCGTCCCCCCTTGCCCGCTGGCTGCCCGCCATGGAGCCCTGCTCCCACCCGGCTCTGCGGTGCCGGGGCAGGGTGTCCTGCTCCGGCTGCAGCCGGCAGTGGATGCTGAGCAAACAGGGCTAGCATAACGTGATCCTTCCCCCATGTATTCCCACAGCTTATGGTACGAGCCATTTAGAGCTGCTGAGTTTGAGTCACCTTATACTTTTGGTCTCAGTAGTGTCTCGAACCAAGAGGTTCCAGGATTTAATTGTGTATACTTTTGAGAAGAAAGAAAAAGCAGCCTTTTGCTAACTCCATGCTCTGTTTTTTTTTCTTTAGACTGTCTATGATGAGTGGTTCATTACGCTTTACAATTTGGTATATACCTCCCTTCCGGTGCTAGGAATGAGTCTCTTTGATCAGGTACTGTTTCTATCACCACTTGGATTTTTTTATAAGGGTTTTATCTCTGGATGCTTTGAGCTGGTTCCATGAAACAAAAGCAGCTGACTTTCTAACTAGCTATTGTGGTAGCCCCTAAAATAGTTTCCTGCCAGTGAGTATTGAGAGCACAAAAAAAGGATGCACCAGGGTGGAGATGGTATATTGTCCTGATTTGACCTGTGGGTTTCAGTGTGTGGTGAGACTTTTGGGTTAGGCTGTTGACTACAATAAAAGTTGCCATTGCAACACTCCCCTGAAGTAGTCACATCTTATTAGTTCTGTTCCTGAAGCCTGACAAGTGATTTTTTAATGACCACACAGAAAAATGAATGAACTAGAACTCTGAAGCCAGGTTTTCCAGGTTCAGCCTTTCCAGTGGAAGTCCTCCTGCAGTAATTTCACATACACATTCATACTTCATACGCTACTACTGTTCAGCAAGACATAGGAGCAATAAAGCTGCTCCTATATGCCTTTTACAAGTTAAATAAGTAGGAACTTGCTGCTCCGCAATGGTTCGCAGTGTTCAGTTCTGGACACTAAAGGCATCCAGGTCAGACAGCCTTGCCTGTGTGTGGACCCAGGGGAGGTATTTTTTATCCCTTAGCTTCCAGGCAACTCTCAGGAGAGCAGACCATGCAGTCTGCTTAAGATGAAGTGTACCTTCATTTATTTTGCAACATTTGTGAGCTTTCTCTGCACAAGAACAGTGAAATTCAACATGGAAAATGTGTCTAGGTGACCTTTGCATGTGGCACACTCAACAGCACAACTGAGTGAATTGTGTGCTGAGCCTTTTCTCATGGAAACGCATGTCACAGGGACATGGCAACCCTAAGTGGTCTTGTGTGGTTGGTTGGGCAGGTGCCAGCAAATCTGACCATCTCCTCTCTGCTTTCAGGATGTGGATGATCATTGGAGCATGCTGTTTCCTCAGCTATACGTGCCTGGCCAGCAAAACCTCTATTTTAACAAAATAGTGTTCGTCAAGTGCATGTTGCAAGGGATCTACAGTTCCCTCATTCTCTTCTTCATCCCCTATGGGGCCATGTACAATACAATGAGAAGTGATGGGAAGGCCATTGCTGACTACCAGTCCTTTGCACTGATGGCCCAAACCTGCTTACTGATTGTGGTGTCTGTACAGGTAAGGCATCCCAGGTAATATTTTTAGGAATTAGTTGTTGTTTTATGAAGGCAGCATCTGGAGGGCCACTTGGGATCTTGATAGCATTGTATTTGCTGCTGCATCTTGTATTCTTGCAAAAAAAAGTCTCTTGACACCAGATTACTCTCCTCAGTTCAACAGAACAACAGATTTGTATGTTATGAAAGGTCAGGGTGACAGGAAAGCGGAGTCTTTGTCTTGGGAAGTTTGCAGTCATAGCAGACAAAACAGTTAAGGCTGGGAATAGAGAAGGACTCATTCCAGTTTTATGGGAAGGGTTTGAAGCACAGGACTGTCTGTCTGCTATCAGGCAGTTATTTATAAGGTCTCCATTATGGAGCCGTCTCTAAAGCCTGGCCCCATGTGTGATGCAGATGCTAGGCCCACACTTGCTGGAAGAAATAGCTAAGACTTGGGTGGTACAAAATTCAGATGGTACTAGCAGGATGAGAGAAATTTCTTAAAAGAAAACCGATCAATCACAGCTTGCTAGATAATGGTTTCTGCTGTCTGAGGTCTTGTAAAGCAGGTGTATAAAGCAGAGGACAAGCTGTTTTCAGCACAGTTCTGCTAAATAATTAAGGAACTGACAACAGCTGTATTGCTTCATTCTTTCAGATTGGCTTGGACACCTCTTACTGGACAGTTGTGAACCAGTTCTTCATCTGGGGCAGCCTTTCTGTTTACTTTGCTATCACCTTCACAATGTATAGTGATGGCATGTACCTGATCTTCACAGCCTCCTTTCCCTTTGTTGGTAAGCCCTGGGACAAATTTGGATTGCACTCAAAATGGGCATACTGCAGGGCTTAAATCTGTCGAGTATTTCTAGCATGTTACTGCCTCTCAAGAGGCAATAACAGAATATATTGATCACCTTTTCTACAAGAAATGCCAGGGTATTTCTGAGGGCTGCTGGGAATGCTTATTTTGAATCCCATCCATCCAGGTGAACATGTGCCACATTCACTTCCTTGCATAAGAATGCACATTCATATGCAGCCACAGGAATGGCCTTTTAAATAAACCTACTGAGCTGGCTGGAATGCTTTCTGCTGCTCTTTCATATTCTATATGGCTTTTAGCATCAAAAATGCTGAGTGAGAGAAGACAGAGTGTCTATTCAGTTTCCAAAGACAGGTGGTACGTCCCTTGCCAGGGATATCTCTATCTGCTGCTCTGTTGGTACTACATAGGTCAAATTAGCCACAATGCTGAGGGCCGCTTAATAAGGTCTCTGTCTGAAACCTTTTTTAATGAAAATGTTTCTAGTCTGGACTCAGACAACTTGTTTACTTTAATTTCAGTGGAGTTGTATTACAGCAGAATTTGGCCAACTGAAAAGAAAACATTCAGCAACTTTACCGCCAACAACAGCATCATTAAGCCCTGTAATGAGGGTTTTGCAGACTGTTTGTTCTAACTTAAATTCCTTAAGTTTTGGAGATGCCAGAAGTGAACACTTTGGTTTCAAAGAAGGTGGCAGTGTCACGCCAGCACATGGCAGTTACTCTGCCAATACACCCATTAGGCTACACTGTCCGTGCAGACACCCAGAGCAACACGTGCTCCTCTCGTAAAGAGCTGTGATCCTACCGTCTGCTGGGCAGACAGAGTCAGAACTCCATATGCTTCAGGAAATGGTGCTGGAAAGTAAGAAAATACCATTCCTCCTTTTGCACTAGAGTCCTGGCAAAAGGTGAGAGGGCTGGACTGCTGCAGAAGAAGGTCTCCTGAATATTTACATCAATCCTTTGCACTGATTTGACTCTTTGTGCAGCGATGAGGCATTCGCTCTGACATCCTTGTCTCCCTGAGTTGTTGCTGCAGTTGTGTCTGGACACTGCATTTTTCTTTGTTTGTCTCAGTGATATTGGTGTTGCTGTCCCCTCTACAGCAAGTTGATTTCACTGTTAGAGATGGTGTCTGCTTTATGTTTTGGTCTGTTTGCCAAGTGCTTTGGAATCACAGAGAATGAAAGGTTCAGGTGGATGATAGTGAGAGGTGCTGCTGTTATGGTTTTAATCATGCTTTTGTTTTTCAGGTACGGCTCGAAACACCCTCAGCCAACCAAATGTGTGGCTAGCAATCTTCCTCAGCATCATCCTCTGTGTGCTGCCTGTAGTCGGCTTTCGATTCCTGAAGGCTCAGTTAAAGCCAACTCCCAGTGATAAAGTAAGAACATACTCTATTAAACCATAAATGCTGCTTACTCACCCAAGCTTACCATAGAGCCATAGTACATGGGCTTGGCATTGCTCAGAATGCATGTCCCTGTAGGTGCGAGTGCTGCCATTCTTCTGTCCCCTAGTCCCTTAAGAAGGAGGACTGAATTCGGGTTTTGGCACAGTTCAAACCATCTGCAGCTGGGACCAAGGCTGAGATTATTTAGATGTGGATTAGATTGCAGTGGAGTGAGGAAGCTGCACTATTTTTAGGTGCAGGGTTTAAGTGGCTCAGTGGCAAAGGAGTGGTGTGTTCCTCCTGCCCTGCTGCCATAGAGTTTTTAGCCTGCCAGACCGCAGCCCTTCACCCTCCACCCAGGCCTACGTGTTTGCTGGGGATTTTTTTTCACTTCAGAATTTACTTCATTTGTAGCCAATGATTATATGCCCCCGCTGAAACCAGCTGCCCTCCCATCCCCAGGAATATGAAGATGAGGTCACTACGGCAGGGAGAGGCAGGGAGAGATGGAGTGGGCAGAGAGTGCACAGCTCGCTACAGCCAATGGACCCCTCAAGAAGATCAACATAAACACAGCTACCCGGGCTGGCTTTCAAACAAGAGCATCTGCTAAATGCTGCTGCCACCTGGTGCTTCCCTCCTCTTCCTGCACTGAGCTGCGAGACACGAGTGTCTCAGTGGCGTCCCAAGGGCACGCACCTCAGTGCTGCTCAGTGACTGCCCTGATCACCCTTGGGATGTCTGTGACGCTCCCCGGGTGCTCCAGGACTGTTGGAGAATGAGTGAAGGGGAATTCTCAGCCCTTGCAGAGGGGGTAGGTGGGTGCTAGAGAAGACTGCTAGGTAGGGAGGTCCTCAGGACACACTTAGAGGTGTGTAAAAATGGGCTGTTTACCCTTCAGTTGCGTAGAAGTCTGACACAGCTGTGGTCCAGAATCCCAGCCTCAGAGCTTGGGTTGAGCATCTCTCTCTAGTGCAAAATCACTTTACTTTTCTACTTCCTCTGAGGACCGAATTGTCACAGGAGAGGAGTGTTTGACTTTCCTGCTGTACGGAAATCCCCAGCTGGCGGTATGAGAGGAACTTACATACAGATTTGATGCTTAGAGAGCCCAAGTACCTACAGCGGCCACTGACCCAAGCAGAAAGGACAGGGGTCCAGTACCTGAGGATTCTGAGCCACGGGCACTCAGTACTGGCCTCCTGCCTTTGACAGCCCCTTTCTGAAAAGATGCCTGCCGCAGATGATCTCGGTGGCCACGTGGGAGCAGAGCCCACTACCTGCAAATAAAGTGCATTATTTCTTTCCCTCTGCCAAGGAATATGAGAATCTATTGATCACCATTCTCATCATAAAAAGCTTTTACATATCGGAGATCTCCTGTAGTAGTCTCTTTTCTAGATTAAGTAAGCCAATTTTTTAATGTTTTCTTATTTGTTTTCTGGACTTCTGACTATTGTTGAGATTACCTTCACATTTTGGGTAACTTGACTGAAGTGCCTAAAACAGCTGCTAAAACAGTAATACCCCAACCGAGGCATTGCAAAGCTGTGAGGAACAATGCACTGAAATCATCCTCCCCCATGTCTTACAGACACACTCCCATTAAAGCCTCTTAGAGTAAGATTTGCTTTTCCTTTTACCAGGCTGCCACCCTGTGCTGCCAGTTCTTGCTCCGAAACTACTCCTGCCATCCTGTTTTCTCAATCATTTTTGGCTTTGAATCCCTGCTTCAGTTACTCTTTCTTTGCTCCTCTTCTATTGTGCTTATGAATAATGATGCACTTCCCATTTTTTCCATCTTATTTTCTGATTTCAGGTCCTGCTCAAGATCAAAGAAGCCAAGAAGAGGCCACCTCCACCCTCACCCAAGAGACGCCTGCGTCGGACCAGCACCCGCCGCTCCGGCTATGCCTTCTCCCATCAGCACGGCTTTGGAGCACTCATTATGTCTGGGAGGAACATGCGGCCAAAATCACCTTTTGCCACAACAGGAACATTTTCACCAAATAGTGACAAACATAAGCACAAANTAAGCACAAAGGACTGTAAAAAAAAAAAAAAAAAAAAAAAAAAAGAAAGACAAAAAACCAACAAAGCAAACCAAAGTAAAGGGTTGTCAGGAGAGGAGGCTGTGCACCCTGCAAAGCACCGAGCCAGTGGCTGCCTAGAGGTCTGCCTTCTGGGCTAGGAAATCAAGGACTTGGGCCTTTCCTTTCACCCACATGCACCCTCTGACTTCAACTTCTCTTCCAAAGATGTGTGCCGCTGCCCAGGAAAGCGGGCAGGATGAATTAGAGCTGTTGCCTGGTATCTCAGAGGGCCTCCCTGGAAGAAAACAGAACATGCTGTGGGAGGCATCTCTGCTCCCTTAGATTGTTCATAACACTTTTTTTTTTTTCCTGCCTTTAACTACATACCTCAGAGCAAAGAGAAGTCCAGGCTGAGGAAAAGGCTGAATTGGCGATGTCTTTCTCATTCACGTGCCTTTGTTTCTCTGGGCTGTATTACTGGGGTGACAGTATTGACCCCAGGTGTGCCTTAGGTCCAGCCATACAACCCCCACATCCCCAATCTGTGTAATTTTGTAGCCTTTTGACTGTATGCAGGCACTTTGGAAGGCATGAGTTGGAAATAATCTTCTTCCAAACTAATGGTTAATCCAGTTTCTCAAGAGATGGCCAGTGCCCAAACACCACCCTCTTCCTGCATCTGCAGCCAGGAAGTGCTGCAAGCTCAGAGAAAACCTTAGTTGGTCAAGGGACAAGGACTTGGCCTTCATCAGCCTGCCCTGTTTTATCTGCCTTGCAAATCTGCTCTTGTAAAGGATCGTTGTCCTCGGAGCCCTCCTCAGGTTTTGTAGCTGGGCACCAGCCATTTCATTTAGACTTAAAATAAAAGGGCAAAAGAAGCTCAGGCGCCCATAAGGATCAAACCATAAAATCTGGCCCTGAGAAGCCCCTGTTATGGTTAGGGCTCTTCTGAGCTGCCGGCACTGGGTTCTTTCTCACCGTAACAGACTGAGGCACACGCACATGAGACTTGATGGAAATCACACAAGCGGCATCAGAGGCAGAGATGCTATTTCACGGCTAGCGCAGGGTGTCCTGCCCTTTGCTCCGCCGGCGCTGTCGCTCAGCGTAAGGGATGAAGCCCGACCCGGCGGCTCCCTCACCCTCCCTGATGAGCGGTGTGGTCAAGTTTCAGAGGAACTTAGTGAGGGCTCGGGGGCCTCTGCAGAGATTCTCTGTACTGGCTAATACTTTATTTGGGAACTGCTCTTCTGTCAATCATGAGTTGCAGAGAGCTGGAAATCCTACCAGTCTGGCTGCCAGCAGAGGGACCTGAGATGCACAGACACAGCCAAAGACATGCTGATCCTGAGGGACTGGGGTTTGCTCACTGCTTTGTTACACCAGCTCCATAACCAGCGGGGTTACTCGGTGGAAGGCCACGGCGGCAGCGTGAGAGTCTGTCCTGCCAGCACTGCTGAGCTGTCTAAATGGAGCTTTTTTTGTGCAGAGGACTAAGCAGCGTTGGCTGTTTTATTTTTTTACAGCTCCTTTATACAAATTTAGACACCTTCCTTGTTTTAAGTTAGATTTTTCTGCACAGTAACCATCTAGTATTTATTGGGAACTCTCTGCCTTGAGTCTCTGAGCTATGGGTGGAGGCAATGTATGATGGCAACAGGACAGCCATGTCCCCATTTCATCCGGTCTGCATATAAGACCTTGCTGCCTGTGGTCCCAGTTTCAGCAGTTACTGTGTAAGATTATTTAAGCTCTAATAGGTTTCATCTCCCCGCATTTATCTCAGCACAGAAAAAAACAGTCTGTTGCACCTGCTGCTTTGGGAGGCTCGTTACAAACTGTGGTATTAAATTTCAGCATAGCCAGTGCAAAACTAGAGCTGAGACTGGATCCAGACTTTAGCAGCTGGGAGCTGCTTGCTAGGGAGAGAGCAAATTCTAATCTGGTGCTCTCCGCTGCAAGGAGATACCCAAGTAAAGTGAGAGCCTGCACCCTGACTGATGAAACCGCTGTGATAGTGCTTGTCACAGCCCTCTGATTTACCATTGACTTTGCAGAGACAATCACGGCTTTCTGATGAGGATTATGTCTTTCACAGTCAGCCTCCCTGGGGCTAGAGGAAAAAAGGAGATTTTATGCAGGTAAGCAGACATACCCACCATACCCAGACTGGTCTGTGGACCGAGAGTCCTATAAAAGGTGTTCCTAGCATGATGCAGCAGAACATAATGCAGGGCAGCAGAGGCAGACCTTTTGCTGACAGAGCAAGGCAATTCTGAGACTGTCACTCTCCTCATATGGTTTACGTGCAAAGCACTCACCTTCTGGCTGAAGGGGACTTGCAAATGCTGCATAGGACGTACAGGGGATAATACAGCTGTTGGTGAACTTGCGCAAATATTTCAGTGGTTTGACAAGATCAGCATATCAGCTGGCAGTGATGTCTGTCCTACATCACTCCTGATTTTGTAAAATAATGTTTTTTTAAATAAAAAGAGAATATTGGGATGACCAATTCCTTGCCAGTTTGCTAATTGATCAAAGGAGTTTTTAATAACCAGCTGTGGATGTTATTCCTGGACCTCCAAAAGCGGGAGAATGGTCTGTGGGAAGATGGATCTGAGATGATCGCGCTTTTCATGTGGTATCCTATTTGGGAAAAAAAAACCAAAACAAACAAATTCTCAAACTTTG
Source organism: Pelecanoides urinatrix (assembly GCA_013400755.1). Taxonomy (NCBI): domain Eukaryota; kingdom Metazoa; phylum Chordata; class Aves; order Procellariiformes; family Procellariidae; genus Pelecanoides; species Pelecanoides urinatrix. Next base: position 103 of record VZTQ01002790.1, on the reverse strand, counting down.
GATCGTACCAGGGATGTTTTAAGAGGAAACTTACAGAAAACGTCAAACATCCTCAGACGGAGAACGCCGACTCCCGGGCGGACCCGGCGGGGGGAGGCGGGCA
>VZTQ01002789.1:0-146651 GCA_013400755.1 Pelecanoides urinatrix | reverse complement strand
AGAAAATTAACTCTGTCCCAGGTAAAACCAGCACACAGGCTCTCTGCTCCTACTAGTCGTTAGTTCCAGTCAGACCAAACTATGCCTGTCATTGAATTATTACCATCTCTGCTCCGGAGCAGAAAGGTAGACACTTTTCCTGATTATTGCAGAGACACATATTATTATCAGGTTATTAAGCAGAATGCTCAATCTATCATTCAAGGTGTTTCTTCTATTAAAGATCCTTATGCAATGAACCATAGAATGTCGTCTACCAGTGTGGGAGCTGTGAATAAACTTGTTATTTAAAAAAAATGTAGAAACTTCTTAAGTTTGGCACCTTAACTTCAACGCTCCTTGTTATTGGGAGGCTTCAATGGGCATCAATTTATTCTAGAGTAAAACTACATGATACCTGGAGTCATTATCAGAGAAGACTTCTGAAAAATAGTAAGAGAAACTGTCTCAGAACTCAGGTCTTACCTCAGACCACCATGGAGATGGGGCATGGCACTCATTCCTGGTCTTTGAAGGAAGAACTTGTCATGTCAAAGGGCTCCTGATCAGGCACATGAGCTGTTTTGCTACTTTTGTCAAGAAAAGATTCTTCAATGGTTGATACAGTAAAATATTTACCTCTGAATGCATTTTTATAGTTCAAACCTTAATATGGCTTGAACCCTATCATTTGAGGATAGCACAAGAGGCATTATTTTCTAGCACATTATTTTAAATTACCAGAATGGCTTCTACTGTGGTATTTATTGCTTTTCTCCTTCTAAAACACTATTAGCCAGTATTGCTTCTGAGGTTAAATTTAGTAGTATTATATGAAGTGTATCCTGTTATTTGTATAGATAGTATAAACATTGTGACTGGAACATAACAAGCTTCACCATTTCCAATAGGAAACTGAAGCCAGGAAAATGGAAATAGCAGCATAAATAATCCTCACAGAGTATTTTTACCTATGGCTAACTCATCTTCTCAACTGTTCACTTAAATTTGTATTTCCAGGACAATTAAAGCAAGTGAAATAGTTGTCATCACACTGACCGGTGAATAAAATTTAATACTTTCATTACAAAAAAAAAAAACAAAACCAAAACACAAACCAACAACAAAACACCAGCCCAGGAGATTGCCATTTTACAGCAAAAAATCTGGCATGCCAGTATTGATTTAAGGAAGCCATCAAAATGAATTACTTGGTTTGGTTACAGTAGTAAAAGCCTCTCTTTCATAGCTTCTATTACTGTTTGCAGCTTGAACTGTAGCAGCATCTATGAGCACCAATGGACTGAGCAAGCTTTATATCAGTCACAAGCACTATGTTCGTTCTGTATTTGCTACATCTTATCTATATAGTTGCCTTCTAGAAAACTGTCTAAGCATAGTCAATAGTTTGTTAAAACCTTAAAGCCCTATCAGGCACGTAAGGTCCCATGTGCCTCCAGAGCACTCCTTATTCACCCCTAAAAGACTGCACAAACAGACTGCTGTGCTAAGTCCTGTACAAACACAGAAATAAGAGGATAGATTGTGAGGTGTGACAGAACATTGATCTCCTAGAGATGGAAAAAGGAGCAGAACATATAAACAGAAAAATGAAAGCTAAAGCAGAAAGTAAGTACAAGGTGGCTTTTTAAAGGTACTTAGGTATTAATATGAAGAATGGAGCTGGGAGAAGATTCATCAGAAGGCATTGAATAGCACTTGATAGCATGTGATGTGATCTATCCCCTAGATATTCTACATCAACAAATGACTACTGAGCACAGCTTGCAGACTTTCAGCCAGTCATTGGGCCCTAAACACACACCAGAGCGCATGACTGAGAAGCACTTGTAGTATTTTTTTTCACATATCTTCTCAGTTCCAGGAAATGTCAGATAAATTGGTGTCAAATGGCATGAGAATGAGCCTTCACCAGCTGAGATGTGGGCCACTGTAGTTTGACTTGAAAGAGTCCTGAATATTTGTATACTGCAGGCTATAGAGACTATAGGTGTTGTACAGTTTCCTTTTATTCCATCTTTCCTGTAAAAAGAGTCAATTTGATAAACAGCTATTTATTCTGAAGAAGAATGATCAGTTTTTGTTGAGAGCCTCACTAAGCCAGTTCCTGCTCTACTTCTTATAGCAGCAGGGCTGCCAACATCAATAGTAGAGCCTTCCCAGCACTAATTGCCAGCAGTACTGGATAGCTCATTCACAATTTCTGTACCGTCTTTTGTAATCAGGGATATGCTATTAGTTTTCTTTCAATAGTGTGATAGATGTATACCTTTATAATTGTATTGGTTCAGCACTGAGTTCTTAATCAGCTTGTTTCATTTGCATACCTTCTGGTACTTTTTATTTATTTTCTTCTATAGATGTACCTCAAGCTGAGCTGCGGTGTACATATATCCAGAAGGAACTTTATTCTAACAGCAGTTGTCTACCGCTATGTATTAATGATATTCCAACTATTGCTGCTAGCTGTAATGTTTAGCACAATTCACTAAATCATCTAGAAGGGAAAAAAGATTAAGACTGGGAGCCTGTAGACCATCTGAAAAATGGATGAATAGGTACTGAATTTATTCACAACAGGCAGTATTAATTAAATAATTAAAATCATAGAAATACACAGTAGTTGCCTGAGGAAGTTTTAGTAAAATCCACTATGCTTTAGAAAGCACTTAGGCATTCAGACCAGACAGCTTACTGCCTCCAAAAGACCGAGTTTTGGAGGATAGCTGGAATTTGGATAGTTGGCAGTATAATTTACATTAGGTGTAAAGTGGAATGTTATGCACAATATATCATTGTATGAGAAAACTCATAGATGTAAGAAATCTGCTTTAGGAGGGAAGAGGAGGTGATTAAGGTTGCAGGCAAGCTGCCTGCAAGGTTTTTCATGAAAATAACACTTTTCATGAAAAGAACTCAGGAAGAGTCAGAAGCCTGCACAGCTCTAAAGCATGGTACAGTCATATCCTCTGAATATATACCTCCTCCTGTCACCAAGGCAGGTGGGCCATCAACTGTGGAAAAGCCCGTGGCTGTTTTTATCATGCTCTGTCCTATCTCTCTCTGGAAACATATTAATCACATGTTTTATTCCTGTGTTCTGTATTTGTAGTAATGAAGAGGTGGAAGAAAGAAGATACAGAAGGAGAAAGAAAAAGCTGAGATCACTAGTTATGCTATATTGTGTTGAGCTGCAAAATTATTTTAGGATAATGATAATTCCTCAAGAGCCAACAAACCTCATTTCATTTAAACTCTAAGGTGCTTTGAACCCAAAGAACTTGAAGATTTGGTTTAGCAACAAGAGAAACTTAGATTCTCTCTTACACCGTGCATTATTGTCTGATGGGACAGTGGGTGTCTAAAATTGTGAGTTCTTAGATTTCTTGTCTTATAAAGGGATACTGAATAGGAATACAGAAAATATAGATGTGTGTGTATATATTTTTATATATATTTATATATATATATATTTGTATGGGTGTATATGAACCGCTGGCTTTGTCCTGTGATGTATAGACTGCAGAGAAGCAAAATTAACTTTTTTAGGGGAGAACTGTATTATGTGTCCTTTATGAGGTTGTAACATTGCTTACAAAGTGGGTTCTCTGCTCTTGAGTAATTTTGTCCATAAGCAGCACATTGCTATGGCAGTGGGAGATCAGTTTTATGGTGTTTCATGTGTTCAAGTGGGCAATGTTGCCAAATATGAAAAGGTCACTAAGGCAGCCCAAGAGGGCCAAGACACATAACCTAGGAAAATATTCGTTGTCCCAGCTACTTCCCAACCTGGCAAATACTATACTTAAAATCAGGAGATCATTATGCATTCCCTTTACCAACAATTTCTTTTCTTGCAAACCTAACTACAGGTGGTGAAATCATAATTCAGACTGAACAAAGGAGTGATAAATACGTAAAAGTAAAAGACATCCTGACCCTTCTCACTTTTTCAGAGTTAGGCTACAAGAATTTGGGGTTTAGATATATGACAATTGGTAAACTGAAATGATAATAATGAAGATGCAATAGCTGTTGCTGTTATATCATGGCTGTTAAAAGGATACATAAGCAAAGGAAGGTGGGAAACTGTAGCCTTTAGGAGTCTGAAATCCAGAATTCTACAAATGTTCATAGCTAGAAACTGATTTATACAAGCTAAGTCTCAGATATTAATGGTAACTGGTTAACAATAACTGCCTTTTGGGAGAGAATATATGACCTAGCACATGCCTAAGTTACAGGAATTCTTGAATTCTGGTCTCTGACCTGTACAAACAATTTACTTACTGAAGTTCTTTCAATTTGCATAGCTATAAAATGAGAGTAGTGGTTAGAACTGTTGAGCCTTATGTTGGCATATATAAGGCATAACGTGACACTGTGAAGATGACTCCCCTTCTCATTTTCCAACACTGTAGCTCGTTATTGAAGAACTGTGTTGTGCTGCTGTATATATCCTGTTCCCTTACTTATTAAGTTATTAAGAGACCACCAGAGAGTCCTCAGCACTGCAATTTGCCATATAAACATTAGGGGGATCTAAAGTTTTCTTGAAACAAATTCTAAGTATTCTGGTGCTGAATTTTACATGTTAAGGGACATGATGATTTTCTCTCAAGGTAGGTAAGAACTTTATTTCTGGTGTTGGTTGTGTATAAGATATAGACGATTTATTTGAAAAATGTAATTTTCTGTGTATTTTGGCATTCCTTTGAGAAAGTAGAACATTTTGAATTGGAAAAGTAGCTACAGATTATCTACCCACAAAGACCTTGGAACATTCAGCTGAGCATTGAGGGCACTATTTCACAAGAAGGTGCTATGCAGCACTAAGATTTTGGAAGATTCAGGAAAGAGGTTTTTCCTGCCAAAAAACCCATCCAACCATAATGAGGTCCCACTGCTTACTGGGATAGAATTTTTGCAATGCGTGGCTTGTGTAATATAGTCTCTCTCTGCGTGCAACAACATGTTTGGTAGTTACCTTAGTGCTGAGTCTTAATGTCTTCTTTCCTGTTCTCAGCAACCTGAAAAACTATGAAGTTATTTTGAAGTATCTCTGCCTGAACTACATTTAGAACTTGATTCCACAAGACACTGAGGAAGTAACTTCACCCCCATAAAATTTGAAATCTGTAGATGCCCTGCATTCTAGCAGTCAAATGAAAGGTATTGTCTAAATCCACAGGACTGTTTCTAATCACTGTCCAAAACTAACACTAGAGGATTTTTTTTTTAATCTATTGTGCTGGTTTTGGCTGGGATAGAGTTAATTTTCTTCACAATAGCTAGGATGGGGCTATGTTTTGGATTTAAGTGTTGATAATACAGGAATGTTTTAGTTACTGCTGAGCAGTGCTTACACAGAATCAAGGCCTTTTCTGCTTCTCATCCCACCCCACCAGCGAGGAGGCTGGGGGTGCACAAGAAGTTCGGAGGGGACACAGCCGGGACAGCTGACCCCAACTGACCAAAGGGACATTCCATACCATATGATGTCATGCTCAGCATATAGAGTTGGGGGAAGAAGAAGGAAGGGGGGATGTTCGGAGTGATGGCGTTTTGTCTTCCCAAGTCACCCTCATGCGTGATGAAGCCCTGCTTTCCTGGAGATGGCTGAACACCTGCCTGCCGATGGGAAGCAGTGAATGAATTCCTTGTTTTGCTTTGCTTGCCTGCGCAGCTTTTGCTTTACTTATTAAACTGTTTTTATCTCAGCCCACGAGTTTTCTCACTTTTCCGATTCTCTCCCCCATCCCGCTTTGGGAGGAGCGAGCGAGCAGCTGAATGGTGCTTAGTTGCTGGCTGGGGTTAAACCACGGTACCTGTATTCAACAGCAAAGCATAAACCAGTGTATCTGTAAAATTTATGTTGAAAATCTTACATGTCAGTACCTAGAAATAAAAATTTTTTAGTGCCTCTTGAAAATAATCTTTTTTAATTCTTACAGCCTGACCTGTCAATCTTAATGTCAGTCACGCTTCCTGCTTCTGAGCGCCAAAATCCACTGCTTTTATGTTGTTTGACTTGTGGTCAGCCCTCACAAGCAGAAATCTGATGTGAAGTAAATGATCAATATTTATTCTAAAAAGTCTTCTACATTTATTACAGATAGTTACAACATTGCAGGGGGTTAACAGGCAAGATCATTAATTCCAGAACCTTTGCAATTTTTCCTTGCACATGATGTGCACCTCTAAATATAACACCAGATTTGGCATGAGAAACACAGGAATCTTCCAGTTTCAATACTTCTAAACTTCTCTGACCACTCAAATATCCAAGAAGTGCTGATCTATGACATATCCATCAACAACACCTACTATGTGAGAATTAAACGCATTGCACAAGAAAATATCACCTGCAGCCCTGTGTATCTTGCTTAACTGCAGCTCGGATTGCTTTTGTTCTGTAAATCTTGTTTTAAAACTTACTCTCATCAAGCCAATGTATGCAAACAAATGTAGTCTAAGGGGCCTCGCTGGTGGATTTGGGGCTATTTTTTTCCTGACTTCATCATTTCTGCAAGGCACATGTTAAACCAACATAAAATTAAATGAATGTTTTGCCCGATTTTGGCTTTCAAAAATTGATTTCAGTTCATGTAAATGGGCCCCAGCTAGGGCACAGCTAGGATGAAAAACACATTAACGTCAGACTTGCCCCAAGGTGAAACCTCAAAGACAGACTTAAAAAAACACAGGGTTTTTGTTTTGTTTTGTTTTGTGTTGGTTTTGTTTCTCATTCCTAAATTATAACTGTTAAGTTACTCCTACTTCAGAAAAGAAAATTCTATGTGGCCAAATCCGAGTCTTCAGGATATAGCTGACATTAATGTAACTGTGCACAATAAAAACATTTTTAGAACAGTTTTAGTAAACAAATACAGTGTTATGTTTTTAACTTAATCTAGTTTGTTTTTTTCCCTAAAAGTAGAAATTTTATTTTCTGGTCTTTCAATAATTATTGTAGTAATATACTTGAAGTATTCTGTGACATTTTAAACTATTTTTTTTAAATTTTGTAATAGTTTTTAGAGTAGCTAGAATTCCAATGCTTTCACTACAATCTTCTAACGTTAGCTCTGAAGTCAAGTTTCTGGAACCATGGTTAAACACCTTGGTTAAGCAACCACTTTTCAGAAAAACTAGACAACTAATGCTCACTCAGTGGATAGTTTTGAAAGCTCAGAAAATTTAAGATAGAGTGAGCTGACTTTATACACAGAGACTTTTGCTAGTAAAGACATTGCAATATGACAAGCGTGTACAATTTCTGGTGCTGAACTTCCCATATCTTTCATGTTTTGTATGAATACAATAGAAGAAAGTTTTCAAATGTTAAAGTAGGTGGAAAACATCACTTTGCTTTATTAAAGAAAGTTTTATTTTCATAACGACAACTTATTCATACCGACCTGTGCTGTTAATTTTGGCTGTTTTCAAAGAGTCTTCTAGGAGTAAGCAGATAAATATAATGAGCAATTTTTTCTATGTGTTCATGTTCTTAAAAAGTACTCTCCAAATGGTTTGTACTGGTGCAACTGAGAAAAGAACTTGGTCAAACTAATTTATTTTTCATTTAATATATGTAAATTCTATTATGGAGTTTTAAAAGACGCCAACAGCTCTTCTTCTGTTTCAAGAAACTCAAGCAGAGTAGGTTTTCATCAAAAAGCCAGAAATCTCCCTCCAAAGTCATAAAGCTATATACTATATTTAGTATTTTAGAAAGTAAAGCAAAAGAAGTCTCCCAGTGCACAAGATATGATAGCAAATTGTGCTTTCTGGAAAGACACACTTAGTCTACATATTTAGTCATCGAAGAAGGATATTTTATTAGCTAAATTTAAAGAGCAATAAGGAAATAATGTCCTATTGTATGTAGAGCACAATTCTGTAGCTTCTTCTCACATCTCTTCACTTATCTTATCCTCTAAGCACCTTATTTTGTAAAAGAGTACATTATAATTTCAAAAGGAATGTGTTGAAAATGTGAAATAAATGAGCTAGTAAAATAATATTCCAAAGTGATTATTTAAGTTAAGCTGTGACTATTTTACTTTCCTGTAAAAAATAAAGTGAACTCTATAACTCTTATCAGCCTGACAACTCACTACAAGAATTCTCCTCTTCAAATAGTGAGAAAGAGGTGAAAAAGTTTAAAAGTGTGTCTGCATAACGTGGTGTGGTAGAGTGTAAAGATACTCCTTTTATTTGGAAATTAGTTCAAGTGAAAATCTGTGTTACCATGACAATACTGCTTTTAGTACATAACTGCAGTGTAATGTTACCCTAGATATCTCAGTGCAGTTCTTCAGTGTAGACATGCACTCTATAGCCTCTGCAGATGTTGTCTCTATCTATTCCTAGTCCTTTCAACATCTCCAACATCTCCTAAACCAATTAAATTCTGTAAGCAGGAAGAAGATTGATTGACTACATCTCTTCTTTGAGTGTCATTCTGTAAAAAAACTTTGAAAAGCCTCACTCACCAATCTGTCAAATGAATTAAAATGTGACCTCTATCAGCCTGTGTTGACAGAGATTTATCCGTGCAGATGAATGAACTTGAAATTCAGCAACTCAAAGTGATCAAGCTTCATGTAGTCATAAAGTCCTGATTCAGACAACAGAGGCATTAGTTCTTTACCCATGGAACTCAGGTGTATTCCTGAAGTTTATACTGAAGTGTAACCATTACAGTGGAACACTGAACTGAATTCTCTTAGGGAAAAATACAGTGCTAAAGACGCAAGATGCATAAGATGATGAATGTGCTTGATAAATGCAGCTGGTGACATATTTGCACTTGTAGAAGACATTTACTATAAAATCTACTACACAAAATCATTGAAACAAAAATTAAATAGGTTATAATCTGGTTAGCTGGTCAATTTAAAAAAAAATTGTCAATAATAAATCATTGTTCTATGAGGACTGTTGCCAGTGGACTTCCACACAAATCTGATCCTGGTTTGTTGCCATATCACGTGCTCTTACCAGTGACTTGGAGAAATATACACAATTTAATTAGATAAATGTTACATGAATACAGATATATACATGTAAAATTTGAAAAGAACTCAAAAACTGTTACAGTAGTACATAAGGTAAAAGACAATTGCAGGGAGGGATGTAGCTCTGTATGGTGCTATCGGGACATATGTGTGCGACATATTGCATACATCACTCATATAGGAAGACTCGGGATTCTGATAGTAGCATTTTAATCTAGGAAATAAACTGATGGTTGGTGACAAACTAGATAACTTGAGGTTAGAGTTAGTAACAAGTATTTTATAACAGAACAGAAATATAGAATAGAATAGAATAGAATAGAATAGAATAGAATAGAATAGAATAGAATAGAATAGAATAGAATAGAATAATTTCAGTTGGAAGAGACCTACAACAATCACCTAGTCTAACTGCCTGAGTACTTCAGGGCTGACCGAAAGTTAAAGCATATTATTAAGGGCATTGTCCAAATGCCTCTTAAACACTGACAGGCTTGGGGCATTGACCTACTGAAAATGTAGTTTGTGTTTAGTGGGAGATCAGATGAGATAATTATGATTTCCTCATGTTCTAGGTCCTATAAATACTCCAAGTAATTCTTACCAGAGTCTACATTTTGACCTTTGCCATTCTATGTAATATCCATGAGCATAAATCATCATGTTTAAGAACAGATTGTCTTTACTGAGGTGCCCAGGCTGTTTTCTATGAATGCATTATGTTTTAGCTTTGCATTTTAAAATTAAAGTTATATTATTTTGTGGCAACTGTGGAAGAAATTTAACCACTCTGCCTCCATCTTTACAATCCTGGTTGACACCTCAGAGGGGCGATGATGAATCAGGAAAACAGTCCAGGCAGTAGACTGGAGATGAGGAAGATTTTTTTTTTCCTTAACTTTAGATGGAGCTCACAGGGAATCAATGCCTGTGTGTATTACAGTGCAGTGTATCAGTTATGAGCAGAAACTATTCTGAGGAAGGGATGGAATAAAATCTCAGCAAGTACAAATGAATCCTTAGACACTTCCCTATACTTCCTTTAAATTTTCTACCATAATCATTTTTCATAGAAGTACTTTTCATGAAATTGAAATCTTTTATGATAAAATTTCAATTTTTATTTCAAAATTTTTTGAAAATAAATACATTTCATGTAGTTTTCACTTGGATTACATCACTTTTCTTATTGAGGTACAGACAATCAAACAAACAAAAACCCTGTGGGAAAAAGTTTTGAATACGCCAACCTCATTTCAATTGGTAAAGTATAAGCAAAGCTGCTCACAAATTATTAGAGGAAATTTCTCTCAAATGTCTGTAGAGATTTTCCATGCAAAGTCTTAACACCAGCAAAAGCACCAGCAAAAGAAGTTAAAATTGGCTTATGGTTAGGTAAGAGATATATCATGGAATTTTTTTTCCAACTAGATGAACATTATTCTTCTGGTTAGATTGTTGCTGGAGATACTCTTGGAAGGAAAGTTTTAAATTTTCCTTATCATTTACATTAACACATCTAATCCTGTTCGTGTTTTTAATAACATTATTTGCATAAAAAGTCACAGAAAGCTGATATATGATTGGAATTAACAAAGGTGGTGTCGTTGGAACTAATTATTCACTTTGAATATTATTCCAAACATACTATTAAAGAAAAGTTAATGTTTCACTCATGAACCTTTAATTCTGTATTGTGAAGAGCAGTAGTAAGAGGAAGGAAATAGCTGATAGTCCAATGCCAATATGACAATTTAGACAATCCATAGGAACAGTCAGATGAGTTTGACAGTTCCCAGTAGATGTATGCAGAGATTAGAATATGGTGACAATTAGCATGACACACTAAAAAGAAAGATGCACTGCTTATTGGCAAGTCCATTCTCATTGATGATGTTATGAAGAAGGGCACCGAGGAATGTCAAGCTATATGAGACATCCACAGTAGTATATGAGAGAATGCTACCATCAGATTTATATCTTTTCATTTAATGTGTCTTTTCATTGTGGAAGACAGACTCTGTTCTTCTCTTGTGGAGATTTTTAAGGGATATACTAAGGTTGGTACGAATGAAATATGAACAGAAATGCCTGTGTGTTTAAGCACTAGAACAGCATAAAAGTGTTACAAGAAATGGCTTGCATTTATCATGAAAAACACCATCCCCAGGCCATTGCTTCCAGGACATTCTTCCCAGCAGTGAAATTAAAGAATGTGTTTCTTGCATGAAGACCAAAAGGCCTGCATGCTGATAAGACACAGATGACTTATCAGTGGAAGTCCTACATCCATACACCAGGAGCATGGCAACAAGACTGCAACATATCACACACAACATTTCTTTTCCTGTTAGTTCACCAGAAAAAGAGATTGTAAACATATACACCCAACACATATTCCAAAAAAGGAAAAACAGGGGCAGCAAACTTACCTAAGATTTTTGGAGGCTAAAATAAACAATATTCTGAGGACTGCCCCATTAAGTCTAAAACTGGTTTGTTGTCGCCCATCAAGAAGAAGGTGCTGGTGAGTATGCGTGTGTGGGTATGTGAAGGCACGAATTATATGAAAAAAAGACTGCAAGTGAGTAAAATAAACTTGGAGATCTTGTGAATATGTGTCACCTTCTCCTTTCATAAGTTCTCTCACTGAATTTTGCTTGAGCTGGGGTAAGACTTTTTCTGGCATTCTTTCCATCCACTCCAGGAGACAGGCAATGCCAGGAAATATGGGTAGTGTGATAGCCTTGGCTGCACTTAAAATGGGAGAAAGAAGCTCATAGGCACTGGTTTGTTGCTATTTGCAGAACAAAGATATTTAAATTGTAAGAAAAATATTTTGCACTTAAAATTTTCAAAAATAGTCTAAAGTTGTAAAAATCTGTTTTCCATGCAAATATGTCTATTTTATGTGAGACAAGAAAGGATAACTGTATTTTATCTATCTCTATGCACAAATCAAGGTTAAATGTCTTCTACAAATGCAAGTACTTCTGTGACCATCACATTTTTGTTGCACTTTGTTAGTGCTTAACACAAGAGAATAGAGTTCTCAGTAGCTACCATAAATACAAATAAAAGAAAATTATGCTAATTAAAGGCTTAAAATGCGGGATTGTCAGAATATCTGTTCACAATTATTTGAAAGACAGAACCAATGAAAAGAGATGGGAATTTTACAGGGAACCAGACTGTGTTTGACAGGATAGAACAGCAGAAAGGCAAATATAAACTGATTTCCAGGAAGAAAATTCTTAAGTACATAGGAGTATAATATTTATGTGATATTAAATATCAAGTTCTGTTTTTGACTTCTAACCTAAATGTTTTTTTTCCTCAGCACTTTTATGGCATTTAGCTACTATTTTGACAGATATCTTTGAAATGTGAATAATAAAAAATGCATTAGTTTGGATGTTCTGCTTACAAGGACTCTGCCTCAACGAGTTAATTTTTTATTTCCATGCTTTACATGCACATCCTTATCTTATCTCTGTTGAGTCCACAGATTTTTGGGGGGGAACAGCAAAGATCATATGCCCTTCTTGGGAGTGGATGTCTGCAGAACTAGGATGAAAGATTTAACCCTGTGGGCATTTTTGCACAGAAATTATTAGGTCAAGATGTCTGAGTAATATTCTGTGTGAACAAGAAATAATTTTAAGGGTTTTGGGTGGGGTGTTAGCTCTTTATATCATTGTGGATATTGGGTTTCACGTACAATGTATAAAAGAAATAATGCTTTCAGAGGTAAAAGCCTTGCGTACTTTCTTGCTTAGATTTAGAAGCTAAATATTTTTAACTCAACTTTTGTATTTAAGAGAGTATAGTTTTATTTTTCCTCAAAATAACACTATAGAGATTTCAGAATAATGTTCTGGAGAATGACTTTTGTCTTTTAAAAGACTCTTTCCATTTGTAGGATTTAGAATATAGTGTTCTACTATATCACATTTTAAAGGCATTGCAGGAGATAAGCACTATAATGATGACAAAGACTATGATGCCATTTCCAAGAGGTAGCTTCATGATAATCCAGGATTGTTTTATGAATTTTACCTTAATAAGCTCACTGATACACTAAAATGCAACAATAAAGGATGCTTTCTCACATAGGATCTAAACATAGAATTTAATTTTTATTCAACAAGCTTTATTTACACCTAATATGAATCAGAAGTACTGTCAGTCACTCATTGCAGTTTCTCTGATTTGTACCAGCTGACAACCTGGCCTTGTAAGTGTACTCATACAAGTGGGGTTGGTAAATCCAACCACTATTTGGTTTCCCTCCTGATTGCATTACAAGACCCTGTTTTCAGTTGTTTACAATTTTGCCAGACTTTAAACACTTGGGCTGGAATTGATAATCATGGCTATGTGCTTTACTCTGATAATTTTGGCAGTGAAGGGAATATTTACATCTATTTGCCATCAGCTTGGAAATCTACCCACATCCTGTCATGTTATAAACATTTGCAAAATTGCAGTCCATGCAGCCTCAATTTATAGTTAATTTTAGCAGCTAAATTCCTACTAGATTCTGCTTACAAAGGATTAAACAAGGCTCTCCCTAAAATGGCAGCTCTGCAAAGTTCTGCCAAGAGTGATTTTGGATAACTTCTCTGAGACCGCAGCTGTCACATGGAGTCATCACATGGAGGAAGAAGACACTGCATAATTCAAACCCCAAAGGCACAAGAGTTACAACCATGATTGCAGTGCACTGAATCAATACAGGTGTGGAGGGGACCTCAGAAAACTGAGACTTCAAGCTGGGGAAGTAGACAGCGAGATAAGAGATTAACTGGGGAAAACTGAGAGCAGATGAGACTGGGAATGGCTAAATGAGAGGTCTGTGGCAGAGACTATGTGCAGCAGAAGTGAGAGATTTTTTAAATAATCAACTGTAATATAGAAATAAGCAAGACAGGATGGAAGGAGATTTGTTGTAGAGTCTAGAGGAGAAGGATTGGAATTCAGAGGTCCTGAGGGAACAAAGGGAGAATGATTGATGTGAGAATGAGGGAGGAAGAGAAAAGAATTAGACAAGGAAGAACTAAGACTTCTGAAAGAAAACTAGGTACAAGTACATGGTAGAAATAGAATGGCTAGCTGGTCAAGGAGACCAGATTTCAGAGAGAAGGAGAGTGAAGGACCATTATGGGGTGAGAACTGGGAAGGAAATGAGGAAAGGATGGATTTTTATTTTTGCTTGCAGTACAAAAGAAATACTCTTGTAAATGTATCAATAGAAGTATTCTGTGATGGCTTGACCTTGGCTGGCTGCAGATGCCCACCTAGTTACTCTCTCATCTCCCTCCTCAACAGGACTGGGGGATATAATAGGATGAAAAAGCTTGTGGGTTGAAAAAATAACAGGGAGATGACTGACCAACTGTCATGGGCAAAACAGACTTAACTTGGGGAAAAATTATTTAATTTATTGCAAATTAAAATACATTTGGATAGTGAGAAACAAATACAAATTAAAGCAGCACCTTGCCCCCTCCCGTTCTTCCCAGGCTTAACTTCTCTCCTTCATTCATGTGTCCTCTACCTCCTCCCTGCCCCACCCTGTGGCACAGTGGGGGTGGGGAATGGGGGATTATGGTCTGTCCATAACAGTTCCTCTCTGCCACTCCTTCCTTCTCACGTTGATTTCCTGCTCCAACATGGGTCATCTCCATGGGCTGCAGTCTTTCAGGATAAACTTGCTCCAGTGTAGGTCCTCCACAGGCCACAGTTCCTTCAAGGAATATCCAGCCCCTCCAGTGTGGAGTCCTCCATGAGCTGCACTATGGATATCTGCTCCAGCATGATCCTCTCCACAGGCTGGAGAGGAATCTCTGCTGCATCATGGTCTCTTCCACAGGCTACAGGGGAATACCAGCTCCAGCGCCTAGAGCACCTCCTTCCCTTCCTCCTTCTCTGACCTTGGGGTTTGCAGGGTTGTTTCCCACCCATTTTTCTCCTCACTCTTCATAGTCTCACATGATGTTTTGCCCTGTCTTAAATATGTTTTCCCAAAGGTGCAACCAACTTGGCTGATGGGCTCACAGCTGTGTCCTGCAGTCCGCTGGAACCATCTGTGTCCAGCATGGGGCAGCCCTGGCCTCTTCTCATAGAGGCCACCCTGCAGCCCCCCTGCTGCCAGCATTTTGACATGGACATAGACACCCAATATACATATATGTCTTGAGAAGCACATTTCAGAACCAGAATAAAATCTAAGATTCCTGGGTCTCAAAATCACCATGAATATTGTCCTAGTAAGCTCACTGGTGCATCCAAATGTACCTGCTGGGGTAAAACTCAGTACATGTCATGGTCCTAGTATCAACACAGCCCAGCTTGGAGCAGGGCTGGAGCCCACACAGGCTCACATCCAGCAGAGCTGCCTGGATGACGCTCTCCTGGAAACCAGAATGTGGAGAAGGAGGGAATAAGGGAAAGGAAGAGCTGCAGAGGCATATCTCTCAACCAAGTTTGAAACAGTTAGGGGTGCACATAATGAGAATATGTGTTCTATGTACTCCTTTTTTACTCACAGCTGTTGCAGTTCTTTATTCTTATGCAAAGTGGTTGCCTAGTGAGTGGTAAATAAAACCACTCTTTTAACTAAGTAGAAATATATTTTAACCTTAAAAATGTCTTAACTCTCATTGCAACATATGCTTTTAATATAGCTACTGTCAGACTCATAACCTCCACCGTGTACGTTTCATGGGAGTTTAACTAGCTGGATTTGATCAGCCTTTTACCTTTCTCTGGATGCTTGTATTCAGATCACAAAAGTGATTGCTGGGAAATCAATTTATTGATGAAGCAAGTTAGTTTTCCCAGAACTAAGAAGAAATCATAATCCTACATAAGCCAAATTGCAAGCATAATCTTTATATTCCAAAGAATAATTACGACATCTATTCTTTCATCAGTAAATTTGTTGGACTGTCTACCATAAAACAAAAGGCATAAACATTCTGAAAAAAAAGTGGCACTCTTCATTTTTGCATAGGGTTTTTACATAGAAAGGATATTTCCATTTAATTTCTCCACGCTACTAAGATAAAAAGATTTCTTTCTGTTCCAAAAAATGAGTTCTCTCACATCTGACTTCCAATGTTAACAGTATTATCAGTATGATAAGTATCCTCATTTGGTTTAAAATCTAATAAACTGCCTTAGTTCTGCATACACAATAATTTAATTTTCCTGAATTCTCTGTGTTATTTTCCTCAAAACCCTTTCATCCAAACATATTCTCACCATTTACACTAATTATATCCATTTTTCCTAGTGCTGCCAAGTGACAGGACAAGAGGCAATGGGAACAAAGGAGGATCTGTCTGAACATCAGGAAATATTTTTTTTTAATGTGAGGGTGACCAAGCACTGGCACTGGTTGCCACAAATAAGGTGATCGTGCCCCTGTACTCGGCACTGGTGAGGCTTCACCTTGAATACTGTGTTCCGTTTTGGGCCCCTCATTACAAGAAGGACATTGAGGTGTTGGAACGTGTCCAGAGAAGGGCAAGGAAGCTGGTGAAGGGTCTGGAGCACAAGTCTCATGAGGAGCGGCTGAGGGACCTGGGACTGTTTAGCTTGGAGAAGAGGAGGCTGAAGGGAGACCTCATCGTACTCTACAACTACCTGAAAGGAGGTTGTAGCGAGGTGGGTGTTGGTCTCTTCTTCCAAGTAACTAGCAATAGGACGAGAGGAAATGGCTTCAAGTTGCACCAAGGGAGGTTTAGATTGGACATTAGGAGAAATTTCTTTACTGAAAGAGTGGTCAAGCCTTGGAACAAGCTGCCCAGGGAGGTGGTGGAGTCACCATCCCTGGAGGTATTTAAAAGACGTGTAGATGAGACGCTTAGGGACATGGTTTAGTGGTCATGGTGGTGTTGAGTTGACGGCTGGACTCGATGACCTTAGAGGTCTTTTCCAACCTTAATGATTCTATGATTCTATGATTCTAAGTTGTTTTGGAGTGTCCCTCCCTGGAGATATCAAAAGCCGTCTGAACATGGTCCTGGGTAACCAGCTGTAGGTGGCCCTGCTTGAGCAAGGGGGGTTGAACCAGGTGATCTCCAGAGGTTCCTTTCCCACCCCAGCCATTCTGTGATGTCCTGGTTTCGGCTGGGATAGAGTTAATTTTCTTCCTAGTAGCTGGTATAGTGCTATGTTCTGGATTTGGTATGAATCATGTTGATAACACACTGATGTTTTAGTTGTTGCTAAGTAGTGTTTACACTAATCAAGGTCTTTTCAGCTTCCTGTGCTCTGCCAGGTGCACAAGAAGCTGGGAGGGAGCATAGCCAGAACAGCTAACCCAACTGACCAATGCGGTATTCCATACCATATGACATCATGCTCAGCATATAAAGCTGGGGGAAGAAGAAGGAGGGGGGGACTTTCGGAGTGATGACGTTTGTCTTCCCAAGCAACCGTCAGGTGTGATGGAGCCCTGCTTTCCTGGAGATGGCTGAACACCTACCAATGGGAAGCAGTGAATGAATTCCTTGTTTTGCTTTGCTTGTGCGTGCAGCTTTTGCTTTATGTGTTAAACTGTCTTTATCTCAACCCATGAGTTTTGTCACTTTTACCCTTCTGATTCTCTCTCCCATCCCGCCGGCAGGGAGTGAGCGAGCGGCTGGGTGGTGCTTAGTCGCTGGCTGGCGTTAAACCACAACATGTGGTAACAATGGAGTGTAAGGCTCATAGAGGAACATTTCCCACCACTCCAGAGGAAAGGGATTTGTACCAGTATGTTGAAAGAGAGAGAATCTCCTCCCTTAAGGGTGTCTGGTTAAGGACCTTTTCAATACAAGAGGGGATAATAAGAAAAGGAGGAAGCCATAAACAAGATGTCAAACCTGACCAACAAATAAGGGAGGCAGTAATGAGAACAGAACTGGTCAGTCACACTAATTGATGTGTGTGGAATGTGGGAGTGTTTATTTCATTAAGATTATCTGATCCAAGACCTTATCAAATGGGGTGATAAGGAAAAGGGGGAAGCCATACAGAAAACAGAGACACAAACCTGACAAATATAATGGAGACAGAGACAAGAAACAAACCTCATCAGTCACACTAATTGATGGGCTATCAAGAAACTGCAGGCAAAGCAGGACTTTGCTACTGATAAGGATGTAAAGCTGAGGGTCCAGGATGCTGGTGGGGGGTCAGTGGAACTACGCAAACTGATGAGGGAATGTGCAGGGGAAGGGGATGGGAAGGAACAAAGTGGGAAATAAACAGAAAGGGTCTGGTTGCATGTAAAACGGGGCTGGTCAGTACTCTTATCTGACCAAGCCCTGTGTCTCACCACTACAGTCTGTCCTATCTTCTTATTAAATCCTTTCTTAACGACCTCACTTTCTATCCTGTGCATGTGTGTGCTGCGAGACTAAGTGCCAGCTACTGCTGAGACCTGTATGTGTGTGTGAGTGAAATTTGGGGCCAACAGCTGGAGTCAGACCGGGGGTATAGGCACCCTGGCTTGTGGTGTCAGCTGCTGGAGTGAGGGCGGGGGTCTCAGCATCAGCAACTGAAGCAAGTGGGGGTCTTAAACCTCCAGCCACTGGGGCAGGAATGGGGTGTGTCCCAAAAACCAGCTACTGGAGACACCAGTGTGAGTGAGGTGAGTGAGGGGCTCAGCACTGGTGGCTGCAGCAGGACCGCAGGTCACAGCCCGTTGTGCCTGGTGTCAGCTTCTGCAGGGGTGAATGTCTGTGTCTTTACCAATGCAGGTGTTCGTGGGGTGTGCGTGTCATTCACTAGCAAACCTCAGGCTGGACCAGCTGGATCACAGTCAGCCCTGGGTCCGAGCAACGGTATCAGGCAGGTGGAAGGTCCATGCTGGTATCTGGGGAGACCTGTGAGTGCTGGGTGTGGACAAGTGTGCGAGTGCTGCATGTTTGCTAGTGAGCATCAAACTGGACCAGCCAGCGGATAGGGGGACCTGTGAAGGAGGTAAGGGGGCCCAGGATCCGGGAAGGGCTACCAGGCAGACAGAGGGTCTGTGCAAGTACTCTGGAGATCTGCAAAAGTGTGTATGCTTGTGAACGTAGAAAGTGTGTGTGTGCCTGCACTAGTGAACGTCTATCTCTACCAGCTGAAGAGGAGCAAGAGGACGTGGCTGTCTATAGTAATATTTTATGTGGGTCCTTATGTGGGTGCTGTTGGAGGCAGCATCTTGTAAGCAGTAGGTTAGGATGAATATTTAACCTCACAGAAAGATAAATTTTAGTTTTCTAATAATCCTTTTGGCTTCCAGAGAAACAACAACTCATCTGTCAAGATAGAGGTTTACTTAAAAGAATGAGATCTATCCATACAAAACCATAAACACCACGCTGATTGCCCTTGATCAGCAGTTCCTTCAACTGTATTGCCTTTCAGTTTGTAGGATCACAGGGTTATTTTCTAGTAGGACCCAGCTTACTGAAGTTCAGAAGATCTTAACTTATGCTTCTTGTTAAACTTCTTGAATACTGGTAAACATCACTCACTAAATTGCTCATCTTCTTTGCTAATTTTGGTAAAATATGATTATACCTACATTCAACAACCAAACAGCTAAAGTCAAGCAACATAAAAAAGAACACATGCTATTCCATTCCTGATTTCAGGTACATACAGAAAGAGGCAATCCTTCTCCTTTTTATATAAATGTAATTTTTTGATGGGCATTTATGCCAGTAAGGCCAAGGCTTGGCCTTGTGCAAGTGACCGCATTTTAAAACAAAGTAATTAAATTTCTTAGTGAATAGAGGTGGAAACAATACTCAGCAATTTGGGATCACAGTGTCTTGGGCAGAGCAATAGAGAAAAAGCAGTGGACAGGCTGGACAGGCCTGGCTTCTCCAAGCAGAGATGGTTTTGCTGGAGTTCTGTCAAGGAAGTTATAGCTGTAAATTTTCACATTTGCTATAAATCCAACATAAATTCCACTTGTGAAAATCAAGTAAGCATTACACGGAGTTAAGCAATATTAAGTAGGCATCCTATTGACAAAAACAAATTAGGCTCAGAAAAAAACCATTTGTTAAATATAAATCAGGGGCTTTCTGAAACAACCTCCATAAACTATAGGAAAGTATGCCTCCACAAGCATAATAGGAAACAAAGGACATATATCATATGTGGCAAAATAATTATGGAATGCAACTTTATCACATGTGACCAATGTTTCCAATTATTTCTGTAAAATAAAGCCATTTTTTTCCATTAATGGTGTTGCAGATAACTCACTCAGGGGATCATTATTGGTAGGAGAACTCTCCATCTCTTTAATGAGGAGCTCACAGGCCTTGAAATGATACTGAAGTAATTATAAGATTGACTCAAAAGTGGGAGTGAAAACTTCCGTGGAGACGTATACCAAGCTAACATGGAATTGAAGAGTCCCCCAGAGAGTGAGCAAATGTAGTGTGGCCTTAATGTGCTTTCACTTCTTACTGAATATTTAATTGTAAGGATATGTTGATAAACTGTTGCCAGTTTCTTCATTGGAAAGCACATTCTTTTCTCACCCATGAGAAAAAATTATGAACATGTACAAATATGTGGGGAGAAGTGAAAAGGTTTGCACTTTGACAGCAAGATAATGAAAAGAGAGCATTTAATTTGTTTATTGCAATTTACAAATGTTAACTGTTAAAATAAATGAACCTGAGTGAAGAGACATGTCAGCATGTCTTCTGTAATCTAGAATGCTTTTAGGTCAACAGAATAATTCACAGTGACAACCTGTTGTTTGAATAAGTTTACTCCCTCTGTGTTTTTATATATAACCCTGAAGTGAAGTTCTTAATAGTCTAAGGTATAGGGCAATAGATGAAGCCATGTCGAAGGTTTCACATGAATGTTGTGTTCATTTGTAATATTCATATGTCAGAAAGATGAAAGGGAAACAAGATAGTCAATGAAAATAATGAAAATGTTGAAAAGAATGGTACTTAATTTATTCAGAGAGAATAGAAAATATGGCACACCAGTGAACAAACATGTACATAAAAGCGTGTTTGAAAGGCAGACTGCAGCTTCATTTCATTGAATGATAAAATCCTATCTAAAAACAAGGGAATGGACGGCGTATTGTCAAATCATTTAAGGATAACCACGACCCTAAGCACTGTTGCATCTTACTGTTCTAGGAAATGGCATTATCACACTAAGGATGTAAGCTTGGACACTTTCTATATAAGCAATGGGTATCTAAGTGAGAAAAAAATTACATCAGACTATTTTCATATTCTATATAATAAAGAGGAGCAAGGAGCCTTTCTATGTAAATTTTTAGCAATATCAGAGCTTCCAGTGGCAGTGGAATGGATGGCCCAAGCTCTGTGCACACGAACTGCCCACATAGTGCAAAGTTCTCATAGTGTAACTCTGAATCAGAGCTATAATGTCTCACTGCAGGAATTAAATGAAGTGAATATCTATTCATTTTTATGAGAATACTGCAGGTGTTAGGTTTGGAAGGTTAAGTCTGAAATAGTATGCTGGTAAGTGGTGCTGCAATGACTAGACTTTCTGGTCAACTAAGCAAGACAGTAATAGGTAGGGAGATTTTCCTCTTCAATCAAGAATTTGTAAGCCCAGCAATGCATGCAAGAGAAACAATAAGTATACAGTCTCATTGTATATGACCTCTTGGTAGCCCTAAGATGCAATGCAGAACAATGCACAGCTTGGGCCTAATTTACTGGGAATATTATTACAAGTTAAAATAGTGTCATGGGAAAGCTGAGGTGTCTGGTCCTTTACAATAAAGACTGCTTTTATAAATCAGTGATAGTATCAGACATCTTATATTGTCATGGATTTAAAAAATGCAATAAAAAGTATGTTTAGAGCAATAAAAGATCACAAGACTGGCTAGCCCAGCCAAAGAAAATGGTAGTAAATTGTAACCAGGTGTTTTTATTTCCTGATTCTCAAAGTATTGCAAACTCAGCGCTCTGTGCTAGAAAGGGCAAGATGCAGACTCACATACACAGAGCATTCATCAGATTCAATTAGCCCTTATAAAACTTTAGACTTCCCAGCTTAATTTCATCAATTACAATTGATATATGTCCCAAGACTCTTGGAAGTGGTGTGACTAGTAAGAGAAAGCTGTGATGACACAGGTGATCATATAAATATAACACAATTTATTTATTTATTAGTGCAATGTAGTTTTGCATATACTGCTAGTTTGTCACATGGATAATTAAATTTTACTTCAGCCACTGAATCAGAATATCTTCATACAGTATGGTTTCCTAGCACCAGGCTGGGGACTGTGCTCCAGTATCAATTCTAAAACTCCACTGTACTTCTTTTAATGGCTTCTGACATGAGAGATAAAAGTATACAAAGATTTCAAAACATAGTTGATAAGTATTTCTTTTAGACAAACTGCAAGAGATTCTTAAAAAATTAGAGCTTTAAGGTGTTCCTTAACTAACACTTCTCCTTATTTGGAAGTTGCACTGAAGATTCTTTGATTTCCTTTTCAGCATGGTAGGTATTTTCTTTCCTTTTGTAGGAAGATATATAGATATATAAATAATAATTATAGGGGTCAAGCATGAACTGACTCCCCAGGACTTAACTCAGTGATCTGCAAAATAGGTGCCCACTGACGTCTTAGAAACCCTAAGTTTTCCAACGTGTCTTCATAAGTCTGGCAGATCCGGTACAGTGTTTGCAGGATATCTTTGCAATTCTGGAGCACTAACTGGAAACCATGGCATCCTGAAACATCTCACATGGCACTAGAAAGCTATGTGTGAGCAACTGAATCGAGCCTTTAATTACTATATCTCAGTGTGGTATTTAACTGAGCTGCCCAGCCCCGTCAAGAGAGAGTAGTTTTGGCCGTGTTCAGAAGTACATCTGAAAATGAGAAATTAAAAGAAAAAAACAGGTATCTTAATAGAGGTTAGATATCAACTGGGAAGCAGCTCAAGTGAAGGAATATTTCATTCATCCCTAATTTGCTTCTCAAGTGTTTTATGAGATCTCGTTCTTTAGACTGAAAAGAATTCATCTTGACTGATGCATTGGCTCTATAGAAAGGCACTGGCAGTTTTACACTGTTAGGCTGCTAGAAATTTGGCTTTCATAGACAAAAGACTATGGGTCTGTGCACATTAAGGAAAAGATCAAGAAAGAAGAAGAAAAAATTTATTGGGGAACTAAAGAGGTCATTCAGTCAAAATAGCTGTTTGAACTGAATATTGAAACTGCAAATTTGTGCCATCTGCAGTGATGTGAATACACCACTGATATGAAACAAGCTGATTAATTTCATATACTTGGTTTAACACCTGTCAAATTGTAACAACTGTTAGTCATTAATCCAGAATAAAAAATGTTTGATAGAGTGGGTAAAAAAAGTCCATTCAGAAAGCCATGAGTTATCCAGTACTTAAAAAAAAAAAAAAATCAGATTAAAATAATATAGTTTTGCTACACACAAGAAAAAAAGTGATATTTGGGGAGATTACAGTCCAGCCTCTTACCTTTTTAAATTTATTTTCTTTATTTAACCTTCATGTCAGGGGAAAAAAGTTTTAATATCATTTTCTTATCACATATACAGCAAAGAATTCCACATACATAAAGATTGTTTAGATTCCAAAACAAAACAATGAAACCAAAGAATGCCACAGTCTTGAGTAAAGTCTGCCATATGTTCCTCCACACAACATCTGTCTTCTCAAATTAATGACACTTTAGTAAGGAATCCTGAGTGTTTCAGAATTGGCATTTTATAATTTAAGACTATGAATGATCTTGTTTGCTTTTGTTCTCCTTGCATTGTTCATCTGAGAAGTATGTTTGGAGGAAATTGAGCTATAAATAACAGAAGAGATACTTCTATATCTTTTTAAAGATAGATGACTTTTTAGAGCAAATGGTCTTGAAATAAACTCTCTTTATGAAACCAACTGGTTTGTTTTGTTCGATTTAGCTGAATTTTTCAAGGAGTATAAGAAGTATTTTCACATTGTGAAAGAACACTTTTAGCAGTGATATCCACAGAAGTGCTACTGTGATTTCCTTCACAGGAACACGTTCTTTGCTGCCTAGTTGATACTGAATCTCTTCAGTGCAAAGCCTCCCTTTCAGAGAAACTTAGGTTTCTGTTGGATGTCTTTAAAAATAAGGAATATCAGGAAGGGACTCAATTATCATTCTGAAAAGACAGTTTTGGAACATAGATGGGCTGGTTGTGTATTTCTTGTTTGCAATTCCACATGGTACTTAGTGAAGGCATACAACTATGTTATGATATTACATGCTTTTTAACCATTTTTTATTGAAGTGGGAAATTCTTCAAATAAAACCACAATTTTTCCCCTAAACTTTTAAATTGCAGAATCCACCTATCCCTGCAGCTATATATTAATACAAAGACTGTGCTTTTTGGCATTAGTTAAAAGAACGAGGAGGTCACAACCTCTTTCTCTTTCTCAGTCCTTCCAGATAATCCTTGTCTGATCAAATAAAACATAAATGCATATGTTAAACCATAGAATCATAGAATTGGAAGGGACCATTAGAGGTCATCTAATCCAACCCCATTGCCATGGGCAGGGACATCTTCAACTAGATCAGGATGCTCAGAGCCCCGTCCAACCTCACCTTGAAGGTTTCCAGGGATGGGGCATCTACCACCTCTCTGGGCAGCCTGTGCCAGTGTTTCACCACCTCACTGTAAAAGATTTCTCCCTTCTATCTAGTCTAAATCTACCCTCTTTTAGTTTAAAACCATTCCCCCTTGTCCTGTTGCAACAGGCACTGCTAAAAAGTTTGTCCCCATCTTTCTTATAAGCCCCCTTTAAGTACTGGAAGGCTGCAATAACGTCTCCCCGAAGCCTTCTCTTCTCCAGCGTGAACAACCCCAACTCTCTCAGCCTTTCTTTATAGGAGAGGTGTTCCATTCCCCTGATCATTTTCATGGCCCGCCTCTGGACCCGCTCCAACAGGTCCACGTCTTTCTTGTGTTGAGGGCTCCAGAGCTGGACGCAGTACTGCAGGTGGGGTCTCACCAGAGCAGAGTAGAGGGGCAGAATCACCTCCCTCGACCTGCTGGCCACGCTTCTTTGGATGCAGCCCAGGATACAGTTGGTCTTCTGGGCTGCAAGCGCACATTGCTGGGTCATGTCCAGCTTTTCATCCACCAGTGCCCCCAGGTGCTTCTCAGCAGGACTGCACTCAATCCCTTCATTCCCCAGCCTGTCTTGATACCAGGGGTTTCCTGGACCCAGGTGCAGGATCCTGCACTTGGCCTTGTTGAACCTCATGAGGTTCACATGGGCCCACTTCTCAAGCTTGTCCAGGTCCCTCTGGATGGCATCCTGTCCCTCAGGCATGTTGGCCGCACCATTCAGCTTGGTGTCATCTGCAAACTTGCTGAGGGTGCACTCGATCCCTCTGACTATATTATTGATGAAGGTATTAAACAGTACTGGTCTCAATACGAACCCCTGCAGGACACCATGCCGATCTCTATCTGGACATTGAGCTGTTCACCACTAGCCTCTGGATGCATCCATCCAACCAATTCCTCATCCACCAGACAGTCCACCCATTACAGTGTTAAAGTACATATACAAGACCTAATGGACCTAATAAAAATTCCCACTATAAGCAAGCCATTCTATAGATTTGCACTGAAGGTTTTCTTTGCATCTTCCTCTTAAACGTCTGTCTCAAGATACTGTCAGAGACAAACTACAGACAAACTACATGGACCTGTGGCATTTCTTAAGTTACTGTTCATCATCCATTAAAAAAAGATGTACTCCACATAACTACTCTAACATTGTCTGTTTTGACTAAATAATCTTCAAAGAAAAGTATGACAATGTATATTATAGCTACTTGCTTATTGCTGTGAAAACTGAAACATTTGCTGATCTTCAGCGAGCCAGGGTCAGCTTCATACAGTAGTCTTGAAACCAAAATTTTAAGCAAACACTTGAACTGGTATAAAAGAAAATTTCAGGCGTTTTTGATTCTACTACAATTACTGTAGATGGTAATATCTGGCTCATATTTCTGTATTTGTATCACTTGATCTTGCCAGTTCTGGAAGAGGCCAGAAAATTCTTACATTTAAAACCATGAAAACCTAGATTTTATATGAGGCATGCTGATTTTCTTGAGAAATGGAATACCAGAGAAGAAGAAGCAATATCAATATTTAAAATAATTATGATAAATTCTTCGTTTGTTATTTATTTTGATAGCTTTGATCCTAATGAGTCTTGAAAATAGTCAGATAGGCATAAGTCAAACATCTTTCTCAAAAACAATACTAATTTGGTTCTTTTTTCCAATTATTAGAATAATGAGCTGCATTTTAACAATTATATTTTTTAATTCCCAAGGGAAAATTTATAGTAGGATATATATATTAATGTGATGAATAGGTTTTTATTCATACACAGAACTAATAAGAAGTTCTGAAAGTAAAAGTTTGCAATGTAGTAACTCTGGATATTAAAGGCTGGTACCAAGAATCAAATAGAGGGATGACAAAGTCTGCAAGACACTGATCATAATAGTCTACCCTGATTAAGACAGAGCACATAATTAATCTTTGTGGTGGTCTGGAATTCTTCAAGGTAAGATCCAATAAAAAAAATCTACGATATGCAAGTGCAATATAGGAGTATTTACACACCTTCAAAAGATCAGTCTGCAAAAATCCAGAACTTCTGCTTATGCAACTAAGAGACAGTAGACTGTAACTACTGAGTAGACTGACTTCCTTGGGCCTACAGTGCTGTTGCACATACCCAGAAGTACTGTGCTTAATTACATTTTTGGGATTAGTACCAGAAATCTGTTTCAAAGAGATAGCCTTTATTTACTGACAGATCTGGCATTGCACAATACATGCTTTTTCAGTTCCTCCCCTTTAGGCTTCCTGTTCCTGGGAAGCTACACTCACTACCATGCGTTTCCCAAATCAGCATCTGCTCTTCCTCCCCCTTTTTTTCTCCCCCTGCCCCTCCCCCAAATGACCTAATATTTAATAAACACAGTTCTTGATTGTTAAGTTATCTGATAAAAACTTATCTGCACACCCACAAAGGAGCACAGAGAGGCAATGGCAGCTGGGAGCTCAAATAATCCCCTGCCATGGATACTCCCAGGCTCATCACAGGAGCCATCAGTCCATCACAGGCCCATCTCCACCAAGTCAGAGGAGCACAGGGACACTGTAGCAGGCAGGGAACCTAAATTAAGGCCTCAGAGGAAGGTACATCCTGCCCGAGCCCTTCCCAGGTGTGCCCCAGGTGACCCTCAGCTCCAGTGTCCAGGTGTGAAACCCAATAAGGTGAGTCAGGCAGCTACAGGGCAGACTGTGTCTGAGCCCAGCTAATGGAGGGATCCACATTGTACAAACGTATTTATTTGCATATATCATAGAATCATAGAATCATTTAGGTTTGAAAAGATCATCAAGTCCAACCATAAACCTAACACTGCCAAGTCCACCACTAAACCATGCCCCTAAGCACCACGTCTACATGTCTTTTAAATACCTCCAGGGCTGGTGACTCAACCACTTCCCTGGGCAGCGTGTTACAATGCTTGATAAACCTTTTGATGAAGAAATTTTTCCTAATATCCAATCTAAACCTCCCCTGGCACAACTTGAGGCCATTTCCTCTGTCCTATCAATTGTTAATCAGGAGAAGAGACCAACACCCACCTCGTTACAACTTTCTTTCATGTAGTTATAGAAAGCGATACTCCTCCTCGTAAGACTTGTTCTCCTCATAGGAAAGGTCTCCTCATAAGACCCTTCACCAGCTTTGTTGCTCTTGGGACACACTCGAGCACCATAATGTCTTTCTTGTAGTGAGGGACCCAAAACTGAACACAGGATTTGTGGTGCAGCCTCACCAGTGCCGAGTACAGGAAGACAATCCCTTCCCTACTCCTGCTGGCCACACTATATTGTTTTTGAAAGAACCTTCTGTGCTGACACATTTTAGCACAGAAGATACTTTTAAAATGTCCCATCTTGTGTCTAGTAAAAATATTCGTATCCTGCATATGACCTACATTCTTTCAGACTTGCAAAAAAAGAAAGATTCATCTTTTTTTTTTCTATATACTGATCATGTAAGAGTATCTACTTTCAGGTTCCCTTTCTATTCCTTGTTTCTAATGTAATAGGGATACTCAGTTCCTTCTGTGACCTTTGTTTTGGGGCATGAAAAGCTTTCCTAGAAGCATAATTAGGGGGCAGAAAACTCTTCTTGCTCTATAAGGTGCTGTATTTGGCCCTTTAAGTCCTTCAAAAGGCTTCCAGACTCTTTCCCACTTATTTTGACCCAGTATTCTTTAAAGCAATTTGATTTCCTGAAAAAAAAACATTTGACACTCTCTTAATCCTCACAGTGCATGCTGCTAATCAGCAGCACTACTGTGAAATGCACCCTTTCCTATTTATTTCTATTTACATCTAACAAAACTGTAGGTTGGACAACACCTGTAGGTCTTTTTTTGTAATGTTAATGATGTTATTTTGGCCTTGTGTGTTACACACTGCTAAACTCAGATGTTTAATGCCTTTTATTATGCTGTAGGATAGATGCTTGGCTTCCACCTGCTGCTGTAGGAAGATATGAGTCTCACACAGGTCCTGCATTATGCCTGCTAGGTCTGTGTGAACATCTCAGATACACTAGTTGTGCTAAGCACATGTGTTAGGGTAATTGAATTGAACACCTAGGGTATAATTCAGCATTAATAAATACCCCACTTGTTTTTTGGTTTGTAGTTCATTCTCTTCCTATTCTGTGTTCATTGCTACACATTTTTTGGGGATCCAATTTCTCTATGTAGTGCATAAGTGACTTTGCACTTGAAAATTTATG
The DNA here is from genome assembly GCA_013400755.1 of Pelecanoides urinatrix. Lineage (NCBI taxonomy): Eukaryota > Metazoa > Chordata > Aves > Procellariiformes > Procellariidae > Pelecanoides > Pelecanoides urinatrix. The sequence goes on along the minus strand of VZTQ01002789.1, from coordinate 117,718 downwards.
TGAGGTCAGGCAATGCACTGTATTTTTCTCTCCTTTCTAACATGACAGGCATTGTCCTAATTTGTATGCACGATATGCATTAAGTGCACTGCTAAATCTGATAATTTTTTTTTGCCTCAGTTCTCTTCTCTTGGGGTATTTGGAATGTTTTAATCACATTGGCCATGTTCACCATCTATAAAATTCATTCTGAACTACAGAGGCTTCCATTGCCTGGAGTGGTCTTAGTAGGGATTAATTCTGGATCCTCCAAGAGTCTCTGTGCCTGGAATGCAAACTAAAAGCTTTTAATAGATCCCAGCTCTTTCCAGGAAGTAGAGTTTCTAGAAGCATGGATCTTTGAGGAGATCTGAATGTCCAATTCTATATCATGCTGCAGGTGCCTGATCTCTATTTCTCTTACAGACATACCACTCTTCAAGACTTGCTTTCCAGGTTGAAATGAATAACAAACATTCTTATAGTTTCACTTTCTTTTTGTACACATGCCATCAAAAACAAATCTCATATTTCAATTTTACATAGGATGTAGACATTATCTACATTTTGTTATGCAGTTTCCAATATTTGTTTGTATTTTGATGAGGTATTTATTTTTGCTGGTTCATCAATCACAGTGCCTGAAATAAGCATTCTTTATTCCTTTGATTTTGCTCAACAAAAATAAATTACTCCTTCATTGTCTCACTGCCAGACTTCTTATGCTTGAGAGGCTATATTGCTTAAGAGTACAATCTTTAGTATCACAGGACTTTCACAGGACTTTTCACCACATCGTTGTTCTTGGTTAAACTACACTAATCCATGTGTAAATGGGTGAAAATGACTGCATGTATGTATAAGCATGGCATTTTCAGGTATATGCCCCAGCTTTGTTACAGTGTTGCACAGGAGCAAGATGTGGGTTCTTGCCTGACAGGCCCTGCTCTCTAAAGATGAGCTACAATTGCTTAATCTGGACAAAAGAAAGATCAGGCAAGGGTCATTGTGGTCAGGGAGTCAAAGCAGGGAAGGTTATTATGGTGTACACTGCTCATGAACTCAAGCCGAGGGTTCTTGCCTCTTATGTTCTTTCTGCTATGAACTTCTCCAGGTATGTCTTTATTCTCCCTTTACCATATCCTTCCTGTTGCCAGGTGAAAATATAAAATTGTATGCAAAATGACAGAATACTGTGGAAGAGAAGGGGTAACTAGTGCAGTAGTTTATTCTTTTTATTGCTGAACCAAAAGGCCTGAGCAGAGCTTCTTTCCAAGCCTACAGAAAAATTAACTCCTCCTGCGTGGAAAATAACCACAAAAATACTGCATTTAATTAGTGTGTGGGAACCCTTTATGGCAAATATGTTGAGAAGGAATGAAAATACTCCTCACCATGCTGCAAGCAATTCTTCTGTTTCAATTTTTATAATTAATTGTGACTGAAATTATGTGTTTTATAAGCCCCAGCTTTATTTTATTGGTTGTTCCTACTACTGTCTGTGGGTGGATATCCTTTATGGCAAAGTATATATTTTCTGCTTGACTACAGTTCTATTTTAGCTTTCAGGTGTCCTTGTCATATTGTATTATTTATTCAAGAGAAAAAGATTAAGATTTGCCCTTTAAGAGTTTTAAATAACTTGTTAAAAACAGAGTTATTTTCTTTCTTTCCCCCTTTTTTTGGCTTCATATTGCTCTAAGTACTTCGCTCCATAGAGGTTTCTCTATGATAAATTGAAAATTATTTTTGGTATACACACTTCCATTCAACTATTGCCTTAGGAATTCATATTTATATCACTTATATTGTTATATATTCAGTTCTAGACTTTCTCTGTTCTCTTGAGCCCTATTACCACTGAAAGAAAATATATCTGTTAGGAAGTGGGGTTTTTTGAAAGTGTCCTGTCAGCTATATGGAGAGGGGCTGATCCATTGCAGGTCTTATATATGTTCAAATAAATACACATATGTGTTTATATATGTATATGGGTACATGTATGTAAAAGGAAAGTAGGAGGGTGTAGAAGAGTAAAAAGAGGAATTAGCAAAGATAAATGACAGTAAATCATGTGTATGTTTTTTGGGGGGTAAGAGAATGAGTATGAAAGGGGGGAAGAAGAGGATAATATTTCAGCTTTTGGTTCTGGAAGTTTCTCCTGAGTGAGCAGATGCTCTTCCTCTTGCTGTCAACAGGAATCTGAGTACATACAAAGCACAGACCTGATCTGATTGATTGGGAAGGAAGTTGTATAGCTGAACTAAGTCGTGTTAATGGAGGGGAAAAAGGTCCTTTTATCTTAACTCATAAATCTAGTCCTTTCCTCATATATGCAAGCAGCCAGTTTCAGGAGCTCCCTTCAGCTGTGCTTGCTACTTGCAGCTGGTGTTACCATTCCCTCACTAATGCTGCATTTAGGAACATGAAAGCTCCTAGTGCAAAGCACACTTTCCTAGTGTACAGTACCTGTGCTAGAAATAAATGCTTATTTACATGACAGCATGGGAATTTTTATACATACCACAAGCATTTTACAAAATGCTCATTAGCATTTTGCTCACTTAACAGAACATCCTACGTTATACCTCAGCAAAATCAGTCAAGGACTATTCTTCATGCCAGAATGAGTGTGTTATCTTAAAATGCTAATAACCAAACAACTTCTGTGCTCTGGGCAGGAGTTCACACAACTCAAACACATTTTTCCTTTGCCTCCTTGCTAAGAAAATGAAATTCAGAACACTCTGCTGAAGGCAAACAATGCTCCTGTACCTTGATGGATCTTCTTTGTCTCAGCCACATTGTATTCCTCCATTCAGAACCAGATGGGAACCCAATTCCACAGTATCCTACCAATACTTGAATAATATTTTTATTGTTCTTGTGCACAATGTAAATTTTAACTGATCCAAATAATGAATTTTTTAATAACTTTCAGAGCAGCATGGGTTGGAAAGATGCTCAGATCTCAGCAAAATAGAGAGGTATTTGGGGAATTACTGAGGCCACAAAATGGTTTTAAAAGGAAGGCTAGTATTTTGGCAGCGGGAATCTTATAGATGAGATAATGAAAAAGCATCACAAAATAATGTCTAAACTAATAACCAATCTATTCACTGTAGTAAGAAAGGAAAAAAGTGGGAGGGAGAAAAGTGGCAAGGTTCAAGGATTTAGTCCTGCAGCCTTTTCAAAGAAGCCATCACTGAGTCACAGCTTTGGAACTGAATATTCAAAATAAATGCTGTATGGGTAGTTATACGGCAATATATGTTTGGTAGAGAGAAGAATTTACTTGTCCCTTGAAAGAAAGACTACCTTTTGGAGAAGGATCAATGCTTCTTTGTGGGAAACATAGAGGTGAACCTGAAAGAAACTGAGATCTGTTTCTCAGCTCTTTCCTCATCAGGTTTGTTAGACCCTCATTCAGGCAAAGTCATCTCATGTGTTCAGTTAGCAAAAGCAATTGCTTTGGGGAGAAGTTGGGTAGAGATATATACCTCACTTTGGATGAGCCAGTGATAGCCCAGAGAAACACTAACCTGCTGCTCCCACAAGCAAGAGCTTCAGCCAGGCCCCTGTGGGCACCAGGGAATGACCCCTCAATATCTTTGACGCATGCAACTGTCAAAACTTGTTCCAAGATCCTTCAGGTACAGACCTGTCAGTATAGAAAAAACTGAAAATGTGACAAGGATCAATCTTTCTTATAGCAGAGAAGAACATTATAACTAATACCGTAGGACAAGCTATCCCACTGACTGCTGGAAGTTGGCAAATCCACAGTTACTTCAGTTTTATTATTCACAACAATATTTCAATCTTTGACCATGCCTACTACTACCTGCTGTGGCAAAAGCTGTCACAATCTAATGGTGTGAAGAACCAAGTGATACTCCATATTTCCACTGACTAGTAGGATGTGAATTTCCCATGGATAGTCTGACATTTCCAGGTGTGGTTCTGAAAGGCGACTTCTTTCAGACAACAGAAGTGTGTCTTTCATTGACCACTTTTGAGTTTTAAACTTATAGCAATTGAACCAGATAGTATCAAATACTTTTTTTCTGATCTGAGTTACAGTGTTAGAACTAGATGTATGTGGGTCGCACCAGCTTTGATATCCTATATAAAGTCCCACAATGTGTTCATTAGCCCTCATGGCCTTCCTCTAAATCATTAGTCTACAAGAAGAAAAATAGAATGGAGATAAAATCTCATGCTGCTTTCTAGCAACTAAATTTAGTTTCAGCATCTGTAGTTCTTTCAGACATTTCCCACATTAAAAATGTTAAGCTTTAAATAGGCTTTAAGAAATGGCTCCTTGAACAGTTAAGTGGCTGTACTCTAGATACTATCAAATTGCTTCACTTTGTGAGCACAACTATCCACAGCTGTGGGTAGTTTGTGTCCAATAACATCCTCAAGCAAAACAAACAGGCAAAAAGAGTTATTTCCTAAGCAAATAAATGGTTTAGGTATATCTCCTTATTCTGACCTCATTTGTGGCTATTTGCTGCATAATGAAATTTCCTGTTAAAAATAGTTTTATTTTCACACAGTGAAAAATGGAGAGATCATTCAGCCTGATTGAAAGACTTCCAGTTTCATTTAAAAATGGAAGTTAAGGATTCAACATAGACCTTGGAACATCCCAGGTGAAAAAGCAATTGAGCTTAACCAAAATGCTCAAGATTTACCTTAGTCATAGCCACTGGCTCACCACTCCCTCTTTTTGCTTCAGAGTGAAGCAAGGAAGAGACAGCAGCAATCTCTGGTATTAAGGTACAATATGTTACAAAGAATTTACTGAAAAATCTAACAATTCAAAAGTTATGATTTATGAAATTTGCAGGAAATGCAAGTGTTAGGAAGAAGTTCATGGTGATAAAGGAGGCTGAGGAGGGGTGAAGATGTCAGGTAGCACTCTCCAGTTCTTCAATAGCGTTAGGAGGAAAGCTGCTGTGGCTCTTTTGCCGATGTGGGAATGACACCAGTTCCTTCTGACTGCAAAAGCAAGTCAGACACAAGCACAGTGGAAACAGCGGGTTTATTGCTCTGCTCCAAACTGCAGGGCTGCCAAACAGGCACCCCCAAACAGCCCTGTGGTTTGATTTGTGACCCTTTATATTCTCTTTTTACCCCCTCACAGAGTCTTCCTTTTTAATACCCTCATCCTGCCGTAAGTAAACATCCACCACAATTACTTTTCCCCCATTGGTCCTAGTTATGTGACAACTATTTGGTATTTCTGATACTTTCTACATATCCCTGAAAAGTCCCTGATATTCCCCTTCAACTGTCTGTAAAGTTTGGCTGTTTCTCACATAACACCACTTAACAACCTGTGCAATCTTGCTATTCTTTATGACATTATAAGTAACTTTTTTAGTTCCTCACACTGTTGTTTGTTACACACAGCAGTTTTCTTGTCTCATGTCCACTAGTTTCTCAGATCCTGTTCAGATGGCTTAGCCTTAGGCCAGGGCCATTCAGCCTTAACACATGGGCTAAAAAATATTTTACAAATCCATATTCCACTGAAAAACTTGAAAGAAAACAAGCACTTTTTTTTCTGAAACGTGCACTTCAGTACACTTTGTATTGCCTTGGCTGAGCTTTCAGGTACACAATTCATTGTTTTAAATGTGTGCAGTTCTGGTAGTTGTTGTGGGCAAGGATAATTTTTCTGTACTGAAGATTTTTGTTTAATTAACTTAATAAAACTGCTTTTACCAATTGCAAACACATTTTGCATAAAGGAATATCAAAGGGTAATAAGTGAAAAAATAGAAGTGTAGATTTGGGAAGCAGCACAACTTGAAAGACACCATGAACAACACATCATGAAAGATGGACCTATGGACATGAGTAAAAGGTCTTCCCTGCCCTACCCTGCTCTTCCCTGCCCTTCAGTGAGGGCCCTGTGAAGTTTTACCAAATTTTTATCAAAGTAAAATTTGTGCCTTCAGTTCCAAACCTGAACATTCAATAAGTATTTCTGAAAGTGTAATAGGCAACAGAAAATGTGAGGCCACCACCTGTGATATAGGGAACAGTAGGAACAAATTATCTGAAACAGTTAAAGGGGAGTATTTTGTAAAATCTGCTGTAAAAAGGAATATAGATAAAAACTGGATAAAAACAGCCCTACCTTTCAGTAACAATACCTACTAACAAGCATTTAAAGAACAAAGAGTACATACACACAAAAAGAATCCCATTTGTGTTACCTACAGTTCCTCAGTGAGGGAATTACAAATTCAGGAGTTTAGATGCAGAAATAGTTAAGGAGATTCATAAATTTGTTGGCTGTTATTTGAAGCTGAAACTTCAAAAAGAAAACCCAAGCTGCTTCTCAATAATACAATGTGGGTAAGGATTAAATTATATTTATGATTCACTGCCCAATAAAATACCTGGCAGAGATGGAGATCTTGAAAATCCCTTTTTGTTCTGACTGACAACTTTTCTTTACAAAAACGAACCATTTATCTTCAGGAAATTGAAACAGGAAGCTGATGAAATACTATCATGTTGTTTTGCTAGATTATCTCAACTAAATGTGATTTTGCTCACTTGGATCACAATATCAAACTGCAAATTATGTAACATTGTTCCCCAGTCAACCTTCAGCTAAGCAGAACAATTTGAGAGCCAAAGCTTAACCTGGATGAAGTTTTGGACTTAAGGCAAGAAAAGTAAATGGATTTTACAAGCCTTAAATTTGTTAGACAATGCACTACCTGAGTGAACGTTAAAAACATTCAAACTGTCTTGAAGGACTAAAGCAAATAACATAGGCTGAATTCTCATTATGCATATTCTTAGTCTGTCCCACATTTTTCAGTCATAAGGAAGGGAAATAATTTCTTATGGACAGACTCATAGACAAGATGCAACTTTTTCAAGCTGTGACATAAACTGATGTTAAAATATCTTTGTGAAGGGAGGCTAGATGAGAGTCTGTAATTACTCCAGTAGTCTGAAAGTAGTTCTGAAGAGGGAAAGGGAAGGAAGAATAGGATAGCAAAGGAAAACAACTCAAAATAATTTCTTGAAATATGTTCAATTGAGAAAGAGCAGAATAAAATGGGGCCCTATAATGATCATAACAGCCAAAGCGAAGAATTACAGAAAAATTAATCTGGAAAAGACTTTGGGAGGTCACCAAGTCCATCTTCCCACTCAAACATTTAAGACTAGAAATTAAGAACATACCAAGACTCAAATAACAAGTTGGGTTCTGTTGCTGAAGTGACATAGATATATTTATAAATACATTTTGGATTTTCTCATTTGGGAACATCGAGTTAACTACCAGTGCTATGAACAACGGGCTAAGGAAGACAGGTTTTTAGTGAAGTTGTGATTATTTGGTTTGTTAACTGTGCCATATTACGGCTATATCATTAACTGGTCCCTACTTAAGCAGTATAGGTCTATTTTACAGTTAAGGTTATAAGATCTAACCTTACATGACACTGGAAAATCCATGCAGGAGGGGATTCACTTTTTGCTACATTGATTCTCTGTGCCCTAATTTAAGTAGAGCTCAAACTTCAGCATGCCCTCTACCCATCAACATATTTTTGTGAAGCTTATGGAAACTTTGTGTGGGGTTCACTTCAAGATTAAGAAACCTTAGATGCTTACAGAAAAATGTTTACATGTGCACTGGGTCTAAGCTTCCCTGATGATCAGTGGAGATGCAGCACTTGAATAAGCTGCTCATACACATGTATCAAGTAATATTTTATATATCAAATGGACACCAGCTGCCTCAGCAAAAACGGGTTGCAAGACTCTTATAGCTCTCATGTCATATCTTTCAAAGCCATGTAGATCTCTCAAATATCCTAGTAAGTGTTACTAGACATATATGCAAGGACAACTGACTCAAACATTTAAAATCTTTGAAACCTCTAACATTCTGAAAAATTTAGTCTGATTCGCTACAGATTTAAAATATACATTGCCTAACAAGATACACACACATGCGATCATAGGCAGTGAATCCCCTATTTTCCTAGGAAAGAATGCTGAAAAAGAAACACATCCCTTATGGAAGATTGAGTTTCTTGAAATTGTAAAACAATTCATCAAGAACAAGGTTGTTAATAGGCTTTTCAGTTCATGTGTATCTGCTGCATAATAACTTTTGAGAACAGGTCTTTTCAACATCATTTCCAGCAAAAGAAGACAATCCATCCTTATAATCTGATGATGGTAAGGGGAAGAGCATGGGGGAAAGTTTATATGACTGTAAAAGTCAATAGTGATTTCTGTTTATTAGTCTTTGGTAGGTTTGCGGAGTGTGCAGGAGAAGTTCACGGTTATATTTATGTAAGGCTGTCAGGGCAGGCAACCTGAGAACCCTGCAGTGATGGAGAGCTGTTCTAGAAAGCAGCTGTTAGGGCAGGGACAAAGTGCAGGAACTCTGGTCATAAAAAGAGACAATGGAAATGATTTATATGTGAATATGTTTCTGAATGACATGACACTTTCATGTAACGTATTACTGACTTATGGTGGGGGGGAAAGCTTTTTTGAGGTGGGGCGTTTCCTCTAATTCAAAAAGTCAGAGATACAATTTTCAGAGATACAGTATCTTATTATGAACTTCTGGAACACTGATATAGGAATAATCACTGTTCAACAGTTTATGGACTAAGCATGACATTAAATATTTTCTTGAAAACCTGACAGCTTAATAGAAGCTACCTGAATGAGGGAAGATTTTCACTAACAATTACATCAAGCTCAAGACCTAATTATTTTGCAATGAAAAGACATGAAACCAGATCAGAAGGTAGAAAGGTATGAAGGCCAAGTTGAAACGAGTGTAGGCAGCCTATAGTCCTTTTCAGGCTGGCAAGCTCAGCACTGGACATTGCTGATATGATTCCCTCTGTTGTAGAGCAGAAAAAGATTACTTGTGTCAGTCTGTTCATGAGGGAAGACATTTACTTTGTCACAAATGAAACTGCCATGATTTTAGCTTTCTCTTGTAAGTGTGATATAGTGGAAAAAAACACTGGGCTGGGATTGTATCAGCTTCTTTTCTAGTACAGGATACAGAGCAAATCATGTTCCCATTTCATGGTTTAGCATACTGACCTCAAACTACTTTGAGACCTGAGGAGAAAAAGTAAAATATTAGAAAATATAATTTTTATTGCCACTAAGTCTTAACTGACCTCTTTCTATGTAAAATCAGTATCTGATACCTGAAATTACTGTTCTTCACAGCATGTATTGATGACCATACCAGTCACCAGTCACCACTTCCCACTTGTGTATATGTTAAACACTACACTGGAGAAAACTTTTATTACTTTGTGCTGCTTTGGTAAGAGTTAAGCCTTATTTAGTTTTTCCATCATTTTTCCTCTCTGTGCCAGTGTCAGCAGGAACACTGAAACTCTCCTGGCTGATCAACATGTTTATTTAACTTGTTTCCAAATAGATTTTTTTTAAATAGAAAATTAACACGAAGTAAAGGAAAACAGAATACAAGTTACTGCACCTACGTTAAGTTATTACTGGAAAAAAGTTACCGTGGCATAAATTACTATTTTTTCTTCACTGCAAACAGTTTCAGTTTGTCCCCATATGTTTTTGAGCTCCAGCAAGTAACTAAAATCTTTTTGTTTTATAGTTTAATTGGTACAAAAAATAGTACAGTAGCATGAGAGACTGACATCTGTGCTGAAGCTGAATGCACAAAGAAACACACAAAATCACAAAAACACATTCATTTTCTCCTTATTTGCTGGAAAATGTTGAATGCTGAAAAATTTGATCCTTAGGATCTCAGAATGGCTGGAACTGGGCAGAGAGGATAGAAAGAGTCCACAGTGCTGGTTTTCCCTTTAAACCATCCTTTGTAACTGCCACGAGGAATGGAACTAAACCTAATGACATTACTCATATACCCAAAATTAAGGGAGCATATGGAGTTTGGAACAATAGTTTGTTTGGGAGAATAGTTTGGAAGTGAGAGGAAATCTACCAGCTGAAAGAATGGATGTTGCAACTGAATATTAAGAGGTTCTTGGCTGTAGTTCTCAATGTTAGCCCAGCCATGAGGCACAGAGGAGGAAATAACGAGAAGTTAGTATGAGATCATGGAGGTGTGACAGCCTTCTCAGACAGAGGAAGAGGACCAGCACCAGCTGCCTGTTCTGGGAGGAGAGCAAACTACTCATACAGGGATTTTCACACTTCTCCTAAAAAAAAAAAAAAAAAAAAAAAAAAAAAAGTGAGACTAGAACTGTAAAACTGCAGGCTTCCCAGGTTAAGATGGAGGCTATAACTAAAGGCAAGGCTTTTTATTTTTTAGTGTTAAAAGATTTTTTTTTTTCCTCTTGATCACTGAGATTTTGATAGAAGCACTAAATTCTATATCCCAAGTTTAAACTAATGAAATTTAAGGAGATGCCACTTCCTAAACTAGTATCATGTCTACTAACACAAGTAAAAAGAGGACTGTAGGTCCTCTCCCAGAACTTTGGAAAAGATTAAATGTTTTTAATGAAGGCAGATTCTTTACCATAAAGAGGTGTGCAATACATACAGCTAGCAATAAACTGAAAGAGACAGACATGCAAGCAAGGAATACTACAGCACTGAGTGTTTAGCCCTAAATTAAATTAATGAAGTAGCGTATCTTCCAGAACTTTCACTGATTTCCATGGATGAAAAAGCAGTCCTTAAATTCATAATTTTTTTTCATTGGCTGATTAGGTCTGCACTGTTGTCCAATTTGCACCTAGAATTTGCACCAAAAGGGTTATAAGGGAATATAGGAGTTGTAATTCCCTGCTAAACCCTCACTGTGTCACAATAACATACAACGTCATGCTAGCTGCTACAACATTTGGCACTTCTACCCACAATTGCAAAGTGATGTCAAGAATTGTAACACAGAGAGGGGAAAAACACTGGCCAGTACAAACACTGGCTATGAAAAAAATGCAAGATTGCATTTGTACATTGTGTCAACCTAACACATTTCCAAAATGTGATTTCATTCTTGTGAAAAAAAGAAGGATGGAAAATGTGTCCAATCTCACATAATTCTTTGCACCCAGGATGGCTTAATTTTCTTCATTTTCTTTTTTTTAAATTCTAATTCTTGCACACATTTTTAAATTTTCACATATGTGAGTGTCTTGATTTTTTTTGTGAGAAGCAGCCAAGGTTACTAGTGCTCTCCTGTTGATCCCAGTAGCTCTGGCAGCTATTGTCAGAAGGAGAACTTTTTGATTCTAGGAGGCTCAGGCTGCTTCATCTGAACCACAAGGTTCAAGGTGATAAAAAGAATGGACTCCTGCGATGTTTTTAAAGTCTGCTTCCTTTTCAGCAGTCAGTGGAGCACATCTGAAATGGGAAAAAACAATACATGCTTCGTGTCTGTCTATATACGTGGGTGTCATCCCACTGCCTACTTCCAAAGTAAGTGAATCAATTCCTTAAGCAGTCTTTAGAACTAGCACACACTCTAGAAAATAGTAATTTTTCTTTTAAATACTTTTAATTTCCAGCTGTTACTTCTGTTTTCTTACAGAAAATGTGCTGGACATTAAATAAATATAAATATAGCAACTTTAGCTGTTGAGAGTGACATCTTTTAAAAATTTGAAGAAAGTGTGTAACATGCTAAACACTAGGGAATGAAATTCATGGTTGTGCAGAGCTAATACTTAACTCCTACACAAGATTTAAGAAGCATATAACCAAAAGCCTTACATTGGTATTCTAAAAGCCGTGGCCCATTTAAAGCAGATATATTTGAGGACAAAAGGAGAGAAAGGGGACTACCCACATAATATACCACTGCTATTTCTTACATTTTACAACTGTATTTAATAAAAAGGAGAGATTTTGAAGGAGTCAAGTCAAATAAGTTAAGAAATTTTTCTTCTCGCACCTTATTAAAAAAATCTCCAAACTAAATCAGCAGAGAAGTCCCTATTAGTAAGATAAAAAGTCATGTCACTTTAGAAAACCTCTTAATTAAATAAAACCAGTAAATGAAGAAAATAAAATAATTAATTAAAAATGTAATTTCATATAACTGTGAGACTAGGTAATCTAACATCCACCTGGTCTTATGCCTGAATTGTCTGGAATAACTACTTAAAATATTTCTGAGCATATTTTTACATGTTTAATTTCTATATAAATCTCTTCCAAGTCAGAAAAAAAATGTGCAACAGCAGAACTGAATCACATAGTAATCCACCAATAGTTCAGTTACTAAAGGGATTCCAGCGTGCAGTTAAGATCCACCCTACACAATGAAATTTACTTGAGCTCCAGCAAGCTACACTCATAAGTGGAGTTAGGATTTGTCCTTTACTATAGTTTGATTTTTCTTTGTGTCCTTTTCACTGACTGATAATTTCTCCCTGTAGCCGAACGAGTGCATTGGCTGCACAATATTCAATTGGTAAGCACAATTCAAATGGTAAGCCTCCAGGCACTGAAATATTTGGGTGGAGATAAGTCAATTGTACATCTGAGTGAGTAATTTCTGCCCTGGCACAGGGATTCGCCTTCCTTTGAACACTGAAAGGAGCTATACAAATTTCAACCTGGACTGAACTTTAAAGAGCTGCTGATGACTACTGGAAAACCTTACAAAACCTTACACAGAAACAATTCTCCTTGTGTCTTATTGTCTCTTCAAATGTATCATTAAACAGAACAGTTCAATCTAAGATATGTAGCACAGAGTTCCTCCAGTCAGAGAAGTGAAACATCAGGCACTTTAAATGGTGTGTATGTGAGCATTAATAGGAAATGATCATTGTTTTCATTTTTGCATAGGCTTCCAAAAAGTCTTTTCTTGCTGATGAAAACAGTATTAAATAAGATTTATAGCACAAAAATGTAGCTTCATTGCTTCAAATCCCTCCCATTTTGTCCCAATACCTACAAAAGCTTGGCAGCTCAAGCACTGAAAGCATTGTCTACAAGGCTGACTAATATCTATCCCATTGTTTCATTGTACTTTCCATCTTCTTTGTTCTTAATAGCTCACCTTTTCATATTTAGACCATAAAATCTTGGGCCAAAAGCCATATTTTCATTCTGTGTTTGTCTTGATCCAGACATCTGAAACTATTGAAACAAACAAAAAAATTACAATACATGTGTGCAATAACCAGAAACAGAACATATATCACAATTTTCACTAAACAAACAACAGAAATAATTTGCTTCAGGTATGTTTGTGAACTTGCTGGTTTTTATCAGTGTCTGAGCTGTACACAGAAGCCTTCATTTACTTTAACTTTGTATGTCTAAATAGTAACGTTACAACTGCCTTTACATCCAGGAGACAAGGGTAAAAACTTAATGAGCTGTGCTCTGTATTTTTCTTTCTCGTGGTGAGATGTGTATTTACTCAGGTAAGAGGAAGTTAGAAAGCTGATACCATCAACGAGTGCGGCACTTGCTCTTGAGTCATATTATTTGATTATGCAACTGCACAGACACCTTTTTTATTTCCTCCCTAAATGTGGATAAGTATTGTTTAAACCTTGGCTCTTGTCCCACTGTGCATTGGGACTCTGCCATAAAGCAACGTCTGTGGGGTACATATATATCCCCTAAAAGGTTGGAATAAAAATTCGCTAAAGAAGTTGTACCAAACAGACCTCCATTTATCAGAATTAAATGGGGGGAGAATGGCATAAGAGGTAAGTTATAATCTGGTGTCTATGATTCTTTTAAAAGTCTTCATATCTACTTTTCCATTTGAATTTCTCCCCATGGGAAGACACTGCTTTAATTTCTTTACATTCTTAAATTTTCCTGAACATAAATGCCGAGGTATTGCTTCAAACTTGAGTAGTAGTCACAATATAAGACCTGCCACAGAATTTCTTCCCCAAAGCAGAGTTACAGATACAGTTGTTAAGTTAAAGTAGTTCTGAATAATTTTTGAAGAAAACTTCAGGTTAACACATCCATGGATTTCAAATGTGGATAAAAATTATAAGCATTGAGTATAATGGCATTTAGCATGAGGCAAATTATTCAGGACTGATGTCTGACAGTTAAATATATCTTGAAGTTCATTGCCTATTGCACTAAGATAAAAAACATTATTCCTGTGGCAGAGGTAGAAGTTTAGAGCTTTGCAAATAAGCCACTGCTTACCTAACAGGGTCATTTTAGTAATCCAGTTTTGAAAATGTTGGCCTTAGCCAATATATAGGTTGTGGTAATTAGTGTATTGTGAACTATTAAGTAAGTGTAATATGGAAAGAAGGAAAGGAATAAAAATTTAAAACCAGTACATTTTCATAAAGAGATGTAGAACAATGTACTATAGTATACAACACAATATAGTATTGTTTGAAAGATACTGTGTGATCAGATAATTCAAGAGAAACATGTTGCCTAGACACACTGGATTATTCATAGGATCTAAACTCTGGCATTTACATTAGAGTTTAACTCTATGAACTTGACATTCCTTTGTATGGAATACATACAAATACAGATGGCCTTAATACGGTAACATAGTACTGTATGTTGGAATGAGTGATCTAGCAAATTTAGCAAACATATTCTTTCAATTAGATGGAAACGCAACAACAAAAAAAAAAGTTGCAAGATATTTGACCTCTGTTGAATTACATGATTGATACTCCTGCATAAATATATTTCAAAATTTTGGGCCAACTCCAGCAGAAAATATCCATGGCCTTCCGGGTCACTGAAACCCTGCTGGCTGCAAAGGAAGCCAAGGGTGTGGGAGGAGAGAAAGAAAGAATGTTAATGGTTAGAGGCTGCAAGGCTTTTCTTGAAGGAAACTCTTATCTCCACCTCTACGCCACTGTCTTTAGCCCCTGTTTTGATTAGTTCACATTATTTGTCTCCACCATATCCTCTACATTAGATACAATGAACCTGTGCATGTCTAAGCAGGCCATAGAATACAGCAATTGTTCTGGACTGGATTGGGGGAATGGAGGGGAAGGAGAAAGGATGTCTACTGGAAATGGGATGTGTGAAAATACTCAAAGTTTACTTTCGGGCTTTTTGGTTTGTACTGTTCTTTTGTCAGATATCAAATGTGAAGCATGAACTGCTAGGTCTGAACATTGAGGCTTGCTTCCATAGGCAATTAATCACGTTCTGACACCGATGTGTCAGATGCTTTAGTACGCTGTTGAATTGGGTCCTGGTTTTAGTTTGATAGAAAGGGAAACACAAAAGTCTTTGATCAGGTAAATGATTTTTCTGATCTGTCAGAAGCAAATAGGGGCTTTAAAATGATCTTTAGCCAAGCTGTCCAGAAGGCTGACTACTTTCCATTGGACTGTTTGCTGGAGCAAGGTTAGAGCATGCAGACAATTGCAAAACCTTGTTTTGGTGATGGATCTTCACCCTTTTCATTTTAAGAACACATGGAGCTCAATGCTACTACCAAACTTCTCACTGAAGCATTTCAGAAAAGACCACTACATACACCTAGTCTGATTAATACAGGCCATACAACAGCATCCCTATGATTCCTCCACAAAGCCTATAACTTCTGTTTGGTTTATTAGCTTTCTTAGCAGCAGAATTCTTAACTATTCGACTCAAGATCCTGTGTACTCTTCTTACAGTTCATTTAAATCATTCTCCTGAAAAAAAATCTGATTACCTAGCAGCCAAGTTGGAGAAATCACATAAAAAAGAAAGTAAACGTTCACCTTCATGAATGCATTCAGCAAAGTTTACAGGGAAAAAAAAAAAAAAAATCCTGGTTTTACTGAATACTCTGCAACAAGGACACAGGACAAGTGGCATTTGAAAATGCGTATGTTTCATAGTAACGAGTTAAATGAGAGCGTAATAACTTAGTTTATTTAATTCTTTAGGACCTGGTTCAGGAAAAGAAAAATCTTTGATTTCTACACTACAGACTTGGAAGAAGCACATAATCATTTTTCTATGAACCTTATGCATCATGAAAGCCCAACACTTCTTTAAAACACTCTGTATATTTGTATTACAGATATCAGCCATCTGCGATTTCATCTTAAAAAGTGGTTCAAAATAGATCATATGCTGAATAATTACAGTCTTGTTAGATATATTATGGAAAAGATTTATTCAGGGATCTTCCCATTGATTATAGATGTTTTCATCATATGGCAGCAGCTGCCAAAGAGTAAAGATATGTGATTTAGGCTCTGCTATTCTATTAGTAGGTCTCAATCTTAACAATTTTTGTTCAGAGAACAAGCTAGGAAAAATAGGTCAAGTGGAAACTGGAAACACCAGAAATCTCAGCACAAGGACTGTTCTCATAAAAGCTTCATCCAAAACAAACTTTGGAGTTTTTTAGATTTGCCCATTGATATCCACCCATTATGATATGAATAATTACTTATGACTAATCTAATATGACTAATTACTATCACTGTTATTCAATGCTACTGTTACAGTAGTCACAAGTAATTTAATTGCTTTACAATATGAATAAAAGGACTACAGGTCTTAGTCAAATTGGAGATATACCAATGAGAGCCAAGTAACTCCACTGAAGTGACTCGGGGCTGCACATAGCCACATGCAGAAGTTTTATTTGCACTAGCTATGCCAGTTGAAGACTTTAAGACTTCTGGCTCCCTGTCAGTGCCCACCACATGGAGGTTACTGCCCTCACATCTCTACAGGAGGCAAGAACTTTTCTCTTTAATACAATTCTGTAAAAGTTGGCCAGGTGAACTCAAGTGACCTTTTGCAGCTGGCTTTGCCAGAAGTGGATTAGTGACCGACACGATGCCATCTGCCAGTAGAGCTTCAGGGTTATTAACTTTCTACAGAAGAGTAGTGCTAATATTTGCAATGACTATGACTATAACTATGACTCTCTGTGAAGTTAATTTCTATCCATGGACTGAGAGGACAGTCTAATAATAGACTTGATGAAGTTAGAGATTAGCAAGTAAATGAGGGAGTGAGAGCAAGCTATACTGAAGAAATTGCTAAGTGAGGGAGAGAGTAGGCAAAGTCTCCCATTCCATTTCTAAATATTGGTAAGAAAGTCCATTTCTATCTAAAAAGAAAACCTGTGTGCCATCCACAGAAAACCAACACCCAGATATCAGAAAACACATTCAAATTTACTTTCCAGCTCTTATTTTCCTTAAAATAAAACTTCTTACTGTATCCTACTGTATTTGTAATCTAACACTATACTGAAGAGATACAGACTAGAGTCTTCCACTGACTTAGTGTCATCTGCAGTCATTCCACTCTGAAGTCCTACTTCATCTCAACTTGGAAAATTTATTAACTTCAAGTCTTATGTAGGCATGATCCTGCCTGACCAACCTAGTGGCATTCTATGATGGAGCGACTACACCAGTGGACATGGGAAGGGCTATAGATGTCGTCTATCTGGACCTCTGTAAGGCCTTTGACACAGTCCCCCACAACACCCTTCTCTCTAAACTGGAGAGATATGGATTTGATGGGTGGTCTGTCCGGTGGATGAGGAATTGGTTGGATGGACACATCCAGAGGGTAGTGGTCAATGGCTCAATGCCCAGATGGAGACTGGTGACAAGTGGTGTCCCGCAGGGGTTCGTATTGGGACCAGTACTGTTTAATATCTTCATCAATGATATAGACAGT
Source organism: Pelecanoides urinatrix (assembly GCA_013400755.1). Classification (NCBI taxonomy): domain Eukaryota; kingdom Metazoa; phylum Chordata; class Aves; order Procellariiformes; family Procellariidae; genus Pelecanoides; species Pelecanoides urinatrix. The sequence continues at coordinate 100,084 of VZTQ01002789.1, read as the reverse complement.
GGGATCGAGTGCACCCTCAGCAAGTTTGCAGATGACACCAAGCTGAATGGTGCGGCCAACATGCCTGAGGGACAGGATGCCATCCAGAGGGACCTGGACAAGCTTGAGAAGTGGGCCTCATGAAGTTCAGCAAGGCCCAGTGCACGGTCTTGCACCTGGGTTGGGGTATCAATACAGGCTGTGGGATGATGGGATTGAGTGCAGTCCTGCTGAGAAGCACCTGGGGGCACTGGTGGATGAAAAGCTGGACATGACCCAGCAATGTGCGCTTGCAGCCCAGAAGACCAACTGTATCCTGGGCTACGTCCAAAGCAGCATGGCCAGAAGGTCGAGGGAGGTGATTCTGCCCCTTTACTCTGCTCTGGTGAGACCCCACCTGCAGTGCTGCGTCCAGCTCTGGAGCCCTCAACACAAGAAAGACATGGACCTGTTGGATTGGGTCCAGAGGAGGGCCACGAAAATGATCAGGGGGATGGAACACCTCTCCTATGAAGAAAGGCTGAGAGAGTTGGGGTTGTTCACGCTGGAGAAGAGGAGGCTTCGGGGAGATTTATTGCAGCTTTTCAGCACTCAAAGGGGGCTTATAAGAAAGATGGGGACAAACTTTTTAGCAGTGCCTGTTGCAACAGGACAAGGGGGAAAGGCTTTAAAGTAAAAGAGGGTAGCTTTAGATTAAACATAAGGAAGAAATCTTTTACAGTGAGGTGGTGAAACACTGGCACAGGCTGCCCAGAGAGGTGGTAGATGCCCCATCCCTGGAAACCTTCAAGGTGAGGTTGGACCCGGCTCCGAGCATCCTGATCTAGTTGAAGATGTCCCTGCCCATGGCAGTGGGGTTGGACTAGATGACCTTTAAAAGTCCCTTCCAACCCAAACTATTCTATAATTCTATGGTTCTATAAGAAAATATGATACAGAAAGAAAGAATGACCAAGTAGCATAGCATTTCTAGTTTTTCAGCCAAATCAGTGAACCTGTGATTGGCATTCAAAAGTATTCTGGTATAAAATGATGGAGAGTAGCCTCTTGAGGGAAGAGAAAGGAAATAAGAGTGGTATATTACTTTGAACTGGATTCAGCAGCCATGGGACTGTCCTGTGGAAATAGCAGTTAACTATATGCAAGAAGGAGAATTTAAAATGATATGTAAAGCTCTGGAAAATAACTCCCGTTCTTGTTATTCTCATTGATACTTGTTATACTCATTGGTAGAGACTGGCTTTGTTAGAAGTGTAGGAACATGCACTACTTCACCCAAGACAGTGCTCATAGATAAACATTATTGTTCGTATAGTAACACCAGCACTGTCTTTCTGGCTGTTATGAGCAATCTGCCACCTGATCACATAATAGCACCTGGAAGGTGTCACTCACTGGTCTCCAGAGCAGGAAGTAATCTGCTGCCAGGGGCAGATGTGAGATGAAAATATGTTAAAGATATAAGCATGGAAACAATGATAGCCTCAAAGCTCTAGAGAGGTAAGCACTGCATTTTCTGATCTAACATGGCTTTCAAAAGAATAGTCTATTGCAGGAAAACAAATAAATAATTTTCCTGTGAATGTTTCTGCTGCATTTATTTTTGAGCAAACTTAATATCTCTTTCTTTCCTTAAAAAAAACAACAAAAAAACAAAAAACACAACAAAAAAACCATAATGACAGGACAGAAAAAATAGGATCTGCATCTAAGTTTTAGGCAAAGACTTGTAGCATAGTATCATGCCTCTGTTCAGAGCTATCTAGCATTGTTCAAGTTTGGAGATACAGAGAAACTTGAACTTCAGATAAGACAGGAATTTGAAGAAGATTAAATAGTTTAAAAGCTACAAATTAATCAAAAAGTGAACTAATTCAATAGTTTAAATATGAGAAATGTTTTATTACTGATTAACTGAAAGCTGAAGACACCCCAGCATATTGAAACCAGCCTTGAACTGATCTAACAACCTTACGTAAAAGACAGTAATAGGAAAACTGACAGTCATCATCTTGATTGACATACCATGGACTGAAACAGGGATCTGTAGAGTTGTGAGTGAACTGTTACACCTTACGTTAGAGATGAGATCCTGAGGCTTGGGGTGGGAACAACTTACGTAATCTCTGAACTGGCAGAGAAGGGAGCCATCACCCATTTTCACAGCCAAGTGACATGTACTTGCTGACTATATGTGTAGTCAACATTTAAACCACTGAACTGTACTGTCTATAGTACATAGCCTCAAACAGAAGCCATGTTGTCACTGATACACTTGAATGCAGGCTTCTAGTACCATTAATCCTGGTAATCACCACAGACTTATCAGTTCTGGGCTGTGAGACAGTATTGGTCAATCCAGCACAAATCTGATTCAAGACCATTTATTTGCTTTTCCGAGAAGTGACTTCTGTGCAAAAATAAATAAATGGAAGCCCTTCCTAAAAGCTTAGCTCTTTTGACCTTGATTTTGTAGGTGTGGCACATTTCTCTCTGCCTTCCAAAACTGAGTCCAGTGTTCAATTTTCACAGAGCTACAGCCAGTTTATAAACGGTCTGGTATGGCAAGACTTGGGTGTTATCATGGCATAGAACTGAATTTCATTAGAACTACAGAAAAATATTCCAAATTCAGTATTATGTCATTTTTATTGATCCTATTGTTATTTTTAACATTTAATTTGTGGTACCAGGCAGTTGCTGACCAATCTTTTCTGATTACTGTTAACATATTATAATTAAAAAAAAAACCAACAATAACTTTGCCTCGATAAACTACATATTTATGTAAAATGTATCTAACTATAATACATACTAATTGCTATTCTGTATTACAATACTGTAATATATAACTCAATTCTTTTTATTTGAAAGTTCCTGCAATGCAATTTTTAAAAGTGTTTCTATGAAGACTGCATCAGTATATCTTAGGACATAGCACACCTTGGGACACAGCACTTTGTATAGAGTCTGTGTCATGTAATTCCTGTGTACAGCAGCACTGAAATTTTTTGCCTTTAATAACCAAAAAAAACCTAGCTATTGAAAATCACCTAGGATTTCATCTCAGCAAAAAGATTCATAGCCACTGCCTATGGATAATAAATTTAATGTACAGTTACAGGCTTTGAGATATATTTTTCTCAGCCTCCATTGGCTGCAAGAAATTCAACAAAAAGGAATCATGTTTTTTATTCGTATTCTTTCAACTTCATCTGAAAGAAACTGGTGACTTGGATTAGTAGTAGTATTTGGTCAGGTTTTGGGTAGTTTCCCTGACAACTTTATTGCTCAGTGAACATAAATTCGATTCAGTATGGTTCGCTTGGATGTGATACGTTTTTTGATATAAGTATGTGTGCTAATCTGCCAAGTAAACATGGAGCATATGCTGGTTTGGCCAGGAACTGACATCCTTTGAGCTTGATCCATGTCACCTCACTGTTTCCATTTCTATGTGATTGCTGAGGACTCAGCAAACATGTTCATGTGCTATTTTATTCTAAGGCTATTGCAAACTCATTTTTCATCCTAACCTAATTAGCAGTAAGTGATGTCAAAAATCTAAGACTGTAAAAATGGTTCACTGGTAATTATTCATGCTTCTAATGGGGAAAAATAATCCTTCCAATATGTTTTCTGGTCTCATGAGTCTGGTGCAATGTGTTGTATTCCACTATTCAATAAGGTAAAGCAGGATAATTTCCTTGCTCCGTTTGCACTCCTGGGAAGTCTGTGGGTCATGACTACATTGTACATTTGGCTCACACCCAAGTCCATGGCCTTATCTTGGAAAGCATCTGATCCTTGTGTCTGTGTGTTTAAATATTAGAGTCCTTGTAACATCCATGTCTGCACAGTTTAAGAAACAACCTCAGGCTACTGAGTTCTTACATTGCTACAGGTTTCGACGTATCTTCCTCATCAGAAAAGGATGCCTTCATTGAGCTGCAAGGCACATGCTGGTAACTGCAGCCACAGAAATACTGGCTGGCACTGACCTGCTCCTTAATTTTTCAGCTGGGACTTACTGTCACAGAGGAGGTCTCAGAGGCATCACTTGCCCATTTCAGTGCAATGACAACCAGATGCTGTTTGGCAACAGTTAGCTGAGTTAAGCCAGTTCCACTGAAAAAGAACAAGGGCTGCTTGTCCACAGCCATGAGTCCAGTTAAGAAACTGTTATATTTCTGCTCCTTAACCCTTTATTTCTTCATGGCTTTGCATCTGTCACCTACTGCCCAGTCTACCTGTTAGAAGGCATTTGCGTTCACCCAGCAGAGCTGGTTGTTCTCTGACCTTTTTGATACTGCTTCAAGCTGTGATCATAGAAAACAGTATAAGTTGTTCATGGGAGGTTGGCAGGAGGTTCATGGTTTGGTTAAGGCAGAGGTTGAAGACTCAGGCCCACAGAAATGAAGAAACATACTACAAAAATCAAGAAACATTAGAACAAGCTGTGAAATTTGGCCTTCTGCTTTGTATGTAGAGATACTATGTCATGGAAATCAATATCTTTAATAAAGCATTAGGAAAGAATGGGAATTTGCTGGGTATTTTGCTACTTGACTTTGTGTAAGTGACATAGATTTTGCTTTCCAAATCTGGCTATGGAATTTCGGCCCTATAACCATTCACTTGACTGGAAATTGTGTGGCTTCATTCCATGATTTTGACAATGTAAACCCTAATTTCATTATTTCCCAATTTACAGGTACACAGGGCTTATAAACTACTATGTAACCAAAAATGACATGCCTGCTTGGCGGAACTGGACCCACTGACAACATAGATGAGATGTACCTTGTGGGTCATAAGACAAGATGGATTCCTGAGTCAAGTGGAGGATTTCAGCCAGGAAGTATCTTTAGCCCCATGCCAAGCCAACTTTTATGTCCTCCCTCCTTGGCATGACATTTAGAGTGCAGTTTTTTTCAGGTCCCTTAAAGCTTGTACGTGTGATTGAAAAGTAAAAAGAGTTTCCAATGCTCATCTTGGATAGCTCTGAATGCCAGTCCCTGGCTTTGAGGCAGGGTTTATTGAAAGAAGAGAAAAGAGCCTTAAAGACCATAATATTCCTCATTGCCCACTCTTAACCTCCAGTACCTCTAGAACTCTAATTAATAGGTATCCAGAAGCTGGCATTAATCATTTAACATACTTATTGGTCGGTCATCCATATAACACTCCGACATATGAGGTATAAATACATATTGAGCAATTTAGACTGGATAGCACCACCACATTTTTACCTTTGCGTAAGCCAATGCAATATTTCAAAGTAATTTAAGGTTCACTTCAACCTTTTTGGCACCATTTCTCTTACTGTGTAACAAAATCATGGTAACAAAGAGACTGCTTAATCACTGTACAATTGCATCGCATCCTATTCCAGAGCAAAGATTTATGCATACAAAATAGAAAGTATATTTCTGACTTTTAGCCAAAAATCAGTTGTTTTTCAACACTATCCAAAAGGTTTACACAGTTCAAAGCACCTCAAGAGTGGTGATCAGTATGTCTATATTTCCTAAAGTTGGTTGAAACATGTTCAGCAAAATTTTAATTCGATGAAATATACTATTATGTCAAAACTAAAAATATTTCAGTAATAGTCATGACTTTTGAGCGCGATCATACTAGGAGGGGAGAAATGAAGTGATAAATTCTTCAGTACTGTAAGTGTTGGGAAACCAGGCATAAGGGGGATTTGAACTGGAATCTTTGGACAGTGTCCCAGCCATCACCTCCTGTCCGAATCATGAAGTAGGAATTTATGTGTCAGTTTGAAAAGTGATAATTCAATATCATTTCAGTGATAAAAAATACATACAAAAGCTATTGTTTGAATGCCAGTGTAGAAAAAAATACATTCAAATTCCACAGAAGGTTGTCACAAAATGGAACCACTATTCTTCAGTCAAGTCTGATATTTTATTATTACTGATTATTTGTTTTTCTCATGGGAAAACTGGCACAGTAAGTTTAAAAGATACTTAATATGTCTGCAGTTGAGAAAAAGCATGGGGATAAATCTACCTAAAAGGGAAATGACACAGTTCAGGAGTGAAAAAGATTTTTCATTTGCAAAGTCTTGGATGTAGGGTATTGTGCTCCATAGGTACAATTCCCTGAGTAAGCAGCAAACCTGCACTACAGGGGATTTAGTCCAGTTCCACAGACACTGCTGGTAAACTCATAGCTTATTACTAAATTAGTTATTTGGAAGCCACTTGCCGCAGGGTCTGTTCTTTGCCACTGCTGTTCATTCTCCCAGGAGACACAGTGTGATTCTTTTGCATGTGAGAGGCTCTTCTTTTGCTCTTCTCATCTTTGCTTTCTCCCACCTGTACAGCCTTTGCCTTAGAAGACAGTATCTATTAGTTTCATCCCAGCACCATAGAACTGTGTTTTACTAGGTCAGTAGCTTCTTCTGGTGTGTAAAGATACAAGGCCAGCTCATATCAAAAAAAGCTTACCATAGCAAAAGAAATTATGCTAGTTTACATGTACTAGATGGCATACATCCTCCTCAGTGGAATTTCTAGGGCAACCTCAAATTTCCATTTTCACCCAGCATTCCAAATACACAAGGAGATTATTATTGTTATTATTGTTATTGACTATTATTGTTATTGCACTATTATTGTTATCTTTTGTTGCTTGTAGAATTCCACACAGAAATGTGTTTTCTCCCTTGAACCGTGAATACTTCTTATGTCTGCTCTCTGAGGTGACCTCTGGATGAACACGCACTCCTGCACTCCCTTGTCCAGTAACAACTGTGTTGTGATCACCCTGATTACGTGGCAATGATGTTTCACTTCTTTCAAAATATCAGTGGGGTCTAATGAGGCTTAAATTTTAAAATTTTTGAAGATGCTTGGAAATCATCTACTTGAAATTGCATGGCACTGCTGTAAGCTTCAAAACAAAGCAGTGTGGATGCAGTGTGCTTTATGCAGGCTGTATGTTGTGGGGGGAAACATATTCATTGTGAAGAGCAGCATACAATGGAAAAAAGGAAAAGAGAAAAGAAATAAAAGAAAAATAAAGATGATAGCACAAAGAAATTTAAAAGCTGTGTCTTTCTCTAGTTTAATTTAGTTTTCAAAGCAGCACTTACTACCATCCAGGATTCCATCCTTCTCCCTAAGTGATTCATGGGGGTAGAACTGAGTGCTTTCAATAAAGCCACTCCCAAATAAATGTGCTTTTGCCCCTGGCTGAGAAGAGCTTAACAAATCGTCAGAGCGAGAACAACACAAGTCTGCCCCAGTCAGCCATTTCTACATGACTCCTTTACACTGAAAAATTCAGTGAAAATTACTGAAAATTCATTCTAGTGTTTTTATTAGATGTGTTAATCTTAGCATCACTGCATATAGAGTTTTTAAAATTTGTCTGCTACATAATCAGTGCTTTGTTTTCATTTTGTATGTGTTTTGTGTAGAGATGTTGTGGTCTTCATGACAAGAAAACTTATTCATGCACACTAGGGCCCAGGCCTGGATGCTAAAGGAAAAATGATCCCTAAGGCAACCTATAGAGTACATCTGCAATGCAATTAAGGTGTAGAATCTCCATTGTGTTCACCACCTCATAATTGTGGCCTGTATGAGGCTGATAGGAAAACAATCTTGAAAATTGCCATTAGAGGGAGCAGGTATGGTGCTGTATAAACACAGCCAACTGTTTGGCAGCGTAGAGGGTGCCATTCTTTTGAGTTTACTTTCAAAGTGAAATAGTTTACCAATCTCTACGCTACAGTCTCATGACAAATCTCCATTGTTAGGTTTTTCCTTTTACTTTCCTTCATAGAATAATTCTTTATGTGAGATACAATTGGCTGTTTTGTTTTTTTTTTCTAAAATTCTTTTTGCAATTATCATTAACTCCTTTGAAACAGCTTCTGTGTTCTGTTGAAAGTACATGGCAGTCTCCTAACTGACTAATGTGTTTTCTACAGTGGCAATGAGGGCAGTAAAGTATAACTCACTGGATAATTAAACATCAAGGAACAGAACCTGAGAGAAACAATGAGAACTATTAATTTCCAGTCTTGTTTGAAACATATATATTCCATGTGGAAGAAAAACTAGATCAGTGTTTAGTGCTAGAATAGTGTTGATGGACTGGATAGAAAATAAGCAGAAAAGGTAATGAAAACTTCTAGATTTGTTCTTTTAGGCACCAATAACACAAGTGTTTCAGTGAAGATTGTCTTCTACACTTCCTCTGAAATGAGATAGGACATCATTCACAAAACAAAAATCCAGAGTGGACCTAAAGTGCTCCCCAAAATGTTACAGAGTAACAAAAGTAGGCTTCAGAGAAAACTATATGAAAAATTTAAGGGTACTATGGAAGGAAATTCAGAAGGAAGGCTGATTTCCTCTATGTTCTCACTGTATTTTCACTACAGTATTTATGTGTTTAATACTGAAGGGCTAAGTGGGAGCCCTGACAGAAAACTGCTAAAACAATCTCTCGCATATGTGGCACAGCTTGTTTCTGCACACAAACCCTTTTTAATGTTGCAGCATAGGAGGGGACACAGGGGCACATGTGCATTGGTACAGTTCCAGGAGAGAGCTCATGTTCTGATTTACTACAAGGCCACATCTTTACTAAGTTGTTAGTATCATCTATGCACATATTATAGTAACATCTATACTGCCTGTCATACCAATCAGTTTCAAATATGTTACAGATGTCTGTGTATAATAAGAAATTGTGAATAATATCTTCATTGTGATTACACTGTCGTTGCATGACAATATGTAGGATAGCCATGAGACTGCAACACTACTTCATGTCAAGGGCTTGATTTAGCAAAGCAGCCAGTGAGACTTTTCAGGTACGATGTAGAAGTACCTTGTCTAAGGCTAGATAAACAGGAAAATGGTTTGTTTACTTGAAAAATTCTGATGAAAACAAACAAAAATAGGTTTTGCTTTCATCACTTGCATAATTTATGAATCTAAAAATCTAAATTCTTTAAGAAAACTGTTGTAAAAAAAGATGTTGGTTCTAAGAAACTCTATAAATAAATTCAACTGATTCTCAGTTTCTTTCAGGGATCACCATGAACAGGAAGCTAAGGCTTCCTAGTATGGAAAAGCCAGAACCCAGGCATGAATTTGTTAGACTTGCTAACAAGATTGTAGTCTTCCATATCAGTGCTGTCCAGTTCAGTGCACTGCCATGTGAGCAGATGCTACTGAACAGCCTCTAAACATCACCATTGCAGTGGCTTTCAATTTTGACATATTTGTTTCCAATTCCTTGTACAACCTCAAGAAGTGATGCAGACAATTCCCAGGTGCCCAGCTGACTTCATGTAAACACAGTCTTCTTTTTATTGACACTGTGTTGATTTCCTCATGATGATCACTTTCTGATTTGGCCTTAAAACCGATCCCACCTCCTATAAACCTTGTATTGCCAACAAACAAACAAAAAAAGCAAATAATACCAAAGTATTATGTTTAATTTCCAGTTGTTGAAATTTTATCTCTTGACCCTAATCTATGAGGAAACCTTCTAAGAGGTATTGCTATATCTAAAACCACACTTTAATACAAGTGTATTAGGTGCAAACTTGTAAGGGGAGTAAATTCATGACCGGCTTTTTAATTGCCGTAGACTTTGTATCTTCCTTTTCACATTTGAAAAATGGGTTACAAATTGTATGAGGAAAAAGTGGGTAAAAGATTTCTAGTCTGATGTGTTTGTATTTTATGTTCCCTTTGGACAAGCGCAAGACACAAAGAATAGGGCCCTCAGCTAAAGGTGTCACTCTCTCTCTGCCCTACCAATTTATTTTCATTATAGAAATCCTCCAAGAGAAGGAAATATTGTGTGCCATGTAAAGGAATATGTAGAGACAGCACCTTATATAAAGAAATGAGTGTCAGAATCATCTTTAACTGTCCTCTGGTTGACTATAGAAACTGCCTCCACGTCCCTGCTGCTGATATCTATTTTCTATGTATGTTATTATCGGTCAGGAGAAAGATAATGCTGAGGACTCTGAGGTACTAGAATTACTGTCTGAGCATTTCACATAGATTTTGTTGCTATTTGTTTTTATTCTGAATTTCCTGTTCAATTTAGTGCTTTGGCATCTTAGTACATTGAACCCTGGGGTGCCTCCAGGCTATATTCTTAGCCCATTCTGCACAAGAAATTAAATGAAATGAAGAAAATTATTTCTCTCAGCCAGCTTGTGCTATCTGGGAAATGGGATTTCCACCACCCTGCTGGTATGAAAGATGAAAACAAAAGGTTGACCAATATGAAAGCTAAAGCTTGAATATATTTTCAGCTCAACTCTTTTTGTGGAACAAAATGTTCTTTTAGAATTTCTACTACATATTGACTTATCTGAATAAACAGCCCTTAGTTAATAATGCAGAACACATGGTCCTGTTTTGATAAGCACATCCCCAGGGATTTGTGCCATTCAGTTTGAACAGAGCTACTAGTCATATATTTTTGTATCAAAACCTGGGCAGCTCATGTTAATTTATGGTCAACAAAGACTTTTTCCTAGTCCTTTGCTCATCTCTATTGAAATGAAATGTGAAATGCAGTGATTTTAAGGACTGTGTGAGGCCTGCTCTATCTGATAATGTTTAAAGCTGTCATTCAGGTTTGGGGATAGAAATAAGAAAGTCACAAGAGCAATGCTCCTGATCTCATTTGGGTAAAAGGACAGAGAACACTGTGTACCTTTCAATTTCATATTCCTTAGCACCAAAAGTGCCTTAACCTGGAGATGGGAGTTGCAATTTCTTTGAACAGAAGGAAATGGTAGTTATGCAACACTTTATGGGCCAGCTAAAAAATGGAGATAAAGGGTGTGGCTGCCATAAAATAGTCCAATGCTATTTAAAGTGCAGTAGCATGAATTAACTAGCAAAATGGGCTGTAGCTAATTCAGCCTATTACAAGATTCTGCTTGAAATCATCCAAGATTTCACAGCTGATGGGTAATACACCTGATTCACTGCCACTGTGTCATTGAAAATCGTTGCCTTAGAAATGTGATTAAAGGATGTTTATTTTTTTAAATGAACAAGAAAATTCTAGGAGAAAATGTTAGAAGTGAAACATTTTAAGTCAAAGAAATATTCACATTGCTGTTGCTGGAACTGAAAACTCTTAAAGAAAGCACATTTGCTGTATCACAAATTGTCAAGACTACTACATGTTTCAATACAAACTATGCTTCATTTCTGTGAGCTTTTGTCTAAGTGACACTGAACAAAATAGAAATACAAATCCTCCTAACTTAACTCCTGGTTATAAGAATAATTCTTTTCTTTCTTTCTGATAAATGGGAAGCAAAAAACATGAACTGGTGGTGAAATGGAATGAATAGTGGAAGGAAAGGTGTCAATTTAAAAATAAAAATAAAAGTGGGACCATGTGGAGAGTGGCAACAGCAATAATTATTTGTATAACAGAGCTTATCTATCTTGCTGTGCAGGAATATAAGGTTTCAGAATCTTTCTGTTAAAAGAGAAATACTCCCATAATTCTCACTTTAATGGTCATCACTGTAAAAAATAGAAAATATAGTCTGGTCCATACATTCCCGTTCATTTTTTTCCAAATATTTTTTATTATTCTTATTTATTTTCACTTCCTTATAATGTTTAATAATATTTTTTAAAGAAAAGATCCATGGAAATCAGTGGACTAAATTCTAATATACTTACTTGAGCTCATCTGGAAAAATAAATTGCTAATCAACTTCAGGAAAAATATCAGAATACTATCTAATCTTCAGATTTTCACTTGGTGCAAGCACTAATTGCAGAGTCTGTCTCTTTTTTTCTCAGCAATAAAATTGAAACAGTTTTGTTTTGCAATTTGGGGGTATGATTAGTCCATCTAAGCTCTGATAGCACAAATGCATTTTCAATATACGTATCATTTTCCATGAGAAAAATTAGAACCTATTCATAAGCTGCAGTTACTACAACTGCACTGATTTAGAAGCAATTTGGGAGTAAAATACTTGATATTACTTCTGTTGGGCAAAAGAAAGAAATTCTTATCCTTGTAACATTAACAGTAACCAAAAAGTTTAAAATTATGGCAAGGACGTTTCAGTTTAAGAATTCAAAGTTTCAGGCTAACCCCCTGATTCTTGTTTCACAGCAGTTTTAATAAACAGTTTTCTTCCTTATACTGTGCTCTTCTATACCTACTGTGAGAGACAATAGACATTTGGGACTGAAATGAACACTAAGCTGCAGGTCAGCTTGTATATGCTGATTCGTAGGATTATAACAAGAACTATTCCTGAATTTCAGATTGAAATACCCACTGAGATCTCATAAAGAACTATTTAAAGCCTCCACAATAACTTTGCAACAAAAAGGTCAAATAAGAATTGCAAGCAGAGAAGCTGCTGGAGATCAGCAATGAGATTGAAAGTAAGGAAACTGAAACAAGCTGAAGACAACACGCGAGTTATCAGCCTCCGATCTACTCTGGGAGATTTGATAATGACTTTGAAGGTCCTCTGGTTAGCAGGCAATTCTGTCCCTTAACATCTATAGGCTGTATATGTTTATACGATTTAAGGTTAAAGCATGTATTCTGCAAAGAAAATAAATTAGCTGTTGCTTTTGGTAGACAAAATTATTATTAATTGATGATCACATTTCATAGACTATGCTTACAGAAGCACCCTAAAACCAGAAGATTTGGCTAAACACCCAGTCCTTTTAGGAGGCTTCCTGTCTCCTTCCTTTGTTCACCTGTCTGCTAAGGTGTGATGCACCGAGCCGTCCATCCCCGTGTTGCCTCTTTGTACCGACACTGCCCTGTCTGTTTTCAGAGAAGCTGCTATTTCCATTCAATGGTAGGTGAGATGTGACACAGATTCGCAGACATGCAAGGCCAAACAATAAAGACTAAATGGTCTTTGTGAACTCTGTTTAAAGAGAAGCAAGGAGTTACTGTGAGGTATTAGAAAGGTATACAATGCCACGGTGCCGAGATGAGGCAGCTCTCACTTTTCAGAAGCCTGTGATGCAGTGGCAGATCCATTTCCTGCTAAGATACAAGCTTTCTTTACGAGCGATGCAAGTTTTGCTCTAGGAAAGAACTAAGAGCTACCCAAACCAGAAGGATCAGAAATCACAGATACTGAACAAAAGCGTGCTACAGAGGCAAAAATAATCCTGACTTTTGAGCTATTATTGCCATATTTCATAGCTTATGCTCACATACGGACAGTGAATTTAGTTTTAGCTAAAGGCACATAGTAGAACTGGAATTTCTTTAGTAATTTTTATTCCCTTAATGAACTAGTTTAATATGTAATTTGTCTGGCTTCCTTCTGTCCTGTCCAGAATATCTGTATGTGGATGTCTATATTGCTCTAACTCATTAATACGCAAAACTGAGCAAGCCTTTAACTTCACAAGGCCATGGAGAGAAAAATAACTCATGGTGTTTCTTGAAATAGGCAACAAAATAAGCAAATTCATTTTGATTTAATTCAGGATGCAGTGTGGAGGGTTAGCAGTAGCTTTAGTAACTCAATAATTAGGGGATCTATAATTTCATTTTGATTTTCCATTAGGACAACATGCAAAAGATTCAAGGAGGGAAAATTTTTGCAGTAAAAGCTTAGACAGCAAACTCCTTTCAAAAGCAATTACTGCTAATGCAATTTTACTAGAATCCAGTAGGCTATGCTCATGCTCTGATTTTCCAGCTGAGACGCACCTGGTCATCATTCGCTGTCCATGCAAACAGATGGGCCGCTTTATTTCAATGATTTAGACAGTTCTATACAGCTCACCTCCACAATATGAAACATTTACTTGTTCCAGAGAACTCATTTCATAACATTTATTTCTAACACAATTCCTGACGTCCATTTTCCTAGAGACAGTGACTGGAGAGTACTGTGTCCAGATTAAGTATTATAATATACATCATTACGGCTGGGATACTAAAAGTAAGCTGGCTTCCTCCCTTCTGATTGTCCAAACAAGTTCTCCTTGGGCAAGATAATTAAGTTGTCTGTCAGCCTTATCACCTCAGTGACAGGCTTTCCTCATTTCAGTTGGTGTTTGTTAGGCTAGGTAGGAATTTCAAAGAACAGAAACCTTGTGAGCAAGTGCGAAACATAACCTATACCTCAGTGTCATTTTCTAAATAAAACCTAATCAATTTTAGCATAAGATCATCTGTACATGGGATCATTCAGGAAAATTAAGACGATTCAGCTAAGGATGATTTTATTTCCGTGTGCATGTGTTTAAATGCTTTAAATATCATGGGGATGAATTCAAGTGTGAGGTAACTAGAAGCTGGAGTGATCTAAAGACAGTTTACTCCTGCGTGTATGCATCTGTGTGGTCCTAATCTCCCTTAATTGACTTCACATTGTCAGGCAATATACGTTAACTTTCCTTAGTGTTTCCTTACTTTCCTTACTGTCCTTAATGGATAAGAAACTCAGACTCATACCCATGAATGGATCTGTGGAATCTCTTTTGGAAGTTTTTATTCTTCTGCAATAGGCTTTCAATCTACAAGTATCCTAAAGGAGGAATCAAGTCTCATCTGTTTCTCTGAAAGAACATTTGATGAATTTCTACATGCTGGTTTTACTCTTTTCAGACATGGGAAAGAAGTAGGTTACTTCATGCTTGCAGAGTTTATGAGAAAATATAGGGAATAATATAAATATGGCTGTTTTCATGATTGGATAGAGGGATGAGGTGGTCTTGTAGCCTTACTTTCAACCACTGTTTATTATCTTATTCAACAATGAAAGGAAATAAAGTGAAAGCTGAAGTCTCATTCATCCTGTGCAAGACACCTGCCTTGGAGTAGCAATACAAAACAGACAAACAACTTTGTGGCGCAAAACACCAAACAACATCTGCATTATTCGATGCCATGTCCACTGCAGGATTGGTAACGTCAGAGCTGCTCCCTGCCCTGAAGCACGCTGCACGGAGGGGTCCGACCCTGCGCAGCGCTGCCCCGCGCCTCTCTGCTTTCTGATTCCCAGAGACGGGCCCACATGCGCAGTGTCAGGGACAAAGGGACTGAGGGTGACCCATCTTTGTCCATCCTTCTACCTGTCACTTCTCTTTGCTCTCCTTTACGGGAAGCCAGAGCAGACTCTTGTGTGTGTGAGGTCAGTGTCTGAGGGCAGAAGTGTTGCAGGGGATTTCATACGCTAACAGATGGAGCAGGGAGACCCAGTGTCACCTTGTCTTTGACACTCACCTCCCAGACAGGTCCCGGCCCTCCTGTACGATTAGATCATTTGGGCAGTAGGGACAAAAAAGTTCAGGTTAGCACAGTTTGGGTTTTGTACTGTGAAGGATTCAAATGGCATTCCCTTTCCCTATTTCAAAGAAAGGAAATGGAGAGAGACTAACAGTTCCTGATTTCCTGATAGGAAGAGGTTGAGGGGAATGGGCAGCAAAGGAGGTGAGGTAAGAAAAAGCTGAGCCAGCACAAGGGGCAAGGTCCGTCTGCCACTGGTAAAGATTAATCAGCAAAAGGTTTTGTCCAGATTCAAGGGAAGTGTCAGGCAAAAGAGGTCACCCTTCACACAACGGTCTTCTGACAGGGCAGCAAAGCTGGGGTCTGAAAAAGGGCAAACCAGCAGCGTACGCATTCTCTCTTCATGAGATGACTTCATGAGAGTTTGGGGAGCTATTTATTTACTGCTCTTTAAAGAATAGAAAGGAGTTCTGCCAGCATGTGCAGCACTGTTGGCCACCAGTCTTAGGCTAAGCTAATCTGTGTTTATATCTCACAGGGGGACAGATCTTTGACGTGGGGGGAATTCTAACCTGTCTTGCTCCAGGGAGCTGAGACAGTCCAAAAACATTACATCATCTCTCTGGGCTGCTGTCTGCTATAAGTACAGCATCGTCTTTGTGATGTATCAGGATGCAGATTTATATTTAATGCGTAATTTAAGGGCAAGAACAAGGCTAAACAAATAAAGAATGCACAGCGAACTGAAGCATTCACAGCTGAACGAATAGCTCCTTGAAAAGCCCTCAGTATAAACCAGCAACACAGCTCAATCAGTACCTTTCCAGGCAATACTATCTAACAACTAGGTAAAAGGTTTCAATAACAGAGCGCTGGCAGAGCATATGGACTGTTTGTCATTGCACCAAGATGACTGCATAAAAATCTGTGCTCATATCAGAACAAGCCACAAAATGCCAAGGAAATCAATAGGTCACTTATGCACTTTTAGAGCCAGCGGTGTTATGAGAGTCACACTGAACTGATAATTATTAACCCTGCTAAATTAAAAACTCACTTGAGTTCAGCACTTTTGGTGCACCAAGGGAGGTAAATGTAACCCAAGGAAAAAAGTTTATAGCAATTTAAGGATTTGTGGTTGTCCTTCTGCTTATCTGAAGTTGATGCTTCTGAAAGGTAGACAGAGGAAGAACAGCCTCCTAGAGATAATTGCTAGGTTGTTTATCATTAAAGTTGTAAAAAGAACTTTACAACATCCTATTCTTTTCTAATTATATTAGATGCCCTAAATACTTAGTGACCAGTAAAACCTAAAGGACGCACAGTTAAATGAGGCTACTCTATAGGACAGGAAAGAGAAGATGTTGATGACAAAAATCTTAAAAATCTAAAACTCACTGCTGCCTGTCAGTTTTACAGAGGAGAATGGTAGATACGAGTTCCAAAGTGATGGACTGGAAATGGCAAATTGTCAGTAAAATTTCCATATGTAGAAAGCTACAAACTCTGTCTTTCCTCTCAATATCATTTAACGTATCTGTGCAACTTCTTTGGGGAGTCTGTCATACTCAATAGACAGAAATAGCTAGAGATATGCTGTGACATTCAGCTCTACATCACTTTCTCATTCAGTAAACTAACTTTCTACTTATTGCTATCCAATAAAACAAATTGCAATAAACTATCCCTCTCCAGCTGTCCAGGAACCTAAGAGGGATTAGTGCTATGACTAGGAACAGCTGGCTGAACTGAACGTGGGCACAATAAAATTAATATTGATAGGTAGAGGAAAACATTTTGGACAAGTAACCAACATTGTAATAAAATTTTTGCTTGAGGGATAGCTGCTCTCACTTCTCATTTCTTAAGATGGCAGGCAGCCTCAGCATCTTTCTGCATTTCTCATTATACCATATGACAAAAACCACCAAAACCATCTTCTTTCATTTATGGCCAGCCATAAGATTGGACCTTCTCCTGGCAGAATCTGACCTGGCCACAGTTATTGAAACTTCTGTGGCCTGGTTTTCAATGAACTGAATTTGAATGCACTGCACTGAAATGAATGTTTAAGTTGCTGGGCCTCGAACAGTAGTGTTACCCACAAGAAAAGCTCTATATGAAATCACAGGGATCCACAGATTCAAGACCACTCAGTGGTTTTTTTGTTTCATGAAACTGTCCAAATGCTTTTTCAACCCATCACAACTTTTAGCGTCCATATAATACCTTATGGCAAGGAGTTCCACACTTTAAGCAAGTGTTATCTGCGGAAGTCTTACCCTTTTACTTACTTTGAACCTTGCATTTTTTCTTTTTATGCTCCTAGTTTTTGTACTGTAAGACAGCGATCTGTTGCCCTCTATTCACCTTTTCAATGCTATTCATGACTTTACAGAATTTTATCAGTTCCCCTTCATGTCTTTTCAGGTTGGAGAGGTGAAGTATGCTTGTTGACCCTTTTTATGAAAAACATTACATAATTTTGATAATCCTTGTTGCCTTTTTTCTATACCTGTTCCAGTTCTACTATATTCTTTTTGCAATGGGATGACTGGAACTATACCTGTTATTCAAGATGTGAGCTCCCCATGGATTTGTAGAGTGTTTCAATAATGTTCTCTGTTTTATTCTCTATTTCTTCTCTAATAATTTTCAACACTCAATTTGCTTCTTCACAGCTTCTGAGCACTGAACTGATGTTTTCCTAGAAATATCTATTATAACCACAAGGTCTCTTTCCTAAATGGTAATGATCAGTGCAGAGCATATCAAAGGGATTTTTTATTTCAGTGAACTAAAGTTTTTATTCCATATCTTTACATGTTGGGAACAGCTGGACTCTTGACATTGACTTTTAAATTCCATTTTTTAAGTGAAAATATCTTTGGGTTTGATTTAGTAGAAATAACCAAGATTTCCAACCCCCTTTAAAAAAAATCGACAATCATCCATGGTCAAATGTAAAGTAATGAAAGCATGCAAGAGCTGTGAATGCAGTTTCTTCTCAGTTCAGTGACTGTATTTCAGAACAGTAGACACAAGGACAGTGGATTTCCAACCACCCACAGAGACAATCTAAATGCATAGGTTGGGTGGGTCGTAACAGCTATCCAGGCTTTCCACGTCAGCTTGCTGTTCATTGTGAAGCCTACATTATAAAAAAGAAGTAGAAGAAGAAATAGAATTTTAGTAAATTAAGTCTTATCATCTACTACTGACCTGCTCTTTAGAAGTAAAACACCACCATGACTTGACCAGTCTCTAAACAAAACCTCTGACCTTGGCACCACAAGACTTTCTCGAAGAAAGAGAGGCCATCTCATTAACTCACAGAGGTTCTGCTCCTACTTTCAGTACTCCATTCAGAGAAAGTGTCATTAATCAGTTTTCCATTAATATGGGTGGCTGTATCTTGGCAGCAACATTCAAATTTCTCAGGGTTTACAATTTAGAAATATCCTCACTATTATATTGAATGGTGATTTATCATTACTGCAAGGAGATGTTAATTAAAGCAGAGCCATAGGCCTCACAATATAATCATTTCTTAATGGGTTTTTAAGCCCTACTAAAAATATTTCCAAAAAATGCTTGGTGACAGACTGGTGTAATTAAACGGATGCCTCAGTTTTTCAAACTTTGAAAGGTAGCCAGTTACAAGTAATATTTCAAAACCAAATCTCATTTTATAACAATATATTGGTACCATAATTATGGATGAATAATGGAAATCAATACAAAGGCAGGAACAGAAGTTGTAGAAAATTATTCTGGTTAATTCACTCATTAGTATAATCTTTTATGTAGAATGCGAAACCAAGCAACAGCTAAGATTTCTTTTGCCCATATTTTCTTAAAAGAAAACCTTTAATGAAGCTGCAACCAGGAATGTATTTTCATAACTGTGACCTGAGATATTGTATTTCTTTAAGTACATATCAATTTCAAACCCAAGCCTGCTCAGTAGGATGAATAGAGCTCTCCTAATAAATCATCTATTCTTTCCACTCATGCATGAAATCAGTTTTACATGCATGACAAAAGATAACAGATTATTACACCAAATCAAAAAAGAGTAACGTATGCCTATATTTTTCAGGAAATATGTTCAAGTAGGATTGCTTAACTCTTCTGCTTCGTGCTTGATGCTGAAAGTTTTATGGGATAAAATACAGTTTGAGTGAAAGGAAAGTCTGAGCAGGGTTAACATGGCATTTGCTCTGACATCATAGGTGGCATAGAGAAAACGCCATGGTTGCCAGGTTGCTTGACCACCAAATTCTGAAAATTAAAAAGGGAAGAAATGGAAAGAGGACAATACTTAAAAACAAACAAACAAACAAACAAACAAACAAAAAGCCAAACAACTGTTCAAAGGCATTGGAAAGGAAAGAGAATACATTTTAAAGTCTTATTGCTAATTACGCAGTGGTCCCTGCGTCACTTCACATAATTGCTATCTGTGGCACTACGCTGACACCTAGTGGTACTCGTCGGGCTGCAGTGGTACCCTCGGGTGGACCTCCAGGTGCTGGTTATGTCCCCAAGAAGCCAGCAGCTTTGAGGAATCTGCTTCAAAAACTGAAATAATCTTGGGGTGGATGTGTTCACCACCTCCAGTCACCCACTGGCGTGTTTTCATGCAGAACACGAGGATGCATTTTCATATTGAGGAAAATTCACGTGGAACTGGAAGAGAGAGTGAGAAAGTTCACCTGGAGAGATGCAACAATGCGGAAGGGACTACAAGCCAACAAAGAAGCCCATCAGTAGAACACAAAATGTTCTCTTTCAAATGGGCATATATTTATGCATGCAGGGCAAAGAGCCTGAGCTTATCACCCTACAACAAAACTCAGCATCTCCCCGTGGTTGCTATACCATAGTCCAATGCTATGTCTAACGAAATTAAGGAAAAACCCCTGACCCAGCCCACGTACATCCCATCTAGTTTGAGATTACTCTCAGATGCTTCAGTGTGGTTGATGCTTCAGTTTTACCAGGATGCTGAACTTTATACAGTGAAATGTATCCAGAGGTTTAAATCTGGAGCCTTTAGTGACAGGTGCATTACATTCAGGATTTCAATATATGAAAAGTTTAATAGTGTCAGCCTTTTATCAGTTTCAAATATTGAAAAAATTAGTCTAACCTGTTTTCTTCTTTCCATTAAGTCTTGTCTAGGGAATCAATTACTTTACTTGGCATTTTCTGACATGACTTACTGGATGAGTAGCATTTGGTGAAATTGATAAGTATGGATTGTGGATGAAATCCAGGGACTCAGAGAATTCGAAAGGTATTTTGCCTTTGAGTTAAAGAGGGTCAAACCTGAGCTTTAATCTAGTTATCTGACAGAAGTAATTTAATGATGCTATCTCAAATACTTCCACATAAAACACACAGGTCTGATTCTGTTCTCATTGATTATTACATATTCATTGAATCACATGGAAGTACTGCATTATATATGCTGGAACAGGTGAGATCAGAACCAACTCTACTTGGTAAGAGCAACCAAAGGACAGATGACCTAGTTAGAAAACTAGGTTCGGGTAAACTCATTTACATATCATCATTGTTCGTAGATCTACATCTTTATGTGATAAACTCCACAATTACAGCAACATTCTCTCCATGTTATTCAGAATACTATATAAGCTCATCATGCAGCTCCTATTCAGACAGGACATTTTTAAACAGACCTCCCCTGGCAGCATATGCAGAGGTTATGAAGTCTGTGTTACTATTAGGCGTGTTGAGGAAGGAAAGGGGACTTATAGGAGCACTCTATTTCTATATCAAGTCTGGGTGGGCATACGTCATGTCCTTGTGAGAGCTTCTGGACACATTCAGTAACGTCAACCATTTTTATAGAAGGACAGAATGGCCAAAAACATTTATTTCAAATAAGTCTTCTGAAAATTAGAAGTTTTTTGTGTTTCCTCCTGCCTCTCCCCAATGGAGATGCTGGCACACTTCTGCCCTACCTGGGAAATGGCTGGCTCCAAAAAGCCACCATGCAGGATGGCCAGCAAAACAGAGGTAAACAGGGATGTAAGGAGAGGCAGAGGAAGAACAGAGAGCATGAGGAACCTCTGGGATTAAAGGTCAAGCAGATTGGAGATGGTTGCAGGAAAAGTTCAACGGTCCAGAGAAAAAGATCTGTAAATCTTTCGGTTGGTACCTACAGGTTTTATAAGGCCTGTTCATTTCTGGAGAAAATTTTTGTCTGTTTGCAACTTCAGATACAGATTTTTTACACCATTAAAAAAAAAAGAGAGAGAGAGAAACAAAAAAGGGTTTGATCCACACTGTAACCTCTGCAAGTTAACTGTGACAAATTCAAGCGGTGGAACTGTTGGTGACTAGAACAGTTGATTTTTCATCGTCTAAAGGACTACCGGATAGAGCATAGGATTAGATGGGAAACTTGGGGGAGATACCTTGCTCTTGCTCTAACTGTAAAATATCCATAGATTTTAATGTGTTGGGATCATGCCTTACAGAGAAAAGCTTCACATGTTGAAATATTTACTATGCTATATTAAGTTCAGTGCTCAAATAGCTTATGCTAAAAGATAGACATTTTACATTTCTTTACTGAGAAATGAATCTCTGTAACAAGATAGGCTCTTAGGGTTGATCAAACGTACGGCAACCTTGCTGGTTTAAACTGATAAAAATACAGTATTACAGAAGTGCTTTGAAAATATGAAATGTCATATAAAGTTTGGGGGTGTTTTTTTCTTTTAAAACAAAAATATACTTTTAGGAGAAAAATCACTTCTAGCGGTAAAGTTGATAAAAAATTATCTCTAACTGTTGGAAGGATTTAAAAGAAATATGTGTTTTTGAGCTAACAGAGGCCACATCTTATGGGAAATAACAATGGGGTACAAAGTGAAAGATTTTGATGTGAAGTAAAAGCCCTTCCTAAGCTGTTTTCTATCCTACATTGTGCTTGGGGCAGATTCATAGAAGCTGCGGGTGAAAAAAAAGTGAAGAAAATATTTCTCTCTTGGTTTGTCAACATTGAAAATGTTTACACCTGTATTTTAGCAGTTTGAACAATGTTAATAACATCTGAATATGTGAATGAATATATTTTTATAACTAAATGACCTTTTGTTTGAATAACACTTACTTTTACAAATGCTGCTTTCCTCTTCCTTTTCTTTTCCCAAGGTAAATTTAGCATTGTTGATGAAAAAGTCACTGCTGTCACTTAAGCAGAGAAGGGACAATTAAAAGTAAGTATGTTTTTCTTTTGATGATTTCTCTTTTGTTATTGGTCTCTTCAGAAGTGCACAAGGTGACTCACCTTCTCCCACCTTCTTCTGACTAACCTTTGCAAAATCTTCTAAAACACCAAAGAAGCAAATGTATTGCTTTGTGCATGTACAATACCGACCTAACACTCACTGAGATCAGTTGAAAAACTCAGCATTGTATCTACCGAGACAGACTGACTCACAGATTTTTCTGAGATGTACCGAATGCATCTCCCCCCTGTGCTGTTTCATTGTTCCTATCAAGGTCATTTCTGGAGTAATACCTTCATATACTGTCCTGGGATATTTTACTACTGAAAGCACTTTTGGATTACATGCAAAATAGAAGTCTTGAAGGCCCTAATATCACTCCAAACACCCTAATACTTTTTTTCATAGCTAATATTCATTTTGTAGATCCAGCATGATGCTCTAGTAATACCCCTCCTGCTGCAGAGTGGGGAAAAACTGGCATAATTTGTTCAGACAGGCAGACCGAAGGCCAGATCTGGAAGCTGTTCTTCTGCAGATACCATACAGCCCAGACTCTGTTCTGATTTCAACTGAATATAGCAGGGGTCAGCTACTGTGGTTCTAGGGTTTTTGGGTTTGTTTTTTTTTTGGAGGGGGATGTCTGTGTTTCTTTGCATATCAGCTTTCCTTTTTGTCCCTTTTTTACTGATGTCTTGGAACTTGGCTGAAGGTATTGGAGTGAACACATAAACTAGCAATGATACTCCGAGATCTGTTAAAAAAAAAAAAAAAAAAAGATTTCTGATGGTATGGAGATTCCTCATTTTCTTTCCATTTTCTCTCTGCTACTGCTAAATCCTGTGAATATCTGTCTCGAGCTGCCATTAACCAGTGCTCAGTTGGCCTCCTGCTGTGTTCTGTGTATTTTTCTCCCAGCAAAAACATCTGGCCATTGTGCAAGGGGCACTGCCATCCAAATATGTCATATCTCTGCAAATAGTCCATGCCAAAATGATTTTAAGTTATGCTTCAACTAAAGAATAAATAAACATTTTGGATTTTCTTTCAGCAGCCTGGTTCCTAAAACTGAAAAACACGTTCTGAAGCAGCATTTGTAGTTGGTTGTGACAATAAGCTGTGGAAACAGTACCTCGTATGTTTCTATGAATATTTGAATTTTCAAATTATTCTGCTTTGACTTCTTTCCTAACCTTACTGTGCTCACTATTCAGCAGTACCTGGTATGTTGGTTTGCTGATAGAAATGCTGACCAAAACAAATCATTTACAATACACAGTCACAGGTACTGCTGAGGCTGATATTGAGAGAGTGATAAAAAAAAAAAATCTGATTTTCAAAAGTAATCAGCTCACACAGTACAAATCAAACTCACAGAAGTGCTTTGCTTCCACTGAGTTTCCTAACTGATTTCCAGAAATATTTAGTATATCCAATAGTTCTTGCTCCCAATATTAAGTACAGAGAACATTTGAAAACTTTATCACATTTTTATATATACAAATGAGAAACATCTCTTTAAGAGAAGGTCAGTTATTTAGGTTCCTGAATAAAAATATGGAATTCCTTTAAATGTGACACCTTGCAGCCTTTGTACTCAATCAGAGAATATCTGGAGAACTATAAAGCACCATTCAGGAATTAAATGTAGAGACTATTCAGAGTATTTAAGTGAATATTCTACGAGGGACAATAAAAAGTTTAAAAAGTAAAATAAAATTCTAGATAAAAATTATTGAGCTGGGTCTACGAAAAAGTGAATATCACATTGTAACAATGCAGTTCTTCTGTGATGATGCAGTGCTGATTTTTGGTGCCAGGCTTTTTATGCTGATATTTATATTAAATGGACACAAATACTTGTGGTTCTGCTGCTCTAGCAGCCTTTTTTCTCCAGTCTCTTCAGGTTCACGCTGTCTCAAACACATGACTGATAACTTCTGGCATGTAGAAGTCTACCCAAATGCCTTCCAGGAGCTTCGGTCTCCTTCCGTAAACTGACTCCACAGGAACGGGTGTTCCTCTCCCATCCTTAACCGCATTTGAAGGCATCTTTACATAACTTCATTCAAAACCTGAAAAAGAAGCTCAGATTGTTCCTGGGCTTCCTGGAGGCGCTAGCTTCACCTTTTCATCTCTATATTTGATTTAAATATTTATGCAGCAAAAATAAATCCTGACTATTTTTACCCTGTTTTCTGGAAATTTGGAATATTGGGTTTACATTTTCCTTTATTTTCTTTTCTTCTTCTTATGACATGAGGTAGCTGGGAATATTCCATCTGGATATGCCAATTAGTTGGAAACAAAATGTTTTCATGAAAATGTGAAAACCTTTTGTTTTTACAAGATTCATTGAAAAAATTAGAAGATTTTTTTTTACATTCCTTAACAAACAGTTTCAATTTTACTGAAAGGAAGTTTTCAGTGTAGTTTTCAAATGTTTTAGAAAGAATACATTTCACCAAAATGCTCCCCTTTTTCATCCTATCCCAGAATGAACAAATTTGAAAACTGGAAGATTATGTAGAAAACTGAAAATACAGCTTTGACCTAACTCAGGAAGAGAGAGAGAGTAAGAAGATTAATCACATGCAGTTTTTAATGCCTTTTATTTTTTTTAATGCTGTTTATTTTCATTGATTAATGATCTGATATCAATAAATAAAACTTCTCTACAAAACCGAAAATTATTTGTCCTATTTTCTACATGGGAAAATCAAAGAAGAAAAAATTAGGTACAGAATTTGCATAAAGGAGCTCACCAGTGCTGGATATATTTGGGATGCTCTGTATTCTCTTAAGATCTGTAGTCCTAAGACCTTTTCAAAAGCCTGACCTGAATTACTAACTGCAACTTTAACAGCAAGGGAGAAATTGTGGGTCTTTTGAAGTTAATAGCAAAACTTTCAAGGTTTTCAAGGGAGCTAGATTTTCATCACAAATCTATCTAATGTAATAAAATCTAGATCATCTAATCCCTAGTCCTGGAATTTAAGTGCTGGACTTCCTTTTTACATCTACCACTGACTAGTTCAGAATTGTAAAGAGAATATTTTTTCCCCTATTGATGTAACATCTCAGAGATCGGCAAATCTAGGTGGTCCTACCACCCCTAAGAGAACTGAAATTTTTTTAACGGAAATTGGAGCATAGATGAATGAGCTAGCAGCAGGGTTCAATTTTAATGACAGCAACAAGGAATTCTGTAATTAAGCACATTAAGGCAGAACAACCTCTTTGAATTTCAGAACATCTCTAGTTCATGCTCTAACATCTGTTTTTCTTACACTGCTTTAATCTGCATCCTCCCTTCAGGCATCTTACACTAAGGGCTTGCCAAACTTTCCTAGCTGACAGTAGCTGGCATCCTTTTAACTGACAAGGGAGACCACTGTTGAAAGAGATTGGGAAGAGCATTCTTTCTTCCCTCAGGGTCTAAATGCTCTGCCTTTGCAGAACTCCTGCCGGACCTGCTAGCTACAAACCTGACCTGAAAATACAGTGTTTGCAGAATTCAAGGAAGAGCTCACCTGAGCTTCTCACACACTCTAGTCTCTTTTACTTTGGATTTTTGCCCAGTGTCTCAAAGGGAAGGGGTTTTCTGTTTTATTCTCCACATATCTGTTATGTTAGCAGAAAGTGAGATAATCTCCATTTTCACAAAACACTGAAGCATACGCTTATGCCCCACTGAAATCAGATGCAAATGAGAGTTTTTCTAAAATTCTTATTGTATATATGGTTATGAGATGTAAGCACACATCCATATTTTTTGCTGCATCAAGCCCATTGAATGTACCTTTGAGAAACATAAACCTGATATAGAAAATTGTTATGTGTTGAAAATCATAAGCAATCATAAGAAAATAATTTATACCCCATTATACCAAATGCATTCATAAATTTGCCATCGAGTTGCACTGGTTTTCTTGGACTAACTCCTATCATGTACATAAAAACTCCTCTGTTTAGATTGTATGCTTCTGGGCAAAGAACCTTACTTTCATGTTAGTATTTAATGCATCTGGTGCCACGTAAGTAACAGTAGTGGTTTTAGTCACTTGTTCTCCCATTTTTGTAATCCCAGTTATTTCACTTGGCCTGCTGTCTATTATTTATCATTCCTGATTGTATTCATCTTGTTGAATAGCCACTACCTGATGATCTGCTCAGCATAATAGAACAGATTCTTTCCAAATACTCTTTGACGTGTGTTGTCAAAGTGTTATATTTTTTGTGATCTGTTCTCATAACCAATATTCATGGTTAGGTGCTGCTGACTGAAACATCAGTTATATTCATACATGGCTTTCAAGAAAGACTGAACTCCAATCCGTCAGGACTATTGCAGTGATGGTGGAATGATTATGATTAAAACTAAGCTAAGATATTTCCACTTCTTCAGCCAGTGTTCCTGGTTTTATTATTTTAGTCTTCCAAAGAATGAAAATGGATTACCCAGATGATTTTTTTTTTTTTTTTTTTTTAAGAAAACAATGCTCTAGATCCATTAATCTAGTCTTTCTTCACTTCTAAAACAAACCATGGATAAAATTCTAGACAAAGTAACATGGTTAAAAAAGCAACTGGTAAAGATATATGACATACACTGAGCCTTGTTATTAACAGACTTTTGAAAACAGCAGCCTTACTGAGATGTTCAGAAGCCACTAATGGCACGTTGTTTCTCACTATTAGCTCAACTCCGTATCCTGTTTGCTAGTCATTTTAAATTCAAATACCTCCCTCAATCCAATGTGGGCTCATTACAGATTAAAAATGTAAAACAGAGAAACTTCTGAAACAGCAGTAATTATTATTAGGTACAATCATAGCTCTGCTTTACTTCCCCACTATACCTGTTGGCTTTGTTTGCTGAAAATAAAAAAAGCAGACCGTATGTTCAAGAAAAGGCATTTTTCATTAGAAAGATATGCTCTCAGGTACTATATTGCATTAGGAAATGGAAGCCCTAGGCTTAATACTGTAGAAAACTACACAATGTAGTGACAAAAACTAAATAAATGTTACGAATCGCTTTCA
Source organism: Pelecanoides urinatrix (assembly GCA_013400755.1). Lineage (NCBI taxonomy): Eukaryota > Metazoa > Chordata > Aves > Procellariiformes > Procellariidae > Pelecanoides > Pelecanoides urinatrix. Next base: position 72,512 of record VZTQ01002789.1, on the reverse strand, counting down.
AGATGAGATGCACCTACCCAGGAAGAACCTGCTCAAAGGGAAGTGATTTCCTCTAGCAGGTTATTCCAGCACTCTTAACCTGGACTCTGCAGCATCCAGCACAAGCCTGACACACCGTCCCCCGGCAGAGGACTCCCCAGCACCGATGGATGCTCTGCACTGCATCCTCCCCACCCACCTGCCCCCAGGACAATATTTGTTTCATCAACCTACAGTAAGCTAAATACATAGATAAACCACGCTATTTTGCACACCTCTGTTTTGAAGAGCTGTCCAGGATAAGTAATGTTAGCCAGTGCTGTGAGAGTCTCTAATTATTTTTTTCTCTCAGAAACCACATGCAAACTAGTTGGCTCTTGCTGTCTCTTGTCATCTGATGTTACAAAGCAATCTACACTGTCTGTGAGCTTTAGAACACATACTGACAAAAGAAGTAGTTTCCCTGGTAACAAGGACCATATGAAAGCTCTCAGAACATATCCTCCCCAGGAGTTAATTTGTTTCAGATGGGAAAGGTGATTACTTATAAGAAAAAAGGGAAAACAGCTGAGCTATTTAAGGATGAAATAGTAAAGAGTAAGCAGTGTTATTTGTTCCACTTCCACTGTTTGCATTTATATGCACATGGAATATATATTTATATATATAAATATATATGGTTTTTATGAACTATCATTGCATAAGTGCTAATAAAAGTGTGTAAGGGATTTGGCAGTAAAGAATTTCTCTGAGGGCTTCATTACATCACCAAAAAATGAAAAAATCATTTCTCAAATGAAAAGCTTGAATATTTCACAAAGATTCCAAGGATACGGAAAGATGAAAACGCTACAGGATGCACAATACAGGTCTAGCCAAAAGATTAGGAAATGCAATATGATTGGATTGCCACAATTAAAGAAATAAAAAGCAGAATAAATAGTGGCAAAAGTCACAGTAACATTTAAAAATAAAGCTACATATGCGGGTATAATGTTCACATGCAGATAGCTCTTTTAGAAAAAGTTAACTCTTTTTCCTCTAGAATAACTGGAAGCATTATTCTGTGATTGAACTAAACGATCTTCCAGATGTGGAGAGTGGGGTACTAACGATTTATGGTTCACTAGATTTTTTCAAACAAATGCTGTGTGACTGTGATTGAAGGGGAAAGTTGTCTGTGCGTTCATGAGCTGGAGAACAAATGGTTTCCACAACCGGGCATGGCAGAGGCAAGGAATGTGGCACGAGTCATGTTGTTAAATGTGATCAATGCAACGAACACTTAGGGTGATCACCGATTTGAGAATGGTTATTTCTTGAACTGTTTAATCATTATATCCACAGAGATCCTTTGTCATAATGCTTCAGTGAATAGGGATACCTGTATGCATTAATAAAACTCATCTCTTTGAAAATAATTAAATGAAAGGCCAAGACATCGCTGGGAAGAGGAGAAGCAAATGAATCAAATGTCTTTAAGATGAGAACTTTGACTACCTAGATGTGATTATTGAAACCCAGGGTTTTCTTTGTTGGAACTTCAGAGTTTTTAATCAGTTTGGGGTTTTCTGTGGGGTTTGTCGTTTTGGGGTTTTTTTTTTTGGTTTGTTGGTTGGTTGATTTTTTGGTTTGTTTTTTACAGACCTGTGGGGAAAACCAGTGCAAAAAATACAGATTTTCCTTAGCCTTTACAGAACACTAAAACTATTAAAGCTGAAGTAGGGGAAATTAGAAAGGTCTAGGTCTCTATATGCTTGTCATAACTGTGATTATTTATCTGACTTTTTTCCAAGAGACTATGGCAGTAGCAATTCCTTCATAAAGTTAAATCTTTTTCTTTTTCCTGTTAGTTCTTAACAGCATTAATTCATTCAAGTTTTCAAAGTCAGTGTAATTTTTTTTTTTTCTTTTCAGCTAAAGGAGGGATGAAAATTAATATCTGGTTGAGAAAGATACAAAAAAGCAGTTACTGGTAATGGATATATTTCAAACCGCTTTATTGAAAAAAAAAAAAAAAAAAGACATGACAATGTCTCTTTAATGTCTCTGTTTCCAAAAGAGAAGACATGAGTTAACTGTTCCTACAGTTCAGTCATATATTTAAAATGTATGAAGGAATTCCTATAAATCTTACTTTTTGCAGTGTGCCACACCTCAAATTATTTGGAAACCTGAGCTGAGCTCTGGCAAGAGTCTGTGGTTTTCTTGCTGAAGAGTTCTGCTTTCGGGGACTATGTGTATTCCAGAATTTCCTCTTGCTCTCAAAGTGTTTCTGGTTGCAAATCAAGGTATTGCTTTTGTTTTTAAAAGACATGACTGACTTCGAGCAAAACTTTGAGGAATGTCTAAGTGCCTTCTACGTTGAGTCTCAGTTTTAAAAGTGATTTAGGCACACTACCTAAAGACAAATAGGTTCACCAAAAGATTTCCAATGTGTCTGAGCAGCTAAATTCTTTCTGTGGGATGGCCTCTTACTGTATGGACCTGTTCTCAGGATGAGCTGTTCTATAACCTAACTCTCCTAGATCCTACAGTGAGTGATGAGATGTCTCAAACTTTCCCATCAACTCTTCTGTCAAACTCTTTCTATCAGCTCACACGCTGGTGATGTCTCACCCACATGTGACTGGATTTGCTTTTATATTAACCATTGGAGATAACTTGAAAGTTTAAAATATTTCTTTACTTTATTCCTTTATCTTTTTTTTTTCCTTTTCTTCAGCACAACCACTCTAATCCTAGATAATACAAGTATTTAGAAAGTGTATTTGCTAATGTACACTAAACGAGAGACCTGATTTCTGTCTCCTTCTCACAGTCTTTCTTACTGTTAAAAGTCACTGGATTCTGTCATTTTTTTCTGGGGAAGATAAAATCTCCCAAGTTTACCTCCCCACTTTAGTCTTTGCCACTACTAAAAGACTGTGGGCTGAGGAGCCCAGTCTCCTTCAAGGAAGATAAAATCACTCATACTTTCATTTTTACTGCTGTGCTTTATGTTTCTGGAGGGCTGCGCCATTATAGAGACTATCTCTCTCTCCTAAAATAATTTGTGATACCTTTTTCATGTTTTTTCTTTGGCTGGTAATTTCCATTCCATAGCCTCCTTCTCTCTTTCCCCCATTACTTTTGGACAAAGATTTGTTAAAAGTCAATGATGCCATTAGTAGCAACCTCATTGCCCTGCCACTTATCACTGATGATCTCCTTCCTGTCTTCTTTGAGCTTTTATTTTTGCTACAGTGGAGGTTCTAAAATATAGATGTCACCAGCATAAAGGAAGATGGCAAATTAAAAAACAAAAAAATTAAAATTAAGTACTAACTCCCAATATTACTACAGAAATATTTTTGACTCTTACAATAAATATTAATTATTATTGTTGCTTTTAAGGATTTATTCTGTCCTACCTATGTTTATTTGGGGTTTGTCATATAGTCAAAAAAGAACCAAGACATACTATTGAATTAAAAAGTTAATTCATAGTCTGATATGAAGTAATGAAACCTCATAGTGAAGAAAATCCTCTATGTTAATATCTGAGCATAGCATATTTTTTTTTAAAATCGATTCAAGATGCATTTTGTCCAATTTTTCCAAAGGGCAGAACAAGAATATATGCCAGCAGAATAGCTGTTGATACCATAAAGCCATCAAATAAAGAACATAATTTCAAACTAAACACTGGAATCCTGTCACAAACTAAACACTCCATCTGGTGCCGTTTAACTGAAATAACTTCTTCAAGGCACCACTCCCATGAAACATACAAACTTCAAACAACATTATTTTACTACAAATGTGGGCTATAAAACTTGATAGAAAAAAAGGAAACCATAAAGTCCTCAAGTTCCCTCTGAGCCTGAGCTAGAATCCAGATCTTCCTGAATTAAGTCACTTTCAACATATTGCAACAGATCTTCAGACGACTGAGGGTCCCAGTAGATATAAGTTTTATTTTCATAATTCATCCTCAGCTTGGCTGGGAACAAAGTAGCCACCTCCACATTTTTGGCAGGAAAACTTTCTTTACTGGAATAAAGGTCTGCCTCTTCAATGGGATGTTTGGCGAGAGATCAGGAAAAAATAATATCTGATTTCCTTTACACTTGACTTCCTTTTTTTTTTCTTTCAAGCTTTAGTAAGAACTCTCTCTTCATCCTTCAAATCCTCCAGCCAAACTATAATTGCTTTGTTAGCCCCTTTTTGATCCACTCACATACCCAGTCTTTTGTATCTGCTTTACAAATATGCTATTTTTAATGACATTGAAACCTGTGAGATTTGGAAACCATTTTTTTCCTCAACTTCACAATTTACTAGAATCTGAAATTTCTTTACCCGCAGGAAGATTATTATGCCAATGTCATAAACCCATATTTTATTTTCCAGCATAACAATGAGTTTTCTTTTCTTTTACAAGACTTTAAACATTCATCAGGGGCCTCTGCTCAGTATACAACTCTTGTCCCTACAATGTCTTTTCCTTGGGTATTTTTCTACTCAAATTATATACCAACCTATGCTGTGGACCCTCTTTTCCCACTAGCCAAATTTAACCTCACCAGAGCCAGCATGATATTCCTTCCATACTAGGCTCCCACATATTTATTAGTATTATAAAGAAATGTGAGGGGATTGCTACAATAATTCAGCCTTCATAAAATAAACATGAGTGCTGTTCCTGCACTAAACTGAAAGAAAGCACTAGAGGTTTTTGGTGCTAGCTCATAACTGTAAAAATTATTCTGTGAAAATTTGTTCTTACACCAGTCTGAGCAACAATGAGAAATACTTAACTACTCAGATAGCAAAAATCACAGCTCAAGAACATGGAATCTCTGTAGACTTGTACAGAACACCACAAACATACTGCTATCTACAACAAATTTCCCCTGACACAGATCATCTGCCTCATTTCCCTCTGAAATAGAAACTGCACAAAAACCTGATGGAAATTCTATGGCTTAGGAGACTAAGCTAAGGAGTCCATGGTCTGTTTGGAGCTTGAAAGAAGCCATGTTTTACCTGAAAGTCATGAAAGACAGTGGACATGTAGAAGAAGAATTTACATATTGTGCTGGAAAACTCCATGCTTTGAAGCTGAACAAGAACAAGTACCTGCAACTTTCATACAGGTCTGCTATCCATGACATTAAAGCTAGGATGGTTAACAAAAGTGCATCTATTAAACACGATACAGAGCAGGGTGAAAATTTAAGCAAAAACAACAACAGCAACAAATAATAATAATAAAAAAAACTTTTGAGAAAGTTGCAACCAACTGAACAGAGAGTTTTACATTACATTACTGTTCTCAACTTTATCCCATACAACCTATAATATAGAGAAGTAAATTTGTTATTAGGCAACTCCATGGTGCTACAGGGGAATTACATATAATAAAAAACTAATAGAAATTTTAATAGTGGTGACGTACCAAGGCCAATTTTAAAACGCTCATAACTGTATTTTAAATTCCATAGTACTTGCAGGGATATATCTAAGGTTTTAACAGAATGAGATGCTGAGGGAAGCTCTCAAGGGTTCCTGGAAGCAACTTGTTAAAATTCTGTCACCAAATTGAAGGGAAATTGAGGATAATATTAAAGCCTCTGATGCAATTCCTACTTTCTCTGGGTAGAAAAAACCATCCCCACTAGAAATGATTGGTCCCTGGTAGTCATGAAAACAACTAACAAAGAGTAATTTATTTTGCTTTTGGAATGTGCTGGTCCCAATTACATTATCAAAAATGTCTTGGGGGTAATATAACCCAGGCACCTCTACAAGGTCTTCATGTCCACCCCTTATTCAATTAGATAGGCTGAAGCTTGTGCTGTTATATCACTAGACTGCATATGTTTTTTCTTCCTTGTTTGAAGGAAGGATTGTGGGGTTTGTTTGATTGATTTTTAATGGGTAAACATATCAATAGATTTTTTGGTATAGCTCTTTTCTTGAAGTGTGAGAATGGTGGGTAAATTTAACACAAACTATAGGAGAAATTGTATGTTGCTGCCTGACAGCAGTAGAGTGTAGAGAATTAATGTGTTATAGCATTATCCCCTTGATGCACCCGAATATGCATTATTTTGCATATGATACTAAAGACTTTGTGATTGACTTTGAAACAACTTTTCATTCCATTTTACTGTGTATTCTATTGTGCCTTTTACCAATACAGATGGAGCTCTTGTGTGAAAATTTAGGCTCCAGTCGTGTAAACAGACAGGCACTTAAGCAGTTGAACAGTCCTATTGCTTTCTGGGGTACTACTCATGTGTTTGAAGTGAAGCATTCGCATCTGCATTTGCAAGAAAGGAGTTTAATGAAAGTATTTGATAATAGCCTTTGATACTGTCTCCCACAGCATTCTCCTGGAGAAACTGGCGGCTCACGGCCTAGACAGGTACACTCTTCACTGGATAAGAAACTGGCTGGACGGCCGAGCCCAGAGAGTTGTAGTCAATGGAGCTAAATCCAGTTGGCGGCCGGTCACGAGTGGTGTTCCCCAGGGCTCAGTTTTGGGGCCAGTCTTGTTCAGTATCTTTATCAACAATCTGGATGAGGGAATCGAGTGCTCCCTCAGTAAGTTTGCAGATGACACCAAGCTGGGCGGGAGTGTTGATCTGCTGGANTCACCATCCCTGGAGGTATTTAAAAGACGTATAGATGAGGTGCTCAAGGACATGGTTTAGTGGGCATAGGGGGTGTTGGGTTGACGGTTGGACTCGATGACCTTAGAGGTCTTTTCCAACCTTAATGATTCTATGATTCTATGATTCTATTATGGTCAACGTGGATTAACATTATAAATTATTTTCTTTTCTAGCAGAAATGGCTAAATCCTACCCCTTCCATAGCAGTGATATAGAATCATAGAATCATAGAATCATAGAATCATTAAGGTTGGAAAAGACCTCTAAGGTCATCGAGTCCAACCGTCAACCCAACACCCCCTATGCCCACTAAACCATGTCCTTGAGCACCTCATCTATACGTCTTTTAAATACCTCCAGGGATGGGGATTCCACCACTTCCCTGGGCAGCCTGTTCCAAGGCCTGACCACTCTTTCATATGAAATCAGAACTTAAAGTTTGCTTGCTGTTTTTTCTCAGAAGTCATATAACTAATCCTAGCTGTTGACAGACCTCGTACAAAGTTCAAAACCTTAAAAAACAGTGTTACTTTTACAGGTTCTGTCAATACGAATACTATAGTGGAGAAATCATGTTTTTTCCAACTAACGCAATTTTTCTGTATCTTTTGTTTTGAGCGATTGCAAAGTGTGAATATTGAAAAAAAATGTTTAAAACATAAGCAAGAAAGAATAGTTTGGGGGAATTCACTACTAACCCAAGATCAAGAAAATACCTTCAATAAATGATATTCTAATAACAAAATCATAGATGTTAAATATTTACTCTTAGAATAAAACTCACAAATGTACCCTGAAGTTAATCATCACCCAAAGTTTATATTTTTAAGTTGACTTGTAATATTGTGAGAATTTTAAAAGGCCAGTATATCACAGGAAAATAAATATTCACCTTGAAACTATAGAAAACTATGTACCCTTGGCCACTGAAACTGTTCTGGTAAAATTGGGTAGCCAAAACCAAAAGTGTTGATTTGCTTAGTGTATTCCTAAAGTGTTTCCTAATGTAGGCCCTAGTATGCCTTTTCAAGATGCATAGGACACAAGTTATTATCTACGTCAGAAGCAAGGCAATCTGTTTGAGTAAATACTTTAATATAAACTATTATTTTTCTCTGTAAGAAATATATAGAAATATTTCACCTAGAATTTTGGTGGTGGCCTATTCCAATACTTGCACATTGTGAAGGAAGTCTTTATTTTGATTTGGGTAATTTTCACAAAGATGTAGTAAATGTTCAGATTTTTCAGCTGTACCTACCTTGAATATCAATAACGATCTTGCTGTTGGCTTTAATAGCAGCAAATCAATGGCATGTTACAGCTTATACAAATGAAGATATCACAGCTGACAGAACTAGAATTTAGTTGGAATGCAAAGTCAGTCTTAAAGATGTCTTCTTACCTGTCTGCATTAAAAAATGTTTTTAAGTACATGATTGCATAGTACTATTTTTATTACTATTATTTTAAGTGTTACAACTAATAATAAAACAATGTACTTTTTGAGAACTTTCACCTTTAGGTTGAGTACAAGCATGAAAGATTTCTGTTCAAAAGGCAAATGAATGAAAATAATAGAATACTTTTATCACGGTTATCCCTTTGTCACACCACAGTTAGAGACTGAACATGTTTAAATGATCATATTGTGGTACTAGCACTGCCTGATACATATATAATATACCAGCAATGTAAAATTATTGTATTTTTTCAAGTAAATGGAACAATTGTATGTAGAACAGGAGTTTCCAAAGCCTGGGTCTAAGTTTGTGCCCATTACTATCAGTGAGACCTCTGTAATAGTTAGAGTTAACTGGAAAATGCTATGCACTTTTGACTATCCTACCTTTAATTCTGCAAATATTTTAGTTGCACAGATGGTGCATTGTATTCCAATCACTCTGCAATTCTTTTAGGCGCTCCAGTCATGCTCCAAAGCACTGGCATGATTCTCTCCAAATAAATTAATGTGTAGAAGGGAATGAAATTATAGGAACTTTTGTTCAATTACAGTTTCAACTGATAACACTGTGCCATAAATCACCACAATACCTCTCTGTTTCTGCCAGTTTAAAGGTTAAACTGTGTAAAGACCGAGTTCAGATGTTCCCCATGTGTAAAAAAACTTTCAAAGTAAATGATGTAGGGCAATGGTCAATCCTAAAGAGAACACAATCTATAAACATCAGTTGAACAGAGCACGTTTTAATTTTACTGGTTAAAGTAGCTACGACAACAGAAACAAAGGAGTGCATTTCTTGTACGAGTTCTCCATAGGCTTCAAAATCATAAAATAAAACACTATACTCTTGAAACCCTAATTCTGACAGACATTCAGAGGAATCCTTGCCCTTCACTGGCAAAATGCAATCACAAATACAGCTGACCCATGTGATTTTTTATCCTGTAAGTTACAATTCCACCTTTCATCAACATCTTTGTACATCTTCACATTTTCCTTCAGAACAGGCAAGAAACCTAATACTCTTCTTAAGGAAATTTCGCATATGTGGACAGTCAAATGCTAACTAGAACTGATGGACGGATACAGATAGTTTTACCAGCAGTTAATAAACTTTATTATATATCTTGGTACAAGCTTCAGCTAAGTGCAGCTTTTTAACTAGCAGCTATGATCAGTGACCACAGATCACATCAAAGAACCTGTTTCATGGCAACAAAGATGTATGATATAAGCATCCTGTCTCCAGAAACAGGAGGAGTGGACTATTGGTGAAATGGTTCCTCAGAGCTAACAAAGGAGAACTAGCCATCTCAAATCTTTAAAACTGTCACTCAGAAAAATGAAAATCAACTAGTCAAAAGAAGATACTACGACTATCCTAGCATCCTGTAGTTCAAAACTCTTTGAAAGAATATGGACATTTCAAATATGTGCATGTATACATTTATACATATATGCAAAATATGCAAAGCCAGACTATGATATTCATACAAGAAATACAGCAAACCTGGTATAACTTCTCTGATGTTACTCAGCCCAGAAAATATGCCTGTTTCATCCTAATATAACTGAGATAATTTCTTTAGTCTGAGAATTTAAGGCTGTCCTGCAGTGGAAGTTTTCCAAGAACTAGAAAGAAGCCTCTAAAACTGGGCTTACAAATTTTGTGTATGGATGGAACTATAGAATTTTAGAATTAATGTCACTCTCTATTACATTTAAAATTTATGTCTTCATCTAATTGAGATGTATTCTTAGAATTAGTCCTTTGACAAATCACAACCCTGACAAAAGAATTGAGAAACTGAAGGTGAGCTGCCTTTGGTCTTCAAATTTGGCAAAATACTCTTAAGATCACCCTTAGGAACACATGTGGTGGTGTTACTCCATGTGGCCCCAAGCGACTGCTGAGAGATTTGTTATTTCACTTTAGGCTATCTTTTTTCTTCTGGAGATTGAATTTTAAAGATGAAAACATTATAGTTTAAGGACAAAGGTTCAACCTGAACATCCAGTTTCCCTGTGGGTTTCAGTGAAATTGTTTTTGTGATCTTGTTCCTAAAAATGAATTGAATGTAACACAGCAGGCATTGGGTAATGCAATACTGACATTCAAAAACAATTAAAGTGGCCCCAGCTTTATTAATAGCCAGGGAATATTCTGTTTTCTAAAACAGATGCTTTAGTTATACCACAGAAATTTAATACATGACAGTTGTTATAGAATCAAGCCATATAGTTTATAAAGTGAGAGTTATCCATCATTGTCTTGATTTGATTGGCTTTATTTGACCATTCACCCGTAGTCTTTCAAAAGCTATATTAATTATTTAAGCCTGAGATATCTGATAATAGTTAATTACTCATTAGTATAAGTCAGTCGAACAGATTTTTTAATTGGAAGAGTAGCTTTTATCCCATGTACCAAAGAGAGAAATGAATTTAAACTAGATTAAGCCACAACTCTTCAAGACATTTGGGGACAGAACACATCACAGACCAGCAAAACATTATGTAATGGAAACCTATAAGAATAAATAAACAAAACAAGACAATTTTTTTTCCCATTTTTTAATATTGTTTAAGCAAGATTGTGGTTGGAAGTTGGAATTCCTGGCATGTTTCTTCAGATACATTCTGCAAATGTATTTCTACTTTGCTGAAAGCACATTTCACTTACTAACATATCCACAGCTACATCCTATTGTGCTGTCATGCTTCCTTAGATAACTTGGTATTTTCAAGAGACAACCAAAATGTACTGGAAGTTTTGTTAGCACTTAATTTAAAATGTTTTATGTCAGATTATGCAGATCTTTTATTTGCACAAGATCTGTATCACTTTCCTCTCCAAGTCTCTTCCTTGGCTTTTTTGCCTTTCACATCAAGCCTGAACTTCTGTCCTTGGCCTTCAACTTGTTCTTCTTTGTCATCCCATTATATCCTGTCTCAGCCTCTGGGATACTTTTGCATAGCTTCTATGTACCTGCTTGTCCTGGAATCAGTCCCATGTGCTATTTATGTTAATTAAAATAACTTTTTAATTAACTTATTCTGTCCATTAATGCTAATTAATTTTAACAAAGATGTTGTTATCTACTCAAATGAAAACATGCTTCTGTAGATCTCTGCTATGGATCTTCCTTTATATTTTGAGATGGATTTATCTGATCTGCATATTTAGACTGAAAAATCCTCATGGCAGGAGCTATGTCTCCATCTCTTCCTGATTCTGTGAAGCAGCACAATGCTGGCACCTGGCAAATGATTTGTAATAAGAATAATAAGCTGTGTTTTGCCAGGCATGATCTAATGGTGTCCTTTCTAAGGTTATGTGGCAAGTATCAGAGAGACAAGGTACTTTTTTCTTGAATGAGGATGGTTTCTCAGAAATATTCTCATTTTAAATGGTAAAAATGTCATCTTTTTGTTGTTGTTGTTTAAGCAAACTGTTCTTTTTCAGACTAAAGCTGTTTAAACAATACAGCTGACCTGATTCTCACCTCAGATAACTGGCAAGAGAGACACTTTCAAATCTGGGACTTCAAAGTTTTCCAGAAAAATCTCACATGGATTGCTGCTCACATTTGAAGGTAAATTAGACCATTAAAAAGGATAAAAAATGAGCTCGAAAGACAGAGATTTCAGAACTTAAAGTTAAAATATCAATAATCATATTATTATAATAATAACAAAATTCCTACTTGATTCTCAGGCTTTGCACATTTGACTGCCTGGGACTGTTCAAGCTAATAAAGTTAAGTACCTCCATAAGCATTTGGAAAACTTAGACCTAATTTTATGTTGTGTTTTACAGCCTATGGTGGGTTTTTTCAGTATTGAGACATCTTTTTCCTCCCCAGAATCCAAACTCTCTGCATGCATATAAATGTTAAAAAGTATTAACTATTTTCCCTACTTCAGTATTAACATATGGTATAATCCAAACTTTTTAAAGTTTGTCCTGAAAAATATTCCACATATCAATGCTGGACTCACACAACACCTGAGGAAAGGCTACTTGTTGAGTCTTGTTTTCCTTTTGAGAGTGAGACTTTGCTGGTTTCCTCTGACAGTTCCCAAGCCCTTCATGGCAGCTCTCTGGATTTCTATCTGCCACGCACCAAGGCCCACCCTGCCAGCCAGAGAATCCATACTGCGCTGGGAGATTTTCCACGGGTATGATAACATTTGCTAGATGAGGTTACATGGTCAATAGCAAAGGCAGGGGAAAACTCAAATGCCACTTTGTTTGGCCAAGGATTTTGTCAACCTGCAGCATATCAGCTGCAGCAGCTTTTGTACTGCCTGTAGGCAGCTAATGGCACCTCCCATTGGTATGTTCGTTTGTACACAACTCCTGCACGTAAATCAGTATCAGGTAAGTACTTTAAGGAAAAAGACATGGGTACTGTCAAGACAAATAACAGTTTTACTTGTGCTTTTAAAAAATTGCTGGGTCAGTGAAACAGCATGTTAAAAATCCATTTCTAAGTATTTTATATTATTGCTTCAGAAGATAGTAATACTCATAGAAAGCTTAGAGCTACCAACCACCATTATCATCTCAGCATTTCAGCTAGTTTCACAATGACTGATTTAATAAAACCAATTCTGTCAGAAGTATTTTTAAGGAAATCATTGGCCAGACACATGTTTTCAGGTAACGCTTCCCATCTAGATACAAACTGTTCCTCCATCATGAAAGGATTTTTTATACAGTTAGTTATTTGTGTATATTTTAGCTTTCATACATATGTATGTATGTGTATAAATATTACAGATTTTAAACATAGCCTAAGAAATATTGCATCTTGAGGAAGGGACACATCTTATACCAGAAGCTGTGAAATATTAAATAAAACACTCAAAAGGTGAGCCTGGGCTCACTCACAAATATGTGAAGGATGAGCCTGATCCTGGAACTTATGTGAAGCTTACTGAAGGCAATGAAAAATCTTCCATTCATTTTTAGGTGTGCTTTCCATAAGGCTTTTAACTATTCAAGCACATGGTACTTAGACCCATAATGAAATAATTATGGTGCTAAGCATACTTTGGGTTTTGCTCTGAATTTATAGATAGAGATCTGGAGAAATCAGAAGAGCAAATTATTCAGAATTATTTACTAAACACTGCTAAGCTGTGATCATTTTTTCTATTTATATCCAGAATTGTATACCTCTACTGATAAACACTCCCAATAAATTCCAATGTCAGGATCTGATTAGGAACATTAAGGTCATCCAATGGATTTTGGATGGTACCCAAAAGCCAAATCAATAGTTGGAGCAGTGATACATGTGCAGCAGATCTTTTTTTTAGTTACCAGAGATACCACACATCAACTGAAATGATGATTATTTACAATTTCTTATATTAATATGCTGAATACCTGTCTAGAAAACATGCACATTAGAGTGGCTTACTCAAACTTTTACCTGGAGTTTTACCTGTTTCAGAGATAACGGGTTTGCAGATAAGCTAACAACCAACCATCTTCTGACTGAATTCTTCAAAGGAAGGTGGAGCAAAAGGATCCTGTGAAGTGTTATAACTGGAAAGGACAGCAACTGTCCATGGTCAGTGTTTATAAAGAAAACAAGCAAACTTGCAAAACTGTAGGGTTCTGCTTCCCCGTGCTCCTGGCCCTGGTCACCTGGGCTCCTCCACAGCAATCCCTGCAGATCCCTTCTTTGCTAGACATAAAAATAAATTATGCAGAAATTCCCAAGAATGTCTTTTGTGACTGATGCTCTGGGAATGCTGGCTGGTTTCTCTGGTTCACCAAACCACCGATTACCCAAAGACTTCTGACATCCAACTCAAGAACCCAAAACAGAGGTGAAGGGTAAAATTATTTGGGCTGTCATGCACAGATTGGACCAGCCAACCTCCTGATCTGTCTGTCCTCAAATTACATAGACATCTTTAAAACTGAAGCTGTACTGTCTTGTGCCGAAACACTTTGAAGAGTGGGCAGGGTTTATATGAGAAAAAGCAAGAGCTCCCAGATTGAAATATTTTATTTTTGCAAGCATTATTAATTTCAATGGGCATCTTATATAGGTGGAGCTAGATCAAGCCTTGAACTAGACAGATGAAATAATGAGAAATGACAGCAGAAAATGAATGGACACAGCAGAAAGAAAAGACCACAGGAAAAAAAATGAGTGGAGAAACCTACGTTAGGAAAAGCATCATTTGCAAAGCACTATATTTTTTTCTTTTTAGATTTATACTCAATAAGAACAGGTTAAAAGTGGACAAAGGACTGATAAACAGGAGTTTTGAGAAGAGATTTGATGTTGTAGGAGGTTGAATGACACCCAAAAGGAAAAATGACCTCTGATTAGTAGGAGGCAGCACAAGCTGAGGATAATATGAGAGGGCTAAGGGCTAGACAACTGAACACAAATCGTAAAAAAAGGGAAGTAACAGAAAGAAGGGATGAAAGTGTGATTGTGATGGTTTGAATTCTGTGTACAAGGACAGGGAGCCACCAGAGTGCCTCCCGAGGGGAGAATGTGAGCGTCCAATGCAGTGAAAATGATTTATATGAAAGTGGTTTGCGTAAAAGCAAGAGACAAATACAGAGATGAAGATAAAAAGGAAATGTAAGGGAGAGTTTATTTAGAAATTTAACAATTCAAAATGTAGTTCAGAATTTTGCATACAATATGCATTTTTTCTCAGATATTTAGCGAGAAGGACTGTTCTACATAAACTAAGTGTATCACAAAACTAGTTCCTATCACAACATTTCTCTCACGGTTGCTTAAGGAGAGACTTCTTTTCATGCCTTACAATGTAAAAATAAAAATGAAGGTTGTCCAAGCAAGAGGAATTTCAGGAATTACAAGATATCTCAAAAAATGAAAGATTTTTTCAAGACAGAGTTCACAAAATAATAAATCCAGAAAGCAGCAACTATTTTGTAACTTTAAAAAATGGAAAAACCCCTCTAATTACAGTGAAGTCTTTTTCTAAGAAAGTCTTCCTTTAAAAAAAAAATCAAATTAAAGAAACAAGTCTTTTCTTTATGTCTTCATAAATGTAAGGGAAATATGAGTTCCTCATATTGCTAGTTTTAAGAATATTACATAAGCTAATAAATCACATTATTAATTTGAAATGGCTTTTACAATTCAGGAAAGTCAAGTGTTTGCCTACAGTTTTAAAAATGGGAATATATTTCATTGTAGTTGGAATGTAACTTGTGAGCACCAAATCAGAAAGTTATCATTGTCACGGACTTCTCTCATACTTTTCCCTTCTGTAAAATAAGGCTAGATTATTTTGGCCTCCTTTCTCTCTCTCTGCTACTCAAATTGCAAGTTCCTTGAGGAAGGGAATCTATCTTGCTATTTGTCTATGGAGTGCCAAGCAGAGTGAGAATTTATCCTCACCTGGAGCTTCTAAAATAAATAAAAATTATTGAAAAGAAAACCATGAATCTGATGTTCAAAGCTATCCACAAATGCCATATTCAAAAGAGCTATGAATGGTAAATATTTACTCAGTGTATTCCAGATAAATCAGAATAAACCCACTGTGCTATGTGACATTAGGATCAAAAAACCCTTCTGCTGCAAATGGGTCCATAGTAAGACATAAGGATCCATTATTTTTCTTCACTGTCATAGTCTGGAATAATTCCTAATCCCAAATTATAAACTTTTATTATTGTCATATTTTTAGATGTTAGCCACCTCAGCATATTTTCCACATAATTATGAGTTGTCAGATTGTATTTTAACATGCAGTATATCTGTATAATTGCAATCTATACCTAAGATCTCACTTTTCAACTCCTAAATTGAACTACAAACCTCTGTGGTATTGTTTATGGAAAATTCCATATGCTTTTTAGGACTTTTGACCTAGATTCCTTAATGTTTTCTGAACAAGAATTTCTCAGACTTTACCAAGAGACTTGTTAGGGAAAAAACACAGGAAATAAAAAAAAATACATTTCACTGTTTTGTTTTCTGAAGTTAAAGATCTCATAATACAGAGGAAAACTTAGTTCTGTCAAAACATTGCCACTGTACAGAACAGCCATCTGCAAGGAGATAGGTGCCAGTATCCTGTTGTTATAAAAATAACATATAAACTCAAATAAACAGCAATTGCAGCTAAAGGAAATGAGGAAGTTATTGATAAATGAATTGAGTTTTATGAATAATTTTATATAGATATGGCAATAAGGAAGAGCAATCACAAGGAAGACCTAATAGTTTATAGACTTTCTTTTCTTTATCTTGCTGAAATCCTCAAAATTATTTTTCTGTGAAGGACAAAGACAAAGATAAAACCAGGGTCATAATATAAGAAATGCATATTAATTTATAATGTATTGCTTAATGATTTCAGCCAATGGTAACAGCAGGGCTTAGAGCCTTGTGAGTTATTATCAAAAAGGGTTAGCTTTTCTGCTGAACATGTGCATGAATATGCAGTGGTACAAAGCTGAAGAGAAATCTGGAAGTCTCTGATCTAAGGTTACTAGAGTTCTTTCCTTTAAAGACTTACTTGACCTTACGATGGCATGTCAGCAAATTAGATTTAGGTAATGCTGTTCCCAAGAGCTCTAATTATGGCTCATATATATATTCTGCAATTCATTAAAAAAACATGCATTAGAACAGCCTTACTGTATATTAATTTGCATATACATCAAAATAGAATCTGAATAACCAGAATTTACAGAATGGCTTTAATTTTTCTGAAGCATTTAGATGTTTCATAAATACTCATAACTATTATTCATTGTTGACATGCATTTCTTGAACTGTCTAAGCAAGGATAATTTACATTTGTTTTTGGAAGTGGCCAGCACAGATAGCTGGTCTACTCAAGAACATGTACTAATATGAAATATAATTCTTTAAAAAAAAAAAAACAAAAAAAACCCAGATTGCACTAGGTGTGACATCTATGGAAGACAATGAGAATACAGTAATGAGAATGGCTTATGTTTGCTATTCCTTATTAATACTGAAAACATCATAAAAATGGATCACCTGCAGTTCTGTGCTATTTGCAATTCTTGTCTTGTCATGGTAATAAGACATCAGAAGTTTAATGTTTAATATACCCCATGAAATACAATAGCATATAAAGATGTGTGGGTATCAAAATAATTGCTACCTCAACCTCTTCCCTTTTACTGTGTATCTACCATGTTGACAAATCAACATCACTTGTGATGCTGCCTACTGCTTTCTAGTTTCTGGGAATAACATTACATGCTTGCAAGTATCACAGACACATAGACCTTGACACATGAAAAAAGCCCCTCAGAAGGTGATAAGCATTTTGGGTTGCTAGCAACCCCCAGACCTGGGGTTATTTAGCTGATTTTGGTGATATGTTGTTGTATTAGTGGCCTACTTGCCTTCACCTTTATTAACATAAGATGAAAATCTGCAAGCTGCTCAGTGTCTCTCACAACGTGATGTCAGTTCCTG
Source organism: Pelecanoides urinatrix (assembly GCA_013400755.1). Lineage (NCBI taxonomy): Eukaryota > Metazoa > Chordata > Aves > Procellariiformes > Procellariidae > Pelecanoides > Pelecanoides urinatrix. The sequence goes on along the minus strand of VZTQ01002789.1, from coordinate 54,927 downwards.
GTTTCTGGTGACCACAAGGAGACCCGCAGCATCTTGTCAAGATGACTTTGTATTCAGCTAATTTACTAACAGGAGTTCAGTATTCAGGACTGAAGGCAATCTAACCAAGAAATTTGAGGATACGAACTAAAAATATTCAAGAGAGATGCTGCGCCATTACATCTTAAGTCATGTAGTATAAGACTTGATTTGTATGGTAACAGGTACTTCAAAGCTGATGGAAAGGACCAAAAGGCTTTTAAGCCAAGAAGTGGTTGTGGTGGAAAGCCTTATATCTGGAAAGACGTGGACCTCTTGGAGTGGGTCCAGAGGAGGGCCACAAAAATGATCAGAGGGATGGAACACCTCTCCTATGAGAAAAGGCTGAGAGAGTTGGGGTTGTTTTGCCTGGAGGAGAGAAGGCTTCAGGGAGACCTTTTTTGCAGCCTTTCAATACTTAAAGGGGGCTTATAAGAAACATGGGGATAGTAGGGCCTGTAGCAATAGGACAAGGGGGAATGGTTTTAAACTAAAAGAGGGTAGATTTAGACTAGATATAAAGAAGAAATTTTTTACAATGAGGTTGATGAAACACTGGAACTGGTTGCCCAGGGAGGTGGTACATGCCCCATCCCTGGAAACGTTCAATGTCAGGTTGGACGGGGCTCTGAGCAACCTGATGTAGTTGAAGATGTCCCTGCCCATGGCAGGGGGGTTGGACTAGATGATTTTTAAACGTCCCTTCCAACCCAAACCATTCTGTGATTCTATGATTCTATGATTCTATGATTCTATGATTCTATGATCTGTTGTCTAACTATAGGTGTATCTTACCCAGGCTTGCAAGTTAGGGTGCTATAGCTTCTCTCACCTTTAGTGTATTGCCTGTGGGTGTTCTAGTAAAGACAGTTCTGTTTACGGACTGACACTGCATTTGCTTAAAAGAGTGAATTAATGTTAGTAACAGTGGGACTGAGCCCATAACTATCAACACCTACATTTTGTGTGTCTTCAAAACGCCTTATAGTTACTGAGTTTTCTGAGCTCCTAAGTTCAAATGTAACTTGCTTGAATAGCCTCAAACTTAAAAAAAAAAAAAAGTAAGAAAAAAGGCATAAGAGTAAGGCCAAAAAAAGTCAGACAAAAAGGAGCTTTTCTGTGGCAGTTAAACAAAAGCAGTGCAAATTCATGTTAATAATAGAAAAAGTGCCACAACCTTATCCTATAGAACCATTGCCTTAATGTAGGACTGTGTGTAATCCTTCTAAAAATGTCTTTAGAAGAGAATTTGTCACTCCAAACTGTAGTTACATTTACAGTAGAATATTTGTACAAGCTGCTTGCTGAAATACGTCTGTTTTGATTCCTCAGTAAAGAGAGGAAAGGCAAGAAGCTCTAGCCTGTATTTACTATGGCACAGACTCAAGATAAGCCTTAAAATTACTTTTTGGTGTCCAAACAGTGTGGTTTCCCCATCAAAAGGTTATTTGTTATAAAAGAGCTTTATTTGGCAAAACATTGGGAACATTCACTTTTTAATTAGAGCAGCAAACTTCTGAGCAGTCTGAGGCCAGAGTTATGGCATTTTATGATGCTTCTTTTCCTGCTTATGAAAGAAACAACAAGTGCAGCAGAATCTATTTCATCCCCTGGGAATTCCCTATAGGTCAGTTACACTGTGAAAAAATAAACCAGAAACTGTAACACTGAGTATGCTTTCTTAATGTCTTGAGGACTTGTTTAAAACTTGTGGAGCTTAGCTCCTGGTGTTTTTTCTTTGTTTACTCTCATAGTGCTAGAAATTTTAAAAATGTATTTCATTAATTTCCTTTTCCTATATATCCATATCCTTATTTTTAACTGTTTTTATTTTGAGTGGTTTTGCATTTCATTTTATTATTTAATTTTATTAGCTAAATGCAAGTGGGTCAAATGTCAGCTTAAGTGTCTTTTTTGCTCATTGAAGGAATGGGAGCTTTTGTTTTACTGGATATTTTTAATAATTCTTGCTTCTCCCAAGTGGATATTGTGCTGAGTGATTGCAAGTCTTTAGCTAAAACAAATTCAGTTGATTGACTGTGAAAATTGTATCCAAACCTGCCCAAAATAATACATGATCAAATGAAATAGTTGACATTTAAAAAAAAAAAAATACTAGATTGAACTAGATTTACTCTTTTTAAAAAAAAATGAGGTGGAACTACCTTCAGTTTTTAGACACAACAAAGTACATTCTGCTTATCATTCCACGTGATAAGACCAGTAAGCCCATTAATTAAAACAGCCACAGACCATCTGCAACAGTTTTGAATGAGTGCAAGGTCAAAATTATCTGTCTTTATGGATTAGTATTTTTGTGAGAATGTTGAGGGGCTCGTTACCTGCCCCAGAGTTCTCCACAGATCAAGCGTTTGCTCTCTCGGAGTGGGATAAGATGTGATGGTAGTTGTCCGGTCTGTGTTTATTTTTAGATATCGAGGGTAATACAAGTTCTGCTTTAAACATCCCCCATGCCTGAGAGTGTAATATTTTGCAAACCATGTAGGGGAGGTTCAATTGTAATGCTTCAATGTTTGAGAGGCACATCTATCTAAAAGCTACCATAGATCACTGCAGGCTGAGCTGCTAGGGAAGATTTGTTTGGCTGGAAGCAGCATGGCTAAGAGTTAGAGGGCCTTCATATTGAGGCAAAAGAACCTTTATCTTAGCTTTAGTTTTACCAGCTTTCTAAGAGATATCTGTAGCTCTGGGCATTTCTGGAATAAAATACAGTAAAACTACCAAAAAGCTGATTTGTTTTGTGGTATGAAAAAAAACACTGAAGTTGCTTGAAATTAATTTTGGGTAACATGAAATAAATTAAAAGACAAAATCCTATGAAAAACCTGCCATACTCATTTGCTGGAATAACTGAAATAGAAATAAACTTAAGAGAAGGGTTTTAAAATAATAGGATAGATTGACCAGTTCCCGCAGAATCATCCATCATGCCTAAAGTAGTTTGGCTTATCAAACTGAAAGCAAGTTTTGGAAGAGGCACAAAAAGGTCCATTTGAGCAGAGATAATAGAATTAATCAAGGCAGTTTTCACAGGAATAAACCTGAAACACTACTCGAAGGGAAAAACAGATCTGAGCATTCTTCAGCTGATGAGAGTTTTAAGGCTCTCTTATCAGGAAAGATGTGTAACTGAACTCTTCATCAACCCTTAAAAACAGAAATATAACAAAGAATACTCTTATACCACTATTTAGGTCTCCATTGGACTAACATCTGGAACAGCATGTCCACTGTAAGCAGGTTTCAGCTAGAAAAACTAGAAAGAAAAGATAATCAGTACTCTGGATCAGCTGAACAGAAATGATGTAAACTAGGACTCTTGAGCTGGGAAAAGACAGTTGAGGAAGGCTGTGATAGAGGTCCATAAAAATGAATGATGACTAAAACTTTTACAGGCAAAGAGGAAGCAGCATGCAAAGAAATTATTTTACAAACAAAAGGAAATGCTTGCATAAAGGAGAGAATTAAACCATGGAACTCAACAGCAGAGGACATTGTGGAGGCCAAAATTGTAAATGCCTTTAAAAAAGGCATTTACAGATTACTTTCATGAAGTATAGGTCCACTGGTAAATATTAAGTGTGATGGTGTATGCCCACCCTCTGACACAGGATGTCTTTAAAACACTGACTGCCAGGAACTGAGAGACAATGGTAAGTGAGGGACCATTTTAGAAAGACTGAAGGGGCAATGCATGGAAAACAGGTCAGCTGAGGTCATAAATACAAAATCAGGGTGCTGTATGTCAATATCAAAGGCTGAAACAGTGCCTACTGGACTACAAAGGCAATTAAGAACATATGAGGATCCAAGGCAACAGAAATGCAGTCATATCCTGGTACTCATCATGGATGCATTCCTGCAAAGTGTGACAGTTAGTGATATGAGAGACAGCAAAGCAAATGTTACAATAAAAAAGAAAAAATTAAATATGCAGAGATCATCCACTGCAACATAAGATCTTTCCCAATCGCTTTCTTCATACCTGTTCTTATAAGGATTATGACATTTTCAGAAATGCTCAAAACAACCATGCCTTTCTGTAAAAGTTTCTTCCTTCTCCACAACAGGACTCCACAGTCTCTATCTGCCCCAAAGTCCATAGGTGTTTAGCCCTTTCCCTTCTGGTGGGCTGACACACCTGCATGTTCTTCTTATTCAGTCCTAGCCAACAGCAAATGTTTCAATTGCCCCATGGCAGACCTTTTTTGTCATGTAATTTGCTTTGACAACAAGAACATATAGCATGGTTGGGAGATGGAAAACATGCCCTAGGAGAAGAGATTCTTCCCTTCAGGTAGACCTAATTGTATCCTTCCAACATGTACAAGGAGATCATCAGGAAGATGGAGTGAGGTCCTTTGCAGTAGTGCATGACTGGAGCATGAGAAATAATGGGCACAAACTGAAACAGGAGTTGCTTAGACTGGGCATAAGGAAAAAATATTCACTGTGTGGACAGTTAAGCTGTGAAGCAAGTTGCCCAGTGAGGTTGTGCAGTGTCTATCTCTGGGGGTTTTCAAGACCCAGCTGGTTAAAGCCTTGACCTGATCTCACAACTGACCCTGTTTTGAGCTGGAGACTGGACTAAAGACCTCCTGAGGTTCCTCCCAGATTGAACTTTCTAGGATCCTGTATTTGGCACTCTTATGAATTTGGTCCACACTCATAATCCATAACAATTAATGTAATAAAGGCGGGAAGAACACAAGATTTAAAACCAGCACACAGTTTAAATATTCTGAGATAGTATACTGCTTATTTGGCATACTTCAGGATGACTAGGCTCAGGGATGTTTTCAATGGTAGACGGTTTCCAGGAGATAAAGGATGGAAAACATAAGTAACTGAGGAGGAAAGAGCAAAACTAGTACTACAAGAGATAGAGTATGTTTCTACTGCAATGTTCTTCCTCCAGTCTTAGGGACTGTAAAAGAATTTTGTGTAAAAGTCTTCTCAATAGGTACAGTGGAAATTGTCACTGAAAATAGCTTGCATGTTCTAAGCAGATCCTGCTAGGAGATTGGCAGCTCAGCATTGTCTGAAACACGTCCTGTGTGAACGTAAAAGAGATGCTTTGACATACCAGAGTCCTTGCAAGCAGTGGAAGGTGGTCTGCATCAGTGTTTTCTGTCTGTTACAGAGAAGATACAACATCATGGTCTCTATATCTATGGTCTGAGGATAGTGGTGCTCGTGTTTCTTAGTACAAGCTCTTTTCCTTAAAGTGTATTATTTGCTTCAGCAGCAGCTTGACCTATAATACCATGCATATTTTATAAGGCCCTTGAATGAAGTATGTTCAAGCAGTCCAGTATGTGTTATTACAGGAGATAGATATTTTAAAAGCTCTGATCCCATTTTCCATTGTCCTTGGCTATTTTTTCCTACCCTGCATCTCAGTGTGTCATATCATTATGCCCATAGAATTGTTCGTGAGGTTGCTTTGTGAAGTGGATCAAGAAAATTATTTAGATTAAAAATCATGCTCAAAAAAACAGGGTTATTTCAGTCTGACAGGAGGGAGATGGAAATTTTATTGCAAATGTTTGAATAACTGGTAAATTCCATACCAATATTCCTTTCCAGTGCTGCTTTGTTCCTTATTTTGTATCTATATGCTTCCTACTAGAAATGGCTAGATATGAGCTTACATTGATATATGATTACAGTCTGTTGGACCTTAGTTTGCCAGAGACATTGCTAAGAAGTGTTACTATTTTTTCCTTGGGAAATGCGAGCGTTTCTAGCTTTTAAATGCCTATAGCTGACAAACATCATGACCTCTAAGTAAATAACAAGGTAAACTTCTATATTTTTGAAGCTGAACAATACAAACAGAAATAGACCATAAAATTAACTGACTAATTTCAACGTTTGACTAGTTTCAACTAATTTCAATATTTAACATTAAACAGGGAAATATAATCTGGATACAGAGGTTCTCCATACTGATATGATAAAATATGATTCAATACATAGAAGAAAAATCTATTTTTTTATTGTTTATGGTATTTTCTAGTCTTTGGATGTATAAAAGATGACAACATATTGTAATTCAATGTTTGTAGTAACTAGCTGGTAATGTGCAATTAAAAACAAGTAGTAGTATGGCAGCTCTGCCAACAGGGTACTTCTCTGGGACTATGATGCACACCATGGCGCATATCTTCAGATGACTTTTGGACAGTGCAGCAGGAAAATCTTATTTACTTCTGAGATTTTAAGGCACATAGATAGTAATCAATAAAGCAAAGCAGACAATATAGTAAGATCTCTGAACTAGTTTGAAAGTTAATTTAATAAGGATTAAATATTTAACTGGGAAAGCCAAGTCAAATCATAGCTCAAACAATTCAGAATATCAAGAATTACATGAATTTATATAAAAATTTGGACACATATTAAGCAAAAAAGAAGTTTCCTAACCTCTTTACTAATATGATACCTATGGCTGGATTCTCTCAGGTTGTATAATCACAGAAATATGGGTTTGCCACACTGGTTTGTTCAAACCTGTCACCATCAGTTCAGGCAACACTGAGGCAAATGATTTTTCTTATTTAAGTAAAACTTGATTTCCTTGATTTTAAATGATTTTTTATACAGCAAAAGTGAAATCCCATATACAAACACAAAAGGCAGTGGGAAAGTAGGTAATGTTATACTATATCAGCTTGCACTAGAAGAATGTAAACCAAACTGGAACAGATTTCTGAAGCAAGAGTTTTATTTCCCTGCCTTCACACAGCAGTGTGGAATTCTTACCTTTCTATTTTTTATATGGAAGATGATGTTTGCTTAGTTATATCTCAGTTTTTAACTTATAAGCTTTGAATTTTCAGCTGGCATTATCAATACTGAAGTGGTATAATTTTATTTGAAATATCCATAGGATGTTTTGTGTGCCCAGTGATTTTGAACTACGTGGTTATAACACAGATCATTGATAATAGTGGAACATTCTCAGAGTCTCTCAGCTGGGATAGGATAATAAATCTGTCACAATGGATCCTGAAGTGGAATATGGATCATATGGTGAGATACTAAAAAAGTGAAAAAAATTGCAAATGTGAGGTGTCAGTGATCACAAAAACTGATTTCCTGGTGTTTCAGAAAACTTAACTGGGATAGAAGGCTGTCACTTCAGGATAAGCCTATACATTCTACTACCACCAAGTGCCACCTGCACTACAGAGTAGTTACACAAGTAAGTTGCAAGCTCAGGAAATCTGCCCAACTAATCCGTTTTATGGAGTTAAATATAACTGTGCTTATAATCTGTGACCTCCATACGGGGAGCNGAGGGAACTGGGACTGTTTAGCCTGGAGAAGAGGAGGCTGAGGGGAGACCTCATCGCGTTCTACAACTACCTGAAAGGAGGTTGTAGCAAGGTGGGTGTTGGTCTCTTCTCCCAAGTAACAAGTGATAGGACGAGAGGAAACAGCCTCAAGTTGTGCCAAGGGAGGTTTAGATTGGACATTAGGAGAAAATTCTTTACTGAAAGAGTGGTCAAGCCTTGGAACAGGCTGCCCAGGGAAGTGGTGGAGTCACCATCCCTGGAGGTATTTAAAAGATGTGTAGATGAGGCATTTAGGGACATGGTTTAGTGGGCATGGTGGTGTTGAGTTTGGTTGGACTTGATGATCTTAGAGGTCTTTTCCAACCTTAATTATTCTATGATTCTATGATTCTAAGGTGTTCCATGTGGAATCAGTGGCTACAACACTGAGAGTTTATTAAACCATCCTACTACAATGTCAGGGATTTGAAAAACCGCCATTGCACACAAAACAGGGAAATATCAGCCATGCTGAAGAAAAAGTATGTTTACAGGCCACTCCAGAAAAACCTGGGTGAGGTTATTTTGATGCCAACCAAGTAACATTTTAGGTTAGCACCTGGAAAGTGTGCTATAATTTTACTTTATGTTGTGTGTTGCTCTATGCATAATCTGTTTTCTACTCTCCCCTGGTCCAACTTCTAGCCCATGGGACTAGAAAGTTTTCATTCTACACCCAGCCTGACTGTTCTTAGAAGAGACTCTATTCAATGATTTACTACAAAGCCAGTGTCAAAAGCTGACATTTCTGTCAGCTTACACATTCTGATTACTAGGTGAGTGGAAAATGTAGACTGAGAGCATTTTAAGGATATCACCAAAAAACATATTTTGACTCCTGTTTCTTCTGAAGACTTAGGTTTCATTTCCTTCCTGTGAGTCACCAAAAAGCCAAACAGTAACCTGTCCATAGCAAAACTTGCTGGTAAACATGGTAGCAAGACATTGCAAAGGTCACCAACTCTGCAAAGTCAGCATAACCTTCCACCTATTGATTCTGCAAATCAAGAAACTCACAAGCTGCTGCAAGTAAATCCAAATCCTATAAATATCAGGAACATGAAGGTTCCAGTAAATAATTTCTGTCATAGTCAAGTGTATAAACAACTTGATAAAACATGTCAAACTGTCAGACATCCTTTATATTTTCAGTACCCTTTCCACTATAGGTGATAAAACAAAGACTTGCCAATATTACCCTACAGAAGGCTGCTGGACATGCTGGTGCCTTTCCAAAGGTCCTTAAGAACTTTTGACCAAAAGGAAAGATCTGGCAAATTTCTTTACAAATACTCATCTCTCTGGCAAGCCACTCAAAGAATTTAAAGTTGGAAAAGTTATGATCTTGTAAGAAAGCAGGGAGTCAATTCTACCATCTAGCAGTCAATATATTTGACTGTATAGTGCTTGTCACAACTTCTTAGCGGGCTTTCTCCTCAAGTAACATAAACCAGTCTTGGAAACAGCTGTCCTAACAGACCAAGCAGAGATCAGATTTAGTAACAATAGCTCTGGTAAGGTTCTACCATAGTCCACCTTTACTGAAGTCAGGTACTGAAAGAAATTTAAGGAACAGTTGCATTGGTTATGTTCAATTGGCAACCTTTGCAGGGAGAAATGTCCATCAGTTAAGCTTATTTCTATATTATCAAACATCCTTAAGTTCCACAAAGCTCTCTTACTCTGTTGAACACAGTGCCCAGCAGTAGAAAATCTGCATATTTAATCAAATTTCTGAATGAAGGACTCCCCCAAGACCCACTACTTCTCAATCAGTGATACTCTACCTACCAACTCCTACAAGTTTATGTCTGCAAATGACTTTGCACTTGCAATTGAGTCTGGTGCCTGCTCTGAGGTCAGCAGAGCACTATGATCCTCAGAGCATGAGAATATATCTATTCTAATAGCCAAATTAGGCCAGGGGTAGCTCAGTCTTGCAAAGAAGTCATATTGACCAGCTCACATCTCCATGGAAAATCTTCCCCTGCAGGGACAGGATGGCTGCATCTATACTACCTTTTGGGAATGGCCTATTGAGAATAGCCACCTTGTGCAAGAATATCCAGGCATTTGTCTGTTAGCTGGCAGGCAAAGCTCTGGCTGAGAGGGGCTAAGCTGTGCCAATGAGTATACTAAAAGTTAAATAGCAAGAACAGTTGTGATCCAGTGCTCAACTCCATGCTCCAGCCCTGTTTTATTCCACAGCATAAATGTAGGCTTAGAGACCAACTTCATAGTTTGGAAACTAAATCCACCATAACTTTTGCTTTCTCCCAGAACAAGCAGAAAATCATAGGTAGTTAAAAAAGGTAGGAACTGGTAGGAAGTCATAAAAATGTCTCAAAAGGTTTGTTCAGGAATGCAAATTAAATTCCTGAATCAAAGAATAATTCAGGTTAGAAGGGACTTTAGGAGGCCATCTAGGCCAGCCTCCCAACTGTAACAAGATCAGCACTGAACATGGACCAGGTTAGGGTTGCCTGCTGAACTGTGTTGGAATCTGACTGAAAGTCACTCACAGCTGCCAAACGCATTTTGAGAACAAGCAAAATACAAGAGCCCAGATCTACCCATTAGAAGGTAATGGGAACTACCTGGGGTAACAATGTATGTGCCCTGAAGATTTTAAAACAAGGATTCATCCTATCTACAGCAAAGGACTGCTCATCTGTTTGATATAACAGCCTTCATACATAGTTGATCCCTCCTGAAATAAATAGCTCTTTGAGAGTAATAAGCAGTGCATTAAACTCAAATCCAATTCCTTGGCTTTCAATACTATTGAGCATTCTGCCATCCAAATATTAAACGTGAAGCAGCTGCACTATAAGACTGCCAGAAATTTATGGTCAATAAAGATCTGCCACTCGAGACTAACATAAATGAAGAACAAGCCATCTGCCTAAAATCCAGAAAACTGCTTTAAATATACGCCTCAAATCTTTGGGCAGAACATAAAGATCTAACATCTTAATAGCATTTAGTATAGGTATCCAGTAGTATCCTAAGAAAGAAATGCATTTTTAATCCCACCTAGTAATGCCAGGATTTACCTTACTTTGGCAATGAAGTTCAATCTAAACTAATTTGCAGCCAAAGGAGACATGGAAGGTGTACACATCTGCTGCATAAGCAGGGATAACTTTTTGAAGAGAATTTCAGAGAACTTAATAATTTACATTATTAAACAACTCTGGAATGTGCAGTGATGTAGGGAACATCAAAGAAATCCATCAGGCCTTCTCACAGTCTACAGTAGGTTTTCTGTGAATATATAGTGTCTTGCTGCTTTTTTGAATGCCTATTGTAAGCGATAAAGAGAATGTTGATACATAATTTTATAGATAAATGTTATTTTGTATTTTATAACTATATGTTATTTTCTATTTTATAACTGATATTTCCAATTTATATATAAGGCATTTTTTATCATTTCTGCATTTAAGTGCTAGGAGTTCTGTGGGCAATGGATCTACTATTTCCATAAAGGTTCCCTCTTCCTATACAATGAACCAAAAACAGATGATGGAAAATTTCTATCCTTCCTATCAGAGATAATGAAAGTATGGGAAGAAAAAAGAATCTGTAAGAACTATATTCAACCTGTGGAAGTCAAAGGCCCTGATAAAAAGTTAAAAACAGAAGGACGACTATTCTATTTTGTTACTAGGAATTTTTGGAATAATATTGCTTTTTTAATGAAAGAATACTTTAATACTTCTACAGAAATGTGAGGAGGATAATATTTTTCATCAAGAACTTTTTAATGGTTCAAGGTTTACAAATAAGTCTTAAGAAGTTACAGTTGCAGAAAAAAAGGATTTTTTTATGCATTACAAAAGGGTAAAGCAAACCGCATCCTAGAGCAACATGTGTGAGGATGCTGAACTCTTTTGTTTAATGTAACTTTTGTTCTTAAAGGTGCCTGTGCTTTGGGAATGCAAATTGTGCATAGTATTCAGATCTTGTTAAAGACTGATACCTATGAAATGCCTCTTAATTTAGGGATAAGCAATATACAGATATGTGAACATTCACCCATAACATGAAGCAATCTTCCTTCATGAAAACAAGCTGTGTTACAGCACCAGAATGTACCTTGAAAGGTTACTTTGGAACTGTTATCAGAGATTTTTCTTTTCTTCATATAAAGATTTTTTACTACCTCTCATATAGGACACGGTGTGTAGCTATCAGGTACTATATACTATTGTGTAATTCTGACCCTGCTGCAATCAGTCTAACATGGGCTAAATTTTCTGGAGAAATTTCCTAATGTGATATTATTTACAGTCATCAAGAACGCCACAGGGGCTTTTCTGTAATTAAGTTTTAACATGGCAAGAAGAAAAAGGCCACATGGCCATCTAGTGTTTACTGTGAGAAATGCAAGTTATCAACTGCAAAACATTACTCCCCATTTGACAAAGACTTCGCAGATCTCCTTTAACAGTGAAAACGCTTTCAGGGTGCACGCTATTTCTGCAAAGCTGAAACCTGAAATTCTGGCTATTACACTGAAAAGTGTAGTAAACAGGCTTATTTCGCAGCTTCATTTATTCCTGTAACTGTATCCTTGTGTCTAAACTTACATTCATCAGTATCAAGCAGAGATACTGGGGCACTCAGCAAGGATTTTCAAAGGCTTTCTCAGGTGCTGAGTGAATACATTGGATTTTGGTAGCAGTCAAGTGTCAAGCTCCATTTGGTTACGTAAATAATACCAGCTGATATGCTGATACCCCAAATTACTATTCAAAGCCAGATTAAAGATTTCTTGCCTTCTCACGTGCACAGGCTTTCTGAAGCCCACGACTCCAGACTGCTCTGAAAGAGGGTTATGCCGAGCAGCCTGGCAGCTCTCCACCATGCAAACACACCAGGCGCAGCCTGGCATGTGAGGTCCCAGATCGTGCTGCAAGTCTCAGGTTTGGTCTTGCTCTGGGGACAGATTCAAAACCATAGCAAAAAAGATAAAGACAGATGTAATAGGATTCTTTGGCTGCAGTATGACCTGGTGCTGAACCAGAGCAAGTATTTACAGAAGATCTGTAAGTAAAAGCATGCTTATGGCTGTCAGTACGTGTCAGGGTGGAGTTACGATAAACAATTGTTACAATTGTGTGGTACTGTTTGCCTGTACATTCTATAATGTAATCAGCACAAAAAAAATTCACATTCTGCCACACACAAAAGTTGTTTTGTTTCCCTTGAAGGCAAGAGGAATTTTACCATTGACTTTGGCAGCATTACATTTCTTATGAAATTAACTCATTTGTGTTCATATAGATTTATCACATTAGTTGTCCTTCACAGAAGTGCAGAAATGATCATACACTCATGTAGTATGTTTTGTTGGAAGAGATCTCCAGAGGCCACCTCTTCCAACCCCCATGATGAGCTGAAAAGAAAGGAGCTCTTCTGCCGCCAGAGTACTTCCTGACAACATCACTCAGAAACTCAGGCTGAACCTTTTTTGCAAAATGTCAATATTTTCAACAGACACGTTCTACCTCAGCATGCTCTGCCTGTCACTGTGTGGTTCCACACAGAAAGCAAAGGTACTGACCGAAATCCATGAGGAAATTTTGAAACCTGGGAAGAGAAATCTCTCATGAAAGTTTACTTTTAATGCACCTGAAGGTGCAAGAGACACAGCTAAATGTCTCATCAGTACATGTTTATTAGGAATGGCCCTTCTGTGCCGTGAGTTTTAATTAGCACTACCTTTGTCACTGCAGGGGGTACTCCCAATGACAGCTGAGTTCACTAGCTTGCTGCCACTGGGTAAACACCACGATGTCTGCCACCAACACAGATCCTTCTGCACCCATAAATGTGGGTTCTTGTCCTACCTCTGCCTCATTTGTTAATTATGGCCACCGAGAATTATGCCATGAAGCTTTATTTGAAGGTACTTCCAGCATGGAAGAAATTAAATTACATTATAGCTAATGGGGCATGTGGGATCTGGTGGGCTATTCAAGAATGTAGAAGAAATATCTGAGGTGATTTAATTCATTAAATAATTCCCTGGGTTCTCACTAAGTACTACACATACACAGGTCACAGTGTTCTCCTTTTTTTTTTTCCAGTGTACAATTAACGAGGTGGCACACTGAGGGGTGGTTGGATTTAGATGTAAGAAGAGATGCCACATATGCAAATGTCCTGAAGGAAACCCAGACAGGCATTCCACAGGAAAAATATCAGTGTAACCTGGCAGGACAGCATTCTGCAATCTAGGTACCCCAGATAAGAGAATATTACTCTAAGCCAAAGAGGAAATCTTTTAAAAACTATCTCAGCCATTGGAAACACATCCTCCAATACATTTAGTGAAAGACATGTCTAAGTCCCTGCAACATTTTAAAAAATCTCATCATCCTATCATCCAAATATTTATTCCTGTCACATTTCAAAAGACCAGATTCAGTTCTAAGAGAGCTGCAAAGAACAGTTCACTGTAAAGAAAACAGTAGGACTTAAATAGGATGGGAATACTACAAACACTTCTGACTATGTGCAGTATGTCCAATATACCCTCTAGCTCTTGTCACTTCACTGTCTATACAGGGATGTAGAAAGCATAGATAGCCCTGTAGCTCATTTCCAGCCTAAGCTCTCAGCTTTCCTTCCCATAAAACCACAGGAAAAGAGGTAGGACTGTTGACTCCTGTCTTACCCAGGTCCCTTAGTACAGATATAGTCTAAGGGCCTAAACTTGCTTCTGCTAAAAACTGTATTGGTTTTATCCTTTTTTTTTTTTTTTTTGTCAGAAAAGATTGAAATGAGAGACAAAATCCTCACCTTCCTCAAAAAGTAGAGGACCATGTTTATGGCAAAACTCTTACAGCAGAAAGCAGAGGTTGCAAAGGTTGCAACCCTTTGCTGGTTGCAACTACATCACTGACTAACGGAGGACAAAAGGGGAGTTTGGTGCAGTCTGCTATGGTTTTAAGACTGTATGTCCACATCCCGCCTGTACTGGCAGTCAAGATCATGTCAGTTGCCAGTCCTATATGTGTCCATACATCTACACTTAAAAGACAGTGCAATGCAGATCTCTGTACCAACACCCCAAATCGCCTTGCTGCTGCTGACAAAATTCCCTGCATGCAGCGAATGCAAACTCCTGGGGATCCTCATGTCCATGCTGCAAGTGGGGCAGAGAGGATGGTGGCCTGGCAGGACACCTCCACTGAGAAGGAAACTACTTTGAAATTGTCCTTGCTGCACTAGAGTGTGTACACATCAACCCAAGTACAGAGAGAAGGCAAGTTCTCACCTTTCCAACAAGGACCCTTCCGACACATCAGATCACTACTGCAGATGCAGCTCTGGTTCTTCTATTCTCCTCCTCTGTACTTTGATGAGAATAGCTTCATGTTCACAAAGAAATACAGAAGTACACCTATAAAGAGATCAGAGAAGGTGCCATTTTAAATGATTGCTCTTCAAACATTTCCCTGCAGCCACATCTGACGGAAAGAAGGACCCTTCAGCAATTAAAGGGTGACTCCTGACACAGTCTTACTGCAGCTTCATACCTGACTCCCTTATTGCCACTGTATCAGAGCAGTTCATGATCTCTCTTTATTTGTCTGTACCCTATACCACTCCAAGATTGGGAAGTATTTGCATATTTTCTTTACAGACAAGGGAAAGGTACAGAGGCATTCCTTTCTTTGGTTGAGATCTGTGGCAGAGAGGACAACTGAACGGAAATCTTTGCAGTCACAAGGCCCAGAGTGCCATTAGCTTTCAGACTTCTGGTAAATATATACAGACTTGATTAGCACTATACTATGGCATAAAATTCATACATTAAAATATACTTGTAAGAGTAATGAAATTATCTTCCACTTGCTCATTTACTGAATTTTCTCCATTTTCCCCAGTAAGCATAAAGCTTTCAGAATTTTACTACCAGCTTGACAGAAGCTTATTATATTGCATTAACCTCCTTAGTTGTTTCAAGGATTTTCTGATGCCTTTTGAACTGCTATTTGATGCCATTTTGCAAATGAAACAGCTTACCTTCTGTCAATACTGATTACAGGAATCTCTGGTTGCTTGCCGAAAATGCACTGGAATTCCAACTCTGCTTGCTAATTGACAGCAACTGCATCAGAAACTACCCTGACAACTGACATCTAAGTTGTGATGCCTCAATGAAATGGGTGAAAGAAGAAGTACCAGAGTCTATTCTTATCCTTCTGGGACAGGGTTGGATCACTAGTTAATTTGTGGAATTACATACTACCCATACAGTACCTAGTCAATGACCAAATAAGGAACTTCACTTTACAGGATTGTCAATCTATCACCTTTCAGGAGCATTAAGTTCACTTAAAAAAATTAACTTTAGCAGAAAAGGATGTTATTGCTTTTACTGAGGTCACTGAAAGGGTAATACCATTCTCAGTGATGCTAATGTGAAGGTACAGGGGTGACATGAGTTAATTGCACAGTTACCACTCTATTATTGATTTATACTCTCCTGACATTTACAGAGAAATAAAATAGAGTTTACATTTTACACACTCTCACAAAATATAAGCCACCGTAGAGAGTTGGACTTCAAATTGTTGAAATTGTTACATTCAAAGGACTTAAATTAAGAAAAGGCATAATTTCTTCTCTAAGTTTCCTTCCATGATGCTTTAAAACTATAATTAGGGGTTTTGAATGAAAGCAGGGAAAGGGGATTCATCTACTGAAAGAGTTTACACTTCCAGTAGCTATGTGCATATAGAAATGTTCTGCCTCTGTAACTAGCACAACTGTCAGAATTAGGGCCCATAAGAAGGCTGCATAAATGTATTTCAGCTATAGATTTTACTCTACATATATTCAAGTGTCCAAAAATAAGATGAAATATGCGTACAACTGAATTGGTGTAAATTTACCTGTTTGAACACCAACAGTAACTCTGAAGCATGTAAATAGCTGTTCTTCCCTTGAAAGAGTGTCTTTTGCCAGTTTGGTAACTCGGTATGGTCACTTTTGTTCATTCACAAGTCAGGATAAGAGACTTTTTGAAAGCAATATTTCCCAAGAAGCTTCATCTGCTGAAATTTTCTTCAGTCATAGGGCTCGTTTAAGATTAACGTTTCTGAATCCCTTCCCCTGTTTCACACAACACTGTATGATGAAGGGTATCAGGAAGCGATGCTCCAGTAGAGAAGCAAGTCTGAAATTCACTTCATAGTACAAATCTCCAGCCCTGAGGCTCAAAAACAATAACAAAAGATGAATCCGGTGCACATCAATAGTTCAGATGCAGCTCAGGTCCTGGAAAAGTAGGTTCCAGTGTACATGGTTCATACCAAGCACCTGAAAAATATATCTTAGGTCTACTTACACACATGTTCTGTATACTTATCTGAATTCCTGTGCTAGACCTGTGGAGCATGCAGCTTCATCTTCAGGGAGTCTGGGGCCACCTTCCCTTATTGTGTGAGTCTGACCTTCTCCCCAGAACTTCTATATGTCCCAACATGAGGAACATCCCATTATACCAGATACATGAATCAGGAACCGGAACACAGAGAGACTAAGAAACTTGGCAAAATATCACACAGTAAGTCGACTGAGAGAGCAGAGGAAGTAGTACATCTATACAAATGTATAAATGTATACAGAGATCATCCCTCAGCTGTTCTGTGATGATGGTAGCATAGACAATAGAGAAGCAGCTGTTCCCCAAGGACATCTTTCTCGGAGGATCCAATGTATTCCACACTGGGGAAAGAATTTCCTTTCAACGTACTCTTTCCCAGCATGCCTCTCTTGGTTTACATCTTTTGTATTACAGAGGGAAACCAATAACTCTTAAAACGGCTATTTTGTAATGAGTTTGATGCATTCCATTTCTTCTAACCAACACATCATCCCAACTTAAATGGTCTTTTTGTCTCCTTTTCTCAGGGAAAGGTGGACGCTCTCAAATTCACTCATGTTAGCATGCTATCAAACTAGACATACAAATTTTCTAGAAAAAAATAATCTGAGCACTTCACTAAAACATCCTATTGTCAGGCTGGCAAAAATATGCATCGATCTTTCCCATTCCTTGAAAAAAAATGCTTGTTTGTACAAATCAGTATGAAAAAATACACTGAAAGTTAGCAAGTATTAATTTATATAGTGTGATATGTTTATGGAGTGTGGTTATTTTTATGGTGACCTCAACATATTTCCTGGGTTAGTGACTAAATTTTACAAATTATTTAATAGGTAAATATATTGTTTCTTAGCAATTTTAAGTGATGTCTGCTTTTACACTTTTTTATTAAGCTTTTAGTTTTATGTAAAATATTTAAATAAATGACAACTTTATGTTCATCATCTAGAATATAATAATGCTCATACTGTAAGTGCTTTAGGCTAGATTTAGGCTAGCTGTAATAGGCTTTAGGTTAGATTTAAGGGAGACTGCATTGTATCACACTGTTCTTACTGAAAATGTAAATGTGGAGGTTTAGATCTATACCTGTGTTAAACAAGAGCATTAAGACATACTTATTAAAATGCCATTCTTCTCCATTTTTTTATTACCTTCAAAATTAAAATTGGCTTATATTGTTAACATAAATATGAACATAGTAGTGTTTGATCATGTGTTCTGAATGCTGCTGTGCTCTATACAGAGCATGAGGAATACGCAAGAATCACAGCTGGAGCTGGGTTCTAAATAACTTTGGTAATTATATGAGCACATACAAGGTCCATATAAAACAGCCTACCCCTTCCGGATCTGCTGACTTCAGAACTTGAAGATAAAGAGAGGTTCTCCCCCTCACGGATGATTAAAGTTATACCTCCAAATTCTCCAACACTGTAGTTAACACAGAATACAGCCACTCACCTTCTGCTGTAAGCTGCCTGTCCTCTTTTGATCTGTATTTTGAAGATTATATCCCCCCTCAGATCTCCTATGATAACTGCACACATGTCCAGCACTGTTAGAATCATCTGATTAAAAAGCAAACAAATTGACATAATTTTTAAGTTAAGCTGGATCATTTTGACATGGTTACATCAGGAGTGGTTGGTAGCACATCTCAAGAACTGTCAGTTTTCAGCTGGGGGGTGTGTGAAGAGCCTAGGAAGAAGTGCCTGGAGCAAGGGTGGGACTGGCTGGGCTCTTCAGCACTCACCTGGCTCAGCCCCCTCAGCCTCAGCTGCCCTGGCCAATGCTCAGGCCTTCTTCTGCACTAAAGGCCTGAGCTACCTGTTTCTGAGCGGACTGTTGAAACAGTTAAAGTGCAATCAGTTCAACTGAAACCGCCGTGGGGAGTCGGCATCCATTTTCCTAAAGCAGCACTTTTCAGCTGGTGCTCTGTGACTCGCTGTGGTATGTGTAGATTAAGGAGAACATGATGGGTAACTATGAAAAGTAAATAAAAACACGAGTATTGCCACGAGTCTGTACCTCTACTGAAAAGAAAGGATGGGGATCTACAAATGGAAAAAGTTAAAAACCATCTACAAATGGAATAAGTTAAAAACCTTTCTTTTAAACAATTTAACACCCAAAATGGGCTCCAAAGCTATTCTGTAATTCTTTAAATCCAGTACCAAGCACAATGCATTCTGGGATGCTATAAAAATAGCTGGTAAACTTTAAGATTTAGACAAAGTTGAATTGTCTCATCTTCTCTGCATCTACGTAAGTGTAAAAATAGCCCAGATAGACCACTTAGTTTTAACCACCATTATTAACCCAGACAAAAGGAATTTGTTTAAATGGTTCATTAGATTTCTAGCGTGCTTTTTTTCCTGCAGAGCCCAACTGAAAACATTGCAGAAGTTTTCATCAGTTGATGTCATAGAGATTGAATTAGTCCCAATTCTCAGCAAAAGATGATTTTCATATGCCATGTCTACACTCTCAATATCAATGTATACACACTGTTTATCAGTATACGCAGTGTGAATTATACTCACTTATCAGTAAAAGATCATTTTCTTTTGCCCTGCCTACATTTTGAATTCCACCATCCCTAACTGAATCAATGAGGTGGAACTACTTTTGTGTACAAATTGTGTATCAGATGCACACTTATCCTGTTAATCTCTGCTCTAGCCTGTTTCAATTTTGCTGTGTTCTCCTGTTGGTACTGTTTAAATCTCTTTCAATAGCAATGTCCTCTGCTTACCTATCCTAAAGTTTCCAAGGTATCTCCCCAAAGCTGTATCTCCTGGAAGGCAGCCTAAGGTGACCACTGCATACTCAAACATAGAGGGAGAAGTCTTGAATAAGGATCATTTCAGAGTAGCCTATATTGGACAGAGAAGATATGTATCCATGCTGAAATTGCCATGCATATAAACCTTTTTAATCATTTTTATAGATAAGCATGAGGTATATGCTAAATCACATTAAAGGCATCAAATAATGATAGAAAATACACTTCACAAGCATAGACCAAGCAATAAATCCTTAGAAAGCTGATCTGCTATGACCAGTGGTTTTAGATATGGTATGTTGAAGTACTTACAATAACTATGAAACAGTTTTCATTTCATCTTTTGTCCATGCATGCATCTCTTGACTGTATTTTGGAAGGAAAAGAAATCAATCACGATTTGCATACAGCATACCATGAACATGGCCTGGATTAAGCTACAAGATCAAAATAATATCTCCAAACATGCAGTTACTGTCTTCATCTGGGGACTCGTTTTTGTTATATTTGTTCTCATTACATTAATAACTGCATTTGTGCTTCTGAGCCCTTATTCCTGCTTTAGCCTGGCAGGATTTTTAATCAGAAAAACAAACATGGTGAACATGATTTGTACTTCCACACATTCAGTACCGTTATGTTAATGACAGTGTCCTAGATGGTGATGTGCCCCCCACCCTCTATTTGCATGATCCGAGGATGTGCTTTTTCCAGGGAAGGAATTGATAGTATCACTGACATGGGTCAGGTGGAACAAACGGGACGGAGACCGTGGCTCTTGTACTCTATTTAGCAATCTATCTACATGATGAACGTTGGTGGGGTGAAAGGGTCAGGATGGGCTGGGAGTGAACGAAGCCTTCAGGCAGCGCGAAGCCTTTCGGCTGCCGACCGTTTCCTTTTCCCCTGCAATACGCGGGACGCCTCGCGTGTAACATCTTGACACGCTGGCAGGATTTTGCTCACGTTCTCATTTGAAGGCAGTCGTTACGGCCGGGGCGGTAGCTCCCCCCTCGCTCCAGCTGCGGCCGGCCTGCGGTTCTGCTGCGCCGCGGCCCCCCCGCCCCGTCAGATCGAGAGGGGCAGCAGGAGCCCCCCTCGCCTCCCTCCTTACTCCGCGGCTAATGAGGGGAACGGCCGGGGGGAGGGGGGGCAAATAATCTTAAAAGAGAGGCAGAGAATTACCATGGGCAACCGCCACGAGGCTGGTTTTGTTTCTCCGCTCTCGCAGTAAACTCTTGTAATCCGCAGTCATTAGCATAATCTTCAAAGATCTTTAGGGGGATAATCTTTAAAATGCCTAGGGTGCTCGCTTGTGAGGCTCCTAAATAGGATATCACTGGAGGAGCGTCAATACCCTTTGAGGTGTCTTTCTTCCGATTCGAGGGGTTCCTCTCCGCCTTCTGCTGCGGCGGACAATAATGTAATCTCCGCCTTGATGGGGGTCAGAAGAGCATTACAGCTCTGAATACTCAAATCTGCTCTCTCGCGGGCTTTTAATTTACGAGGGGGGAAGGCATATATTTTCCCTCGAAGTTTACTTTTCGTCAAGGGTAATTATCTCACTTGCATTTGAACTCTTCGGGGGACTAGAATGAGTTTCCAATCATTTGATTCCCCTGCCTGAAATCTATAGCTCTTTTGTGTGAACCTTCGGAGCTCTGGAAATGAACAACCCAACCCGCGGTTTGCAGAAATGTTCATTGCAGCGAAGGGCGTGTTCGGAGAATACAAACAGCACCCACAGATAGTTGCCAAGGGCACCTAATACATCTTTGCATTACACCTTGAACCAGTCTGCCCATATCTCCGAGTTTTTATTGCACGGATCATAAATGATTGTAAAGTCTGCAAATCTTTCATGAAACCCTGGCAATTAATAGTTTAGCCAGGGAACCTTTAAAGAAAACAGTCTCTAATGCAGCCCTTGAAATCGGTTCATAGCCGCGTGGTGCCAGCGTAATCTGACGATTCAGAGTTTTAAGAGGTTTACAGCTTTTCTTTTTCTTTTGAACAATGCACTTTCTCTCTCACTCTTGTTTTTCGAGGCAAGAAAACACAGAAACATTAGTTAGTACCAGGATGCCAGGTGCTCTCTGATCAGGGGGAGGGGGAAAGGGCTCTGCAGAAGTCAACTTGAACGCTCGATACCAGCACCTGTAAAATTAGACCGCGTTCTCCAGTTATGGTTTCAGGTAACCACATAAAACTAGCTGTGTCTTTAAACCGGTTTGGTCCCGATCGTTTCCTGTATTGCGCTTTTAAAGCCAGGAGCGCCCCGTGACCCTAAGTGACTATAGTTCCCGACAGCCGTTTAGATGTTTTTTGAAAGCACGTTGGGGTCCTTTATCAATTATTCGTGTTAACAAAGAAAAAAACGCTTGCCTGAAGATGGGAAAGTTTTTCAAGGGAAGCTCCTGCGAGGAGAGAAGTGCCCAGTTCCCCATAAATGATTTACAAGGGATGGATCACTAACAGGGAGAAAGCAGCCCAGGGGAGGGACAGAGGGCACACAAACAGTTGCTTCACCTGCAGGTTAATGACACCGGAATGAAGCGAGCGGAGACCGGGCGGGTTGCCGCGATGGGCGGCCGCCCGCCCCCGGGCCTGGCTGCCGCCCCAGCCCCTGCCCCGCCGCCCGCAGGGGCCGCTCGGGCAGCTCCCCTTGTTTTCTCCCCAGATAAACCGCCGGGCGTCTGCCTGGCGAGGGGTGGACAAACGCTGCTCGGAGCAGGTTTGGGGGGCAGACCAAGGGCAGATCCTCGCAGAGGTGGCCGGTAGCTGCCCTGCGGGAGCGCACCGGGCTGCGCGCCCGGGGCGCGGGTCGCTCGCACGGCGGGGACGAGGGGGCTGAGCCAGCGGCCGCAGCCCGGGGGCAGCAGCCTAGCAGGTGTCCGCGGCCACAGCCAGAGGCAGCCAAGTGCTTAGAGGGGCTTCTGCAAATTGGCACGGAAACTGTGCTGTCTGGGACTTCCCCCTTGAGGTCAACGCCTAGAAATATTCGTTATCTCCGCTGCAAAGGGCTGCGTGGATTTTCTCCCCTCCCTAACCTCAGTACCGTCTCCCAGCCCTGCCTCCCGGGATGTTGTGAGGGAGAGATGTGGTGAGCAAAAGGGACATCTTCTGCCCCTGATGGCCCAGCTGGTGCTTTCAAGGATCCCGGGCAGAAGGTCCCCGCCGCTGCCCTAGTGCTCCATCCTCAACGGAGGGGGGGACAGGACTGGAGGTGGCGGGAGCCCCCACCCTTGGGGCAAGCGGGAAGGGCTCCCGGCCACGGGGGCCGGGGCAATTCACAGCTACTGCGGCTCTTTGGGCGGTCGCATGATTTCATCGTGGAGGTGACACGTGAAAATGCTGCTGCAGAGGTAGCACTGGCGGCGAGGTGACCGTCAAGGGACTCTATGCTGCTCCCCATTCTTCCTCAAAAATGTTGTTGATAACTAAAAGAGGCAACCACTTCATAAAAACCATTTAAGGGAAAGCTGAAGTCGAAATGAAAACCACTAGTTACATTAAGGTTAAATCAAACGTGGCCTTATGTGATGAGAAATACGCGCAAATATTCCCCGCACAGCAAAGAAATTCCATTTACTATTCTGCAAGCTATTTGCTTTTGGCACGAAGCAGTACCTTTCCCGCAGAAAGAATAATAATAATGTTTTTATACGCTGAAGTGCCTGGAATCAAAACGTCCTGAGCCCCCCCTCCGTCAAATCTGCCCGCATCTGTGTTTTCTATCCAGATGCAAGTATGGAAACACAGTTGCTACAGATGACCACAGGGCTTTAGTATGTTAACTTTATTCTAATTAAGACAGCAAAGAAATGACGACCAATCCTCTTTATTCATATAAAAAACCTGGTTATTAGCCCACGGCATATGGCTGAGATTCTCAGAAGAAAGGTAAAAAACAACCCTCATGTAAGTGACAGTCACTTTTTAAACCGGCTATTTGCGCCTGCGGATTGCTGCGAGGCGCGCTGTAGCCAGCAGCAGTAACGTTTATTTCATTGTCAGCGCTGCCCTTGCCTGCAGTATTTTATCTGCGGCAGTAGATGGGCAAGAACTCCTCAGGAACAAGTCTTCCTCGGCGACTTTTATTGGCCTTTTAAAAACCACCTTTGAAATAACACCGGAGGACTTTGGATGTATTTACACCTTCTCTGTGGCTAGCTGGGCAATTATTTCCAGTGATTATTAATGTTTCGTAATGGGGGGGACTTGTCAAGCAAAATTCCCTTTGTTCCCTCCAAGGGACAATCGAAAGCCCCTAGAAATTGGATCCAGAGTTTCCACGGGCAAACTCTGGAAATGAGGAATTGGCCATCTTAACGAGATACAACAGCATGGCAAGGTACCATCGGTAAGAAAGTAGAGGAAACTCGCTTATCTCCTCACTGGGGAAACCAATCAATCACCGGCCGCTTTCAGAGGCTGGAGGAAGAGAACATTTTTCATATTTTTTTTCCAATCTCCTTCCTGTGTAAGCCCGCGTAGTCCCTCTCCTGCGAGAGTGTCGTTAAATCACTGACACGGGTGTGCAGTTATGGCAGTCAGGCATGTTCACGCATCCACGGCAAGGCAATCCCTTTCTACGGGGATTTTCTTCATTCTTGCATGGGAACTTCTACCAAATATCCTCCTCTCATGCCGCCAAGGAGGCCCCCCCGGATGATATTTGGAGTGACAAGACACCACCTTCACTGCCTTGAATTATTTCCTTTCTTCCTGATGCCTCTGTGGGTGTGAGCTGGTGATATCATAGGCGAGGCGTTAATTATTGTTTCGAGTCTGTGAATGTTCAGTGTTGGAGGACAATGACAATTACTATTTTATAAATACTTCCTTGTGTCACGACCTTCCCGACGGTGAGAGGCCGACGGGATGTCTCTAGTGAAGGGAACCCAGAGTTTGCAGTGGATCCCCGTATTTGGTCCCGTTTCTTTATATAACCAGGCGCCTAAGTAAAAAGGGAGGGGGGCTTTTTTCCTCCCGTGACAGCTTCAGTGCAGAAAACACCCGGTGGGGAACCCTTGAGGTTTGGGCGCCCGCAAATCTGTGGCTACCAGACCCAGCGGCCGGGGGTCGCCGCTCACTCCGGCCCCCGGGGGCACAGCAGGGCGGGCCGGGGTGGTATTTCACCGCCCATAGCACAGGAGCAGTCTCAGCCCGGCGTGGCGGCCGGCGCGGTGCAGCCGAGGAAGCGAGGGACCGGCCGCTCTCTGGCCCGGCGGCCGGGGGCGCTGCCGCGGAGCCAGCNCCCCCCCCCCCGCCCCGCTCCACACACTCTCTCCTCCTCCTCCTTCTTCTCACTACAGCATATGGTAAAGACGGTGCCAGCCACACCAAACAAGTCACGCAACCCAGCGCCGGGACGCCCGCGGGGAGCCGGGGGGTGCGGGGGAGGCAGGCGGCCCGGGGGATGCCGCCGCTCTGAGCTGTGACCGCGCCGCCGGAGGCCGAGGGACGGGGCGGCCCCGCCGGTAAGTTCCCGGGGGCTGGCGGCGCCGGCGGCCGCCGAGNCGAGCCGAGCCGGGCCGGGCTGGGAGCGCCTGGCCCGCCTGCCGGCGAGGCGCGGGCTGCGCGCAGGGCCAGCCGCTGGCGGCAGCAGCAGCAGCAGCTTTCAGTTTTCATTGAGGCTGCTGGTTACTGTTTAACATCCCCACCCACGTTTCAGTTTGTTTAGTAAATCGANCACCCCGCGCACCCCGCCGCGCCGGCGGGCAGCCTCGCCGGAGGAGGCAAACGTACAATGTGGGGAAAGTTGACCCGGCTGGTGGCGAAAGGGACAGCAGCCGGTTTGGGGGGGGTATTTCATTTTACACTTTTTTTTTAAAATCTTTTTTTTTTTTTTTTTATTCTGAAGATATACCAGTCTCCTGAAAATAACTATATACTGTAAATGTATTCCCCAAAATGATTACATCCCCAAAGTATGTGGGATATAAGAGATTACAAAGACTAATCATTTGCACTGTTGTCAGAATTCTAATGACTGAAGGCATTAAAAGAGGACAGAATTGTAGTTTTGAGTATATCAACACAAATGTGTTTTTATTTGGATAGCTGATCTATAGGTTTGTCAACTGAGATTATGTGCTCTGCATAGAATTAGAGACCTGGAAAAAGTGTAGTAAGAAGATACTGTTCATCCATTTTTTTGCCTCCGTCACAAGATTTTCTGTGGCTTGAGGAGGTGTTGGTCTAANGGCGCAGCCCGGCCCCGCTGCGCGCTCCTGCGCCCCCGCCGGCCGCCCCTGCCCCGGCGGCCGGTCGCGCCGCTGCTTGGGGCTGTGGTGGCATTTGTGAGTCCGGTTACGGCTTTGCTTCGGGTTCAGGAAGATTTTCTGAAGGCTTTTTGGTTTTGCCTCCCTTATTTATTTCTCCGCCCCAGCCCTCATGATCACATGTGCAGCAGGTGGATTTGTTATTGTAGGGCTGCTCCTAGTAATAGCACTTGGCCATTGCTGGGTGCCTTGGTAGAGAATCCCAAAATACTTCCCTTACGGGAAAAATAATTGTAAAAGAGGAAAATTCAAACATGAAACGGGCAAAGCAAGCCAAGGATGAGCTTTGCAGGCAGATCCAGCAGTGTTTCCAGTGCTTTTACAGTGTTGCAGGTGCACTGTTTATAGGGGAGCTTTGATGAAAGCCAACTTTCAGATGTCGCACCTGTGAGTTGAACATCTGTTCCTGTACACTGAAATAGGAGATATAGTCAAGCATTTTGTGAAGTAGACAGCAGGTTGCAGTAACAGTATTTTAAAGTGACTTTTCACATTTGCAGTGGTGAATACTATTCCATAGTAAAGTATGGTTCCGATAAATTGGACCTTCCTTTGTGTGGGCCTTTTCTTGTACAGTGCTGCACATACTTTGATTTTTTGTGATTTCTCACCCATATTACAAAGACAGTGGAGTAGTTTAAAGTGACATCTGCTTTGTTATTGGTGCCGAGTTTGTTAAAACTGAGTTAGTGAATAAGACTGATTATGCTACACAGCTTTCAAAGTTCCTGAGTCTCTTGTGCGCTGAGAAAACTACAAAGTGCTATGTAATTCCCCATATTCCTTAAGAACAGAAGTTCTTACAACTTATATAGGAGGCATATGAAACATTTATATACATGCAGGTGATTTTCAAATATTATGAACACTATTTTGGTCATTTCATTCTTTTCCTCTTTTTCTCGTCATATGATAAGGGAAAAAGGGACGAAATGCGTAAAATGCTCTGTTGTAACTCAGTTCACACTTCTCATTATCCTTCAGTCTCTGAAGCGTTGAGACGAAATAAGAATTTAAAAAGTGATATTTCCATTGCCCAGTACTTGGCTCCCTGTCCCTCTCTCTCTTGCTGAAGCGCACCACGCTGCCTAAGGCTCACTTCATACATATATTTAAAAAAAAATAAAATCAGGTGTAGGACAAGACGAGAATGCTGTTATCTTGTTCATGATGTTACCTTTGATTTTAGCAGCTCACGCATTTGGTCTCATTTCCCAGAACATGAACTTTGTGTTTCCTTAACACAAAGCATAGCTTTCTCTGCACCTTATCTCACGTAACTAGAGGAATGTCTCTATTCCAAAATTTTGTACTTAGTAGCAGTAGTGTAAAACCAGAGTAATGCAGAGGTCTAGTTTGCATTTCCAAGATGGCTATTATAAGAACCCTTAGGCAGCATACTGGGAAAAACTTCAAATAGCATTGAGCTACCACTGCCCTCTATCCTGCCTCCCACCGGGGAAGAATACAGGAGGTACAGTGAAGAAAATGGGATTCCTGTGGCTTGGCTGTAATAGCCAGTTCCTTGGATAGCCAGGTGATGTTTACTGCTAATTTGCACACATCATTAAATCATCTCCAGGCCAACTCCCTGTCCTGGTTTTGGCTGGGCTAGAGTTAATTTTCTTTCTGGTAGCTGGTATAGTGCTGTGTTTTGGATTTAGTATGAGAATAATGTTGATAACACAGAGGTGTTTCAGTTACTGCTGAGCAGTGCTTACACAGAGTCAAGGCCTTTTCTGCTTCTCACCCCACCCCGCCAGCGAGGAGGCTGGGGGTGCACAAGAAGCTGGGAGGGACAGCTGACAGCCCGGACAGCTGACCCCAACTGACCAAAGGGATAATCCATACCGTATGGCATCATGCTCAGCATTTAAACTAAGGAAGAAGCTGTCCAGGGGCTGCTGCTCGGGAACTGGCGGGACATCGGTTAGTGGGTGGTGAGCAATTGCATTGTGCATCACTCATTTTGTATATTCTTGTATCATTGTTAGTATTATTTTCCCTTTATTTTCTGTCCTTTTAAATTGCCTTTATCTCAACCCACGAGGTTTCTTTTTTTCCGATTCTCTCCCCCATCCCACTGGGAGGGAGTGAGTGACGATCTGTGTCGTGTTTAGCTGCCTGCCGGGTTAAACCACAACACTGCCTAACAAAAGCATTCTAGTATAAACACATCTTTGCTACTCCCATTCCTCAAGATATGGCCTAGTATTGCTTGGCCAAATTTGAATCTCTGAATCAAATCCTATTTGATCCCCTGAGTATACCAAACAACTACAGTAGCGCAAGAACACACCTTGGTCCTTGTACTTGACATGGCTCCCGTTTCAAACTTTGCGGCAGAATTTATATCGTGCATGTGGACTCAATACTACAAGAGGTTGGTCCCTGTTGTCTCTTCAAGCTCTTTATGACTAGGGTGGAAAAATGGGGTCCAGCACATGTCATCAATGTTACCTGCAAATCTGCATCACGTACATCAATTTCCACTGGCTACAAGAAACAAAACATTACATTAAACCATATTAATTCTTCTTAGCAGATCATTAATTGAAAGAGACTTCCTGAAAAAAATTCAAAACTAGTAATGTGGTTAACTCATGTGATAGAAAAAAAATGTCAACTTTTTGTTTGTTTTCGTTTATTTGGGAATTGAGTCTATTGTAACAAAACAATAATAATTCACAACTGATTTAAGACTGCATCGTTGGTATAATGTGGTTCTGAGCTGAGCAGATTGTGCTTTTACATCTGTCAAGTAACAGGGGCAATGTACTCCATTTATTGATTGATAAACGGACTTTTTGAATGCGGGAATCTCTCTGCCTCACTTCTAAATGATTTCAAAGTTCTGTTTCCTACTTATGAGCTTTGAAATGTTCTCTGATACATTTATTTTCATTTTTATTTTCATTTTTTTATTTAACGAAGTGTTCAGAAGTCTTTCTTTTGCTCTCTTTCTGTATTTGAAAGTGAATGAAACAATCTAGACTGTTTAGTATCAAGCCTGAAAATTAGTCTGATTTGCCTATGTTGTGTCATGCTGATATGAGGTATGAAGTATTAGATAATTGCATTATTCTGGTAATATAGACTGGTAACATAGACTGTTTTAGAATATAAAGAAAGGTTTTATTTCTGTGGCAAATAGTTATGTGTTGTATATGGTAATATGTTCTGTGATAAAATTTAATTTCTCAATGAAAATAATGGTGTAACACAAAATAACATAAGGTTGCAGGAAGGCATGGCTCTTAGGTTTTAATGTATCTTAATGAATGATGCATTATATAACATATCATGATGAGAAAATACAGAAAATGCATTTCTAACAGATTAAGATGTTTGAATGTCTTGCAGCACCTTTGATTGAATCAAATATTTTTCATTTCAAATTTTCAATTTTAAAACAGCACACCCTAAAAATCAGGTCAGAATGCTGTGTGTAATGTCAGAGCTGAGATCTATCAAACTGAAAGGCTCCAACAACATTTTCAAACCTTTCTCAATTGTCAATTTAAGTTAATTGAAAATGAAAGGTCTCGCTTTCAGGATTGGGCCGTTTAAATAGAAGCCTGCTGCTTTCATTTTGTAGAAGGGCAATCTCCCTCCACATACGTGTTTTTAAAAGGTTCATTCATAATTCTCCCTTCACACTTATATTGGAAATGACAGAATTCATTATTTTGAGTTCTTGAACTATTTTTCTGCAACTTGGGTGATGAATTGTATGAGATCTAGTTCATAACATGGCACGGCAACCCACAAGATTTAAAATTCTCAAGGCTCGATCTGTCTCTTTCTGGCACTCGGGCTGGCATGGGCGCAGGAAGCCTCCATGTGCATCTTCTGCCTCTTATGGAGTAGTAGGTTGGGATTTCTGTATTTAATACTGACTAGGAAAAAGACTCGCACCCTTGCTTGGTAATTCACTAGAGGTATCCAGGCAGCAAGGGCATACATTACAGTCAGCAGTATACAAGGTGCTGTGTGCATTTTCCTTGCCTCCTGTTTACCTGGGAATCCAACTGCAACAGACCTATACAAATAGCGCTGTTTCCACTATCTCTTCCTAGCATGGTAAAGTTTGCCCCTACACTTCTGGGTTTTTATTTGTATTGAGTTCCCTGATGGAAGAGGATTTCCCGATGTGTATGTGTGACAGTACCTGCCCAAACATGGGGATTAGGCTCAGGTGGGAGAGGGGGATTGAGCCTCTGTGAAATGGCAAATACGATTCGGCTTGCAATTGATAGTGCATCTATGGCAATGTTGCAATGAGAATCCGCTTTTTGAGAATCATTTTTGTATGGGCTTGCTAGGCTACACCAGCCTGATTTGTACTTGTCTGAGACAGTAGCAATGTCTGTCAGAAACCAGCTACTTGCTAACCAAAAGAGGCCTCACTGGCAGAAAGTTATGCAGATTGAATTTCCTTTTTTCTTTGTTAGACAAGACATTTTTTCATTAACTGCTGACATGTAAAGTATCAACACTGGGTACCGAGTGGGACCAGTTCATACTCTCAGAGCTAGTCCAGATGCTTGAAGATTGCTCACTGCAACGACCATGTTGCCTCATGTATCTCAGGTACTTTTTGTGTCTCCCACAGCTACACAGTTTCTTTTTCTTTTTCTTTTTTTTTCTTTTTTTTTAAATTGATGACTATGATGAGAAAGATGATTCTTATTGATACCACCTGTTTCACAATCACACCCCAAACTGTCTTGCAGACAGTGTCTTTTGCTATGCCCTTCAGGATAATAATATTTATTCCTTTTGCGAGGAAATGTCAGACTGACATTACATTAGCAGACAAAATTCCCCCAGTAGAGGTCTAGACACTACTCAGGGAATGAGATAGTGACCATGCTGTGATTGCACATTAATACACACTCATTGTCCTCTCTCTGCACCTAATACGTGTAGCCACGTGTTGGCTTGTACCTGTGTTGTAGTTCCAAGGGTAAAATTTTGATTTTGGAAATGGATAGGATTTTGTTCCCCAAATTGCTAAATACTTCACCTGTTTATTACTCCCCTGCTCCCAACTGCTAAACAAGTGGAAAACAATCTTTTCTGCTGGATCATTTGGTAGCCATGCAGTGACCCTGTCAGGCGGGATAGAGATCCCGTACATTGTTGGCTGCGTGTGTAGTTTCGTATGGTTTCTGGGCAGTTACCCTTTGATCCATATTTATTCTTTTGTCTTCATAAAAATGGAAATAGGCTTTTTACTTACAAATGGTGAAAACAATGCATAGCTTTTATTGCCAGTTCTGATTTTGGTGGCAGACGCTATCTACGTAATAGGTATGTATTATCCTTATTTAATATCCTTCTTGCCTTTTGGGAGAACAGTGATATTTCTGGTTTTAATGTTCAAATCCAAAACATTTCAAAAAGATTTACATTTTTAAAGAGGCTTTAATGTCTTCCAAGCCTCTTGTCTCAGTTCATGTTTTATAGTGTCTTATCCTATATTATTATTGCTTTTAACTTTTTTTCCTTTTTATGTGACTGAAGCTTCAGTGACTTTTTATGTTAATATTAAACATATAATTTTAATGAGTTGTTTAGAGAGACTTAGAGGCAATGCTTTTTAATTTACTTCAGTTTTGAAGTGCCAGAACTTGGTCTGACAGAACTTTAAGGCAGAGCTTTAGATTTGGTAATAGTAATATGAATAACTTTGGCCGTGATAGTAAGAGGGAAAAAAATGCAAAGGAAGGCACTCAGTTTTAATATGAGATTTATCTTGCTGTGTTTCATTTCAGAATCTTCTAGATAAATTACAGTGATACAAGCTAGTCCCTTTAAGTTTGGTGTTGACACCCAAGCTTGCATGGAAAACCAGATCATTGTATGAAAGACAAAACACTATCTGCAAAGAAAAAAGGAAACCTCCACAGGAATTTCCTCAAAGAGCAAAAAGTAGCCTCAGGATTAGGGGGAAGAAATTTTAGTGTAAAAATGTAAAATGCATTAAGCTAATTGCAGGTGTGTGGTTTTTGTTTGTTTGTTTGTTGGTTATGGCTTTTTTTGGTTTAAAGTGAGTCAAGATGAAAACAACTTATCTCAAATAAAATGTACTTTACAGGGTTTGTATCTCCTTAACTACTGTTATTCAGCTGTGAGAGTAAAACATGAATGGGATGAACCAGAGCCTCAGCTCCCAGGAGTTTACAATCCATACTACATTTAAAAATGTAGGTGCATTCTGTACTTCACAGAACACAAGTCTGATTTGAGCTTTTGGGTGGATTTGGGGTCCATCTCCTTGGCCAAAATTTTCAGGCTTTATTCAGTTGCCCTTGTTTGCAGATGAGAGTGGAGAAGAAACACTACAAGTTCCCTGATGCAGGCTGATGCATTTCACTTCCATTTTCAGGCTCAGCCGAAACAACCGAGGCAGCTTAAGGCATTAGCAGCGCTTGCTTGTCCACTTCATCTCCCACCTCTCCTGAAGGTCATTGTACCCATAACAAAGGTGCCAGCATTAATACATACCCTTGTCGGCAGTTGAGATAGTTGCTTAAATTGCCAAATACAGGGACGCTTGCATTGATCTAGTGAATGTTGAACTTCCACGGCTGAGGTCCGGGTGCATGCCTGCCTCTGCTGTCCCTGTTGAAAGGAATGGTCAGCTCCGAGGAGAGCCAAGGCTGAAGTTTTAAAGTATTGCAGCAAGACCTCAACAAATTGTTCTGTCAACAAAATCAGTCATTTCGTTTCTTCCCAAAAGAGTAAGCTGACTGGTGGATATATAATGGAAGGGGTATTTGCCTGCTCGAAAATTGACTGAGGGCAACTCATTTCTCATTTTTAACATCACGTTGATTAGTGGTAAATAGGAAAGCAAGCAACTCACTACAGCAATCTTTCCAATAGCAAGTCTATAAAGACCTTTCTAATAATGGAGCAAACCCAGGAAACTTTAAATGAAGAGGCTTACATTTCAAGGGCAAGAAAATGTTAAGGAGTTTACAGGCTCTGGCTGAGAAAGGGATTCAAATTTTACCAGAAATTTTACCATGAATTTTGTCAGTACAGAACTTAATAGTGGAGTTTTTATCTTATTTTAATCCAATAGGTCAAGTAATTTATTTCCCAAGATGTATTTGAAGCTGAAAGAGGGTAGAAAATGAAAAACACTCCTAATGATCATTCCCATATTTCTATGGTACCAGAGAGCATAAATGAGCATTCTGAAATTAAGATACATGTATGAATTGCAAAAACCTTGGCAGGTAGAAAATAAGCACAGCTTCGAACAGTCTGAAAAGCATATCTATGAGATTTCAGCAAACTTTTTAACCCTTTATGATCTCCTTTTACATCTAGCAGCCTTGAATTTGTAAAGCTGGTCTCTTGCTTTCCATAAAAGGACGAAAAGCAGCATTGTAGACCAACTAAAATCAACATGGTGCTTGTTAAACCTCAGCTGTATAGGGAAGGTCATGAAGGAAAAACTCTCCTGGTACAGAAGTGTTTCATTAGCTGGGCAGTGTAACGCAGTTAAATAGTTGTAGGGAAGCTGCTGTTTAGAACTAAACACATTATCAAACCCAGAAAGACAATGTGCTCTGGGAAGTCACTATGAAAACACCTTCTTTTTCTGGTAATTTTAGGTCATCAAAGTAATAGATTTCTATTTTTCAATTTAAGAGCTCTGTTCTACCTCAGACCAGTACAACTGGGGAGTCCTGGCATCAACCCACTAATAGTTTAGAAATCTTGAAAACGGATTGTGTGGTGCACTTCTCCGCAAAGGATACATCTACCCACCACAAGTGCAGCTTCTCATCCTGGAAAATTAAAGATGCTCCATTACTCTTAGCTAGATAAAGAATTCAACACATCCTGTAATCCTTGATGAGTCAAGATATATTTTTTCAGATATCAAGGAAAATCTGTGGCTTGCTAGTGGCTGCTGTTTGCAGGAATCCCTTTGTTTCAGCCGAGATGCTTTCCATGTACAGTTTGGATTTGGTGTGCCAAAGAATACAAACATCCTCATCTTTGCCTCTTTCTTAGCATCCTGCTCCTAATGCCACTGAATTCAAAATTCTAAGCCATTTTGGGTCAGATCCCATGTTGGCTATTTGAGATGACCCTGACCCTAGAGTTGGTGTAAGTTATATTAGAACTGCAAGAGGAGCTTGTGTACGTACAAAGATATATTCCAGCTGGGAACAGTGGGAACTACTTATAGTATATCTCAAGCTTTAGATACAACATTTGGATGAATGTATATTTTCTATGGCTGTGCGTAAATCTGCGAATCATACGAGTCTGCAACTTGCTTCCCTTCTTGCCCTGACACAAAACATTTAATACTGTTATTAGTATGTGACATAGTTAGATTCATGTTGAAAATCAATAACTTTCCCATAAAGCAAGCCTTACATCCTTTCCTAAATTAATTTAGAATCATTTTGTATGCCTCATTAGCCTTGTAATTTAGGAAAGAATAAAAGAAAAAGAAAACAAACCAGCCACCTATTATTAAACAGTGTACGTAATTTGATTTTTCCAACCAAAGGGGATGTTTACGACACTAAATATATTTCACAGTCTATAAATACCCGTGTTTATAGTTGAACAGAGCAGTGATTCTCAAACTGAGGTCCATCAAACACTTAGTGATGATACACAGTGTGCTTAGGTAGTATGATGCCACTACTACGTTTCTTCCTTCTTTCATCTGCTACATTGCTTTCATGGGAACTAAATGTACCACATTAAATGCATTCCTAAAGATTCTGTGCAATTGCCCATTAGAAGGTGTATGGTCAATATGAATAGATATAGAAATTGTTTTACAGACAGGACGTATACTTAAGCACAGTCAACATTTAAAGCAAAAGGTATTGAGTTCCTGAGAGAAAATACATCATACAACATAGAAGAATATTGTTGACTTCTATATAAAACTTCCAGTGAGTGTTTTGGAAGTTCTTTGAGCAGATTATAGTGCAGAAAGGGTCACTTCCTTTTATGCATAGTTGGCAACCTTTAATGATACTGAATCTTTGAAATTTCTTCCAGTAACCCTGTGGGAATTACGCCAAGTAAAATAAATGGGATGCAGTTGATGACCTACAGAAAAAACTGAAGATAGGCATTATTTGAGATAGAAAAATATTGAATGTCATATGTAATGAATGTGTGAAGAAATAAGATTTGCTATGCTTATAAGTACAGTGACACCTACTTTTTCATGTAGTAAAATGTGCAGCAATACCAAAGCAGATGCAGCTATACTGGATGTAGTTGTAAGATAAAACAAAGCCTTTAACAGCTGCTTTATTAAACAAGTCTTACTTTTTATAATTAATTTTTTTATTTATATTTATTTCCCACATGCAGTCAGTGTTTAGGAATTTTAAATTAAACAAACTCTTTGCTTATTTAAATTTATTTGTTAAGAATAATCTCCACAAAAATAAAGCCAAAAGCAATAAATATTTCAATGATTTGTTTTTTGAAATAGGTCCTTAATATTTAAAATGAAAACATAAAATTTTAAATAACATTGGAATAAGTGATTGACTAGTCTAGGTCTTGACCAACACATTTTTCAATTTCTAGGAACTCCACTTAGAACACCTTAGAATGATGTCCCACATGTAAGAACCTTACTGTAGACTGTTAAATAAAAAATTAAGGTTTGGTAAGCTATGTTAAGAAACGGAGTTGGTTGTAATGATGGAAAGAATCCCACACATTTTAAATTCCCTGAGCAATTTCTTGGTACTTATTGATGCCTATTGATTGAGCCTTGATGCCTATTCTGTCTGTGTTGATACCTATGTCCAAACAGCTCATTTCAAACTTTCTATGTGTCTCTAAAGAAGAACAACCTTGCACATTTTTATTTAAGCAAAACTGTGAATTGTTTAACCTGTATGAAGGTAAAACTTGTCTTTTGCCGTTATATATTTTTCTCCCATTTTTAGTACAGCTGTCCAGTTCCATAAGAATTGCCTTGCCCTAGCTGAACATGAGTGTGTGCAAGTTTTTTATAGACTTGAGTGCTAGTAAACAAGAATAGTGTGCAAAGGTAATTTTTCTATACAAAGGCTGATCATTTGTTTGGCTTTTTTTTGTTTGTTTTCTTTTTTTTTTTTGTCTGTCTTTTGAGTACTCCAACTTTTGCTAAAGACACAAGAAGAACAGCTGGCCATATATTAGATGTAGCTGGTTGGTAGGCAGTTGCAGCATGAAAAAATGTGGCATACCACGTTCTTGTTGCATCGCGGTAGATTTCTTCCAATTAAATACTTTGGAGAGGGGGGGGGTTATTGTTGGAGGAAATTTATTCTTTTTTTTTGTAACTTACTCTTGGGCGAGGAGCAGGAGCATTATTCTGTGTGTTAGAGAATGGATTACAGTCTGTACATCTGTAGGGCTGGAGAGCTTGGCTTTAGGGCAGAAGGAGGTGTAGCTGAATTGAAAACAGATGAAAGTCAAGATGAGGAATTTGGTGAAGATGTGTGTAGGGCATATTTCCAAAGGCTCTGCTCTCCCACCTTGTGTTTGGAAGGGATGAAATGAAGTGACTGGCCTCCAGCACCTGGACTCGCTATGGCCAGGAAGATCACAGTTCAGACATCAGTCATAGCACCGACTGAACAGTGTTGGACTTCTAGGTGGAGGTATCTTCGAAAAGGGACAAAGTCTGTAAAACTTTCCATTTCTAGGTCTGGGATTCTGAGTAAGCTGTTGTCCTCCCAGTTTTTTTTGGGGAAAAAAGCATACCCCGGCTGTGTGCCAAGGAAATTTTTATGTACAGAGAATGTTTCAGGATCAGCAGGCAGTTTGCAAGCAGATGAGATGCAGGAGGAGAAGAACCAGATTGATGCTGAAATTATGAAATATGGAAGCAGTTGAGAAAGAGCAGAGAGAAGGGGTAAATAATGAAAGAGATGCTTTGCTTGGGCACATCTCGAGCTTTGGTGTCGTAAGCCTAGAACTTACTTGAACAGCAGGGACAAAGGAGGAGGAGATATGTTAATAGGTGTTAAAGTGTCTAGAGATAAGCATCACTGAAGCTGGTGTGGTGGTTAAGATTATAGGTGCCTGATGACCTCAGGTTCCATGCTTAGGAAGTAGTAAGGTGATGACCTGGGAGAGAACAGAACAGAGGGCTCAGAACTGAGCCTTGCAGGAGTCCACAAAGGAAGGATTCTTTGCTTAGAAAAAAAAAAATGTTGAGACATGAAAAATGAGCATTTTCCAGATAAAGAAGTAGCAATAGATTTATGTTAAAATACAGCAATGGGAAAGTTGCAGGAATTAGAGAAATATGTATATATTACAAGGTGTGTATACATATACACGTTAGAGGCTTACTTTTAATATATTGCAGCTTGTCAAGTTCATTAATGTCTCATTCTATACCATATGCACACTTAACGGAATCACACCAGGGTAAACCTGATAAGAAAGAGATACTACCCTGAAAAGTCACAGAGAAATGCTAGCAATTTTTCACTGCAACCTAACTTTTTAAAAGTGCAGCTGAAGAAGTAAAAATATAGCTTTATTAATAACATTTGCTATTTGCAGCTGAATAAAGAATTCGAAGTACAACTTTTCAACAAAATGAAACTGTTTTAATAGTCATGGAGACTCTAGGAATATCAGCATCAATATGCTATTATTAGTAGGTCACTGCTATCATGAGGCATGTGGGAATATTCACACAATTCTACACACTCTATGGCTGATTTCTCTGCTGACCAATCTTCAATTAATTGAGTTAGTTACACTAGTTTAAAATCACTGTGATAGAGGGAAAAATTAATTCCATCATTTTCATTAAAATGTACTGTCATTGTGTGAAACAAATTTTTTAATTCAGTGCCAACTCCCTTTGCATGTAGTTCCATTGAAGCAATTGTATGGACTTGCCTAGCTTGGACCTCAACGATGGCACAATATGGATACCGACAATTACTTGTTCTTGATTGCAAAAATTACTTACAGCCACCGTTATATGACAAAGTATTTTCTAACTGTAGATAACCTTAATAGATTCTTTGCTCGGTCCTTTTAACTCGCAGGTTCACATTCCAGCATTTATAAATGTTTGCTACATAAATGGTTTATTTTTGGTGTTTTCCAGATTTTCGTTTGAAGGAAAAGCTTCATAATCCAGTCCTATGAGATACAACTATTAGAACTTTCTTGGGGAGGCTTTAGCAGGTGGGGCTCTGCACAAGCTATTGAAGGCATGTGAATAGGAGAAAAAAAATGCATGCAGAGAGTTGAAGACAGTAATTACAAAGCTTTTAAAAGGCAGTATAGGAAAGTGCAATAAATGTCCTAAATTTTGAAACAAAAAGAAATTTGTCCCTAACTAAAAGTTCTTTAAACTGTGAGTTCCTCTGCAGGTCAGTGCTTTGTGCAGAGGTATAGATGACATAAATGTAAAGGTTTTTGTTGTCTTCCTGGTTACTAGGACTGTTAAATGTCTGAGAGAAAACTCAGATGAGCACAAAGGATTTCTAGATGTTACCATTAGAGTAAATAATTACTATTTATAGTAATCATAGTTTAGCAACAGTAATTCCACCAGATGTGTGACAGTCTGCATCCCCATTTATTTAAACAATAAAATTTCATCTGTTTGTATTTCATCTGGAAATCACTTTTAAGACCAAGAAGTGTATTTCAGCCAAATCAGTGATTAACATTGACACTCCAATGTCCCTGGAAG
Organism: Pelecanoides urinatrix; assembly: GCA_013400755.1. Lineage (NCBI taxonomy): Eukaryota > Metazoa > Chordata > Aves > Procellariiformes > Procellariidae > Pelecanoides > Pelecanoides urinatrix. Next base: position 16,328 of record VZTQ01002789.1, on the reverse strand, counting down.
GAAGTCTTGTTTTTATTAACACTTTCTCATTCGGCAACGAGAGAGGTGATAGTACCTTCCCATAGTTCAGGTTTACTTGATGAAGCAAAATAACTTGCAGACCTTGTGAGAATGGGACCCTTAGGATTGGTTGTGGTCCACTTTCTCATTTGTGATTTTCTCTTTTTCATTTTGTTTGAGATTGAATTTGAGAGAGTGCTTTGTTCCGGACAGTAGTTTATGGCAGTGGACTGAAGAGATGAGATTTCATTGAATCATAGAACTAATACACAAAGAGAAAATATGTGAAAATTGAAATGACAAGGTAGAGTAGCTTGGTTGTTGAGGTAGATAAAATAACTAGATTCTCAGGGAAATGAGGTGGGGATTTTTTCCTGAACTAGATTTAGTTTGAACAAGAACAGTTGAGATGGAAAACCTAGACACTATAAAAACTTGATAAAACCAGAAAAAAATATTTGTCCTGCTTTTCCTTGTAACTTTGTGTTGAAGGATCTGTAATGGTATGATCCCACAGCCCAAAGAAAGCAAGCGAGAGTCCATTTTTGTCAATGTTGCACAGCTAAAGGAATCATAAATAAATTTGATTAGAGTGGATTTCTTTTTACTTTATTTACTATACAACATCGCTGTCAGAGCACCTTGAGATATGGGAATGCACAGGAAAATCAGTAGAACTCAGAGAAATCTGTGTGTTCTGCTAGTTGTTTTTTTTTTAATTATTATTTAGAATAATAGTATATTTATTTTTCTTCCTTTTTCCTGTAGAATCACTGGGGCAAGTTGTGACTGATCTAAGACATGTGAAGCACTCCTTTGTGAACAGAAGAATAAAGTCGGCTTGTTGCAATCATGCCGCAGCACTGACAGAGATGGACTGTTTTGAGCTAAAAAAGCCAGGAGTGCTGCCAGGGTTCTCCAATTTCCAAATAACTGTCCCCTCCTCTCTCATGTGGCTAGAAGAGAGAGTATTATTTTGCGTTTGATTAATAAGGAGTTAATTTCAGTAAAGCTTCCTTTAACTCTTTTAAAAATGCTCGGGGAGAAAGCGTCGTCGGGCAGTGGCCTTGGTGGCACACAAGGGAGTGCGCTGCACCCTAGGGAATGCGGAGCTTTGTAGCAAGTGGAACAAGCCTGGGCTGAACCCCCAAGCAGGAGAGTATTTCTGACTTTTTTACCTTCTTGCTTTTAGTACCTGAAAAAAATGTCCATTACAGTCAAATCTCATTGACTTTGAACTTACGAGGACTGTAACAAATTTGTCAGGTTTTGTCAATTTGCTAAGGTTTTCTGCAGAAGTGTGCTTTTACAAATTTGTTTGTTTGCTTTTAAATTTCTGTGTTACTTCCACTAGATTCCCATGCAGTGGTGTTTATAACTATGATGGATAATTTTTTTTTTTTGCTCTACCAAAATTATCAATCTGGCACAAAATAATTACATTCTCATTCTGGCTCTTTCAACTACCAATTACTTCACCAGTGAGGGACACTTAACCTAATGTGGCTGTACTGAGCTCTTACTTCTCTTCCTCACGTAAGCAAATGGTGACAACTTACACTATAGTTTCAGTCTTCTGTTTTGCTGCTGAATAAAGTCTTAAGTTGACAGCTGCCTTAATTTAGAAGTATCTGTGGAGCTATAAAAAAATATATGATGGGAAAGTTTAAAAGCCAGTAATTTAATTTGCTGACTTCCAACTTACCCTACATCTGAGGTTCAGAGAAGACCCCAAATTAATCTGAACTGTTACTATGTTTTTCATATATTACAGTGATGCTTGTTTGCCTCATGAGGCTGAATGCTGTTGCTGCCATAATAAAAAGGTAGCCTTTGCGCTAGGATCTTTAGTGCTTGCTAAAGTATTATTAGTAAAGTTAATATTTCTACTGCATACCTGACTTTCACAGCCCCTTCCCTCTTTATTTGCCAAAATAAATCAAATCGGCTTCATTTTCCACGTGTGGACGTTTCTAGCAAAACTGGGTGAGATTTTGAAAAACAGAGTTTACTCGATCTGGGTGTTTGCCAGGGTGAGAATTTGCAAAGGAGGAAGAACTTTTAACTTTTTGAAAGTATTGTAATTTGTTGTGTACAACATAGCACACTTTTTGTGTGTGTGTGTGTGTGTGTGTAAAATTAATTAGCTTGTCCTCTTTTGAGGACAGTGCCTCTCTTTTGGGAAAGCTGATGGCTGGATGTTTGGAGGTGTTAAGTAAATGTATAGAGGAGGCTAATGCATAACTTTGATGAGCCATATAGTATAAACAACACCTACAATATCCACTGTAACCATCGCAGTCTCTGTAATAAATTGACTGAACATTGCAAAATAATGTAGAAGTCAGATTTTTTATTTGCTGATGAAAATCCTGTTCCTCCCCCACTTCTTGCTGCCACCTGCTGAGATGGGTTTTTGTTTGATATTTATACCTGGCCCAAAGGAACTTGGCTGGAAGTGACTCCTTTGAGTCTTCTGGGGACAGCTGGTTATTTCTTACATAACCGAGTGGGACTGCCAAGTTCCTTCCTTAAAAACGATGATGTTAATTAGTCATCACAGTTAGAACAAGAGGGTGATGAGGCATATTTAATATGAGTGAGAAGAATGATTGTTATAAGAGATAGATAAGTTGACTAGGGTAGTATCTTCATTAAGTTTACAAACATCATAGATACAAACAGCTCTGATAACTCCTCTAAGTCTTCCTGCCTTTACGAGAACACTGCTGTAGTTTAGGTTGCACTGCGGAGGCCAGAAGTACCTCTCTCAAGTACCTTGAGAGATGGACCATGTGTGGTCACTGGGACATACTGATGAAGGAGCATAATGCTCCTAGTAAAGCCACGCTTGGCTTCACCCCAGATAGTGGGTAATAAACTAGGCCAGAATGGTATTTTGAAGCCTCAACCACTCCAATTTCATATCAACTATTTTTTATGAAGTACCTTTTGTTGTGTTTGACAATTAAACCTTTTGAAAGTAGACTTTTACTCCTTGGTTCAATAACAAGTGTCTCCAATATTTTAACTTAATTTTTATATGTATATATACACACATACATGTATACATATATATAGACATATATTTTATGTGTGTATATATATAAATTTTACATATATATATACATTTCAGTAGGCTTGAAAATGCAGTGGTCATTGCCCACTAGTGGAGGTAGACACAGCCCTTGCCTGCAAAACATTTGATGAATGTTTTCAACTGACTTAAGAAATGAAGTTGTTTTCTACAGTTAGCTTGTCTGTATTCTTATCAAAACTGTGGGGCTTTCCAACGTCAGGACACTTGATGGGTGGATACTTCTCAGAAGAATAGAGGACTTATCAGTGTTTGCTTAGGATCTATTACATTCTCAGCCATAAAAATAGCTATGCTGTCTATAGCACTCATAAATCTTCACCTAGTCAAGGCTACTGTCTCTTTCTTCATGCAAGTTTGCGTTTAAAAAAAACGAGCATAAACCAATTGCATGAAGTAATTATAATCTCAAAACACCTAACTTCTTCATTGCTGGTTTTGAAAAGTGATACCATAATTCAGTTTGCAAAGTTGTCCGAATTATTTGTCAGCCCTGCCACAAAATCTCTCCCTTTACCCTTATAATGAAAGCGTATTGCTTGGGCACATACTCACCAGAGGGCACTGTTACACATATTCTTAGATAATTTGTCTTTTGGTGAAAATACTGTCTGGTTTTGGAAGAAATGGTGTGTTGGTGTTAGTTTTTGATGCACACTTTTCTTGGGGGAGTTGATGTTAATAAGATAGTTTGAACTGTTTTATACTCTTTATCTAGATAAAGTATTGAGAAGTTGCCAGTGCTACCAAAGCTGACATTTCTGTAGAGGGCCCATCTTTATGCATGTGAATTAACTAAACTATGTCAAACTCCGTGTGATTTATAAAAAGTGAGTCTAAAAAGCCTTGAATCTTTAGATTTCCACTGAAACCGTAGCAGAAGGGCAAAGACATTTCTGTTATTCCTATTTATTTTTGTTGAAGAGAATGGACAGGTAATATCAAGTAAAACCAGTAATTCAGCTTTAGATAATTATTATGTCTGCTGTTTATTAATTAAAAGCATATACTTAGACAACATAATTACACAAGAGGTCTCTGTATCTACACAATTACACAGATTTGTATTGCTACTGGGTGAATAAAGATAGTTCAGAAAACTAAATAATAGCAATGTTTATGCTTCAGGCTACATTTTATTGTGGAAATAGGTTAGTTTTGCCAGATGTCTTAAGACAAATCTTACTCCAATGTCTTCTCTGCCTGATTATGTGTTTCCTGAATTTTTATTTATATTTTTCATAACAAAAGGTGTTTCAAGTTCTCTGGTATCTGTTTGGGCTTTTGCATATGTATTTTTACTTCACTTTGGTTTAGTATTTCCCAAACATGCCCAAACTACAAATATGAAATAACATGCACCATTTAAAAAATGGACCTTCCACCAAAAATGAATGCGGACATTTGTTAATGATCAGGTATGTTTCTACCAACTGTGCTCAAGCATCTATTATTTGTGGACTTCGATGGCTTTTTGAACACAGAGTGGATTTTTTGTTTTTAAGGGAGTCCATAATCACTGTCTGTTTAGCAGTGGCGGCAGAGAGAGCTGCCGTCTAGGGCCCGAGGTGGGTGGGCTGCATTTGGGGTGACCAGCAGTGAGGTGATGGTTTCCTGTGGTGGTGTGGGAACTGTCTGCAGCGTGGCCGGAGACGGGAAACCAGGATTCTACCTTAAAATGTTTTCTGTCTCACCTGCTCAGCTTTTCCACATGAGGTTCTTGCACATAGTATTGGTAAAACAGACGTTACTTTCACGCTGTTCACAAGTAGGAAGGTATTTGAAAGTATTATTATTTCAACTATCTTGTTACAGAACTATTCGTATTTACTAATCTGTCTTATTAGCCTGTGTCTGTTATGTCACCCTATACCCCTGTATCAAAGGACCAGCATGTCATGGAAAATGGTAAATGCCATGCAATTTTTTTTTACTTTTTGTGGGTTTTTTTCTAGAAAGGGCTGCAGATGAAATCTGAGGAAGTACAGTGTGAGCTCAATGCAGAAAAAAAATGTTTAAACCTCTAATAAAAAGAATTTTTGCAGCGGGAGTGAACACTGCATAGGCTTGCAGTTGTTTCAAGGACTCACGAGGTATAGGGAAAAGGATATGTTATTGACATAGGTGTGCCTCAATGGGCCTCCTGGTGTTGTGTGCTCCCTGTGTCCTGGTCCCTGACTGTCCCGTCCTGAGAGAGCAAGCAAATGCCATAGCTCCTCTCCTGCTGATGAGGCCAGTGAGAGGGAAGCGAGGGGGGTGGTGCCCTTCCAGACCTCATCCCAATACAATATGTACCAAAGCTGCCTTATGTCAGGCTTAGGAGATTTGAAACGCTTCTGGTTGTGATTTTAGACATTGTCACAGTATAGTTAATTTTCCAAAAAGCCTTTGGCAAATTTCCTCAAAAAAGCATTTAAAGAAACAAAGCTATCGTGGGTTAAGATGGAAGAATTTTTCCTGGATTAATGATTGTTTAATAGATAAAAAACAAAGGGTAGGGCTAGGATTAGGTTTAAGGTTAGCTTTTGTAATGAAAGGAAATTGCTAACGAAGTCACACATAGACCTGTCCAGATAAACAGATATTCCTGGGACTTCTGTTGTTCATATATTCATCAGGGCTTCTTGAAAGGGGCTGATTCATGAGGCTGCAAAGTTCGTTGTTGCTGCAGACCTACTGCCACAGGGTACATCTAGTGTGCATCCACATCTTCAGTATTGGATGTGGACCTGCTAACCCACTTAAAAAGATGAAAGACAGCTTGCAAAGATACCCTTTACACATCATTTTGCTGTCAGTCAAGATGGCTGCCATCACTGACACTGGACAGGTTTTTGTAACTATTTCAATGGCTTTGGGTAAGGAGCAGGGTACTCATGAGCACTGACACTTCAGTTCTTTTCTTCACAAACTCTGCACTAGAAATCCTAATAACATAGATGTGCTAAAACAGTCGAACAACACTGAGTTCATGGGACTTCTAAGCGTGTCACTTTCTTTTCTATTAAGTGTTTTGTAATTTCTGCTGATTTTTCTGCAAGCCCATTTGATTATACTTAGTGCAGCCTTGATGCAGTGCACTTGAATTGCTGTATCAGTGAGATTTGCTAAAATAGGTCACACATGAATTGTAGGCCATTACCTATCATTAACTCATCTAGAATTTCATGGCGAACTAAGTGCTATGTATAATGTGTTTTCTGGATTGCTCCTGGCTGTGTTGTCTTAGTACAGCAGAAGGTGGCTGATAGTACAGTCACGTGCAGTTCAGATACATGGAAACTAATTTGGGGGAAAAGTGCATTTAGTTAATAATTGCAAATATTTAAAATTATTTCAGTTATTTCAATTGATTTAGAGGCATTTACATTAAAATTTATCATGTATTTATTTTAGTCTTGTTAGTTGCATACATTGCCCATGAAATTCCTATCCATGCAGGATTGAAAAAAAAAAAATCCAAACTTGGGCTCTTTTTTTAGGATATGTCTATTAAAAAAAGACATTTTTAAATTAATCAGTTGATGTTTATACTTTCCAAGACTTTGTTTCATAAAACAGATTTCATGTTCACCTGGAACTGAACTCTAAGAATTGCCGGCTGGCATTTATGATTGCCTTAATAATTTACAGTTAATTGACAACTGATGAGCTCAACACAAAAAAAGGTCTAGCAAATACAAACTCTTATCATCACACTTCTCTAGGGAATACTTAGGAGTGGGGTTAGATTTTCAAAGTGGTTCATGCATCAGAAGTAGACATCTAGTGAAATACAGCCTACCTATCCTCCATGTTATATGTAAACTCATCATCTTGACTGCCAGAGAAAAGGAACAGGGCGATCAAAACCATCACAAATAGCTGTGGTTGCTGGTTCTCTTTCCTGTTGAGAATGGTGGTACAGTGATTAGCGTGTGTGTGCGTGTGTGTGCGCACACGTGTGTGTGTCAGGGGGAATCCTCTTTGGTTTGGAGAAGTCTCTGTACAAGACATCTGCTCTTACTCAGCCTCTTCTGAATGCCAGCGATCCTGTCCTTCCCTCTTTTACTCTTTCAGTTGAGAATCATGCTTTTCAGCATGCTGGTTCCCAACAGAATGAGGCCAGCCTTTACCAAGAGCCATGGGTTCTCTTACAGTGTGTATTTGTATCTTAAGGTGCCTGAATACTTCTGAAAAACCTCTGCAGCTCCTTTTTATGGGGGTACTTGATCTTCTGCTGGTCTGTGGTTTGTGTATGCTTCTCATTTCATTTTGCCCACTGATATTTTGTTGACAAGATGAGTTGTAAGCAGATCTAAGATGTCTCTGCTCACCACCTTCTTCAGTGTTTAGAACTGGTGGGGACAGAACATTCTCTATGAAAAGAACATTGGTAGGCTGGTATATCTCACTGTTTCTTCTCATTTCTTTTTGTTTCATCTCATCTCATCTCATCTCATCTCATCTCATCTCATCTCACCTCATCTCCTCTCATCTCCTCTCATCTCATCTCATCTCATAATTTTATTTAATTTTCTGGAGACTAGCTACTGCTTTGCACAATGTTTTCTATAACATGTCTTCCAATAATTAATGGAATGTTTCAACTAAAATCAATGGCAGCCTATAAACACATTAATAAATATTTTTATAGCATAAAACAATTACAGAGTTTCCCTTTTATGGCATTAAACAACTGCAAAATTTATTTTCTTGGTCTGACTAAAATTTGATTATCTTTTACCAGACTTGCCATCAAGCCATCACGCAATTCTATTTCTAGATTTACCATTATCTCTAGCCTCAAATATCTTTTCTAGTTCTACATTTTACTAAGAGGTTTAGATAGGTTTCCTCACAGGCTTGTTCGAAGGAAGTATCCTGAATGATATACCTTTTTTTAAGACTGAAAGGGATTGTGTCCTTTGTCCCCTAGTGCTATCTAGGAGATAGTGCATGTTGCTATTGTTTCAGATGTAGTGCAGCGTTGTAATAATTTGCACATTTTGTGTGTGCATATACTGAGTGGTATACTTTACGACTACATGCAGTTAAATATTGAAAGTTTATTGTGTGATCATATTTGTTTAGCTTAATGCAGATATGTTGGAAAATCAAGAGGAGTGGCTTGATAAAGCAACAATCTACTAACACTCTGGTACAATTAATATAATTTACTTTTGCGTACCTCCGACAAGCAATGGTTTCACTGATGAACTTGTCAGAATGAGTGGTAAAAGTCTATGCTCATTAACATAGGAAAATAAAAGCTTAATAAGATTGAAAAGAATAAGGAACAAGAGGACTAACATGAAAGGGTAACAGAATGAAAAAGTTCAGGGGCTTGAGTGACTCGTAAGGTGAGACATGATTAATCTCATCCAGAAGTTGTAAAAAGGGTGGTTGATCATTCTGCTCCTCACTGGTCACAAGTTCCCAAAGAGAAAAAAGATTAATCTTGTTGGCTAGCTGTGCAGGTGGACTGCACTGTACTGCAACTCTGGACCTAATATGTTATTTTGTAGAGAAGAGGTGAAGAATTGGCAGAAATAGATGTAAATATGAACCTGGGTTCAGTGTTGCATCTAACTATTGTTAGAGCTAGGTAGAAAATTTTGTAATTTGCTAATGTTTTAAAGGACTTTTTTTAACTTTGATTAAGAATTTTTCATATTTGGATTAATTAACTGTCCTGGTTAAACCACGACACTAATATTTTGTTGATTTTGAGAACCTGCTCCCTCTTTTTTTCATTTTTCAGTGCCATTATTTGTGGATGCTTTTTCAGAAAAATTATATATATTAACCAGATTTTTGACTTAGCCTAGTAGTTATCATTCTTGTCAGGTATCTCTGATGTTATTACACTAATGACCAAAGAATTAGTATGGTGAATGTTTACAGAATTCTGGAAGTTTTCTTCTTAGAAAATCCATACTTAAATCTGTGATTTTTATATAAATGCATATTTTTCAACTTTTTAACTTATCAACACATTTTCTTAAAATTAATTGTATCGCATTTAAACATGACTCTCTCACAAAATCGTCCGTAAGCCAAATTGTGTAACCTTCTCTTTCTCTCTCTCTCTCTGTGCACAAAAGCACACTATATATGTGTCATGAAAATAAAATTGTAATATAAATCTGTAGACATTAATTTTTCCTGTATATTTTATTAGTTTATTTACAGTGTCCAGGTAAATTGGCATTGATTTTCATTCTGGAAACTAAAACTGTAACTATAAATGTGAATATATTTGCTTATCCAAGACTTCAGTGCCAGCTTTTGCTATTAAGATTAGGTAAAGTACATGTTGGCCACATTTTAACTATGAGTTCTTACAATAGTTTAAACATGTAAGTAAACAAGCCACCTTATATATAGGCAGTGTAAATTTTTTTTAAAGGTCACCTGTGTAAGTCAGCTACAAATCACTTTTTTTTCGTGGCCAGACAAGTCTTGTTGCCACTATTTATGTTATGAAAGTTCTATTTAAGTATATTAAAAATGTTTTCAGGTTTTTTATTGCTGGATAATTCAGACTCCATTATTGACACTGTTTCCTGATTTATCTTTAGTTTCTTTATTCAGAAAAGTCTTCTAAATTTAGGGAGGCATAAAGTTGACAAAAAGCTGCATATGTTTTTCCAACCCTCTTCCAATTGCCTGACACTTTGTCAAGAGCATAAAATTATGTAGCAGAGAGTAAAATATGGATTAAACAAAATTCAATCATCCTGAAAGGGCACTATTTTGTTTTGGTTTTCTCCCATGATTTTTTTCATCTTTTTTTTCCTCTATCTGCCCATGTTTTGTTCTCCCCTGCTTTTAAGCAAAATGATGTGATTTATACACAGTGCTTTACTTTGGATCCTGGCTCAATGAAATAATTCAACACATAGCTCTTTTTCATTGTGTTTTTATTTCAGCAAGCCATTTTTTGCACAATAGCATACTGTTTGGACACTTGAAAATTCAAATGAAAAGGCAAATTTTTTCCTCGGAGTAGTTTTTGACCAACTTTTCCATTTAGAGCATTCTATTTGAAGAATGTTGCCAAGCTATATGCATTTTTGTGCAAACACAACCTGTTGTACGTTTTGCTTACAATATTAATGCAATATATCACATTATCTGGGTCATATAATTTATTTTTTCTGAGCAGTTGCTAGTTTATGGCTGGGCTTCCACATTTGTGCAGCTCATCCCCATTTGAAAGAGGACAGGTTCCCAGAGCTCACAGAAGAGGAACAAACCACTGCTGAAATCTGTAGTAAAAAAAATCTCTATGAAAAAAAGGCTAACCAAAAGAGGGAGTATCTCTGGAAGAATATGGAGTAGATGGAGAGAGCAAGAGAAGAACAAGCAATGCAACAGTTGTATCATTCAGCAGGGGAAACGCAGTTTAAACCCCCCACATTATTGAAAAGAAAATTCCAGATCTTCTTTTCAGACTAAAAAGGAAGGGATTCAAAGACCAATCCTGTTCAGATTGCCACAGGAAGTGCATAACGGCACTCACAGTCATTTTATAAACATCTGTTATGAAGGTTTTAAAGAAAAAGTAAAATCTGCTGACATTTTAGTACAATCTAATAAGGAATCCAACAGTGGCCTCTTCCAGGTTCAGAAATATTATGATTTTTTGATCCTGAAAAATGGTTCCATGAAAGAATTTCTCTAATTTCAATAGTAATCTAAAGACATGTTGGCTTAATGATATGTATTTTTTTATTATGTTGAAGTGATTTTTATACATAGGGAACTAATTAAACAAAATGACAAAAATCAAAGAGAGGAGATTGACTGAAAAGGAGCCAGTGGGACAGGGAAAAAAGAAAGAGAGAAACGTTGGGAAGGAAAGACTGGAACATACGCGGCACATGGGTGAGGTGAAAGTAAAGTGACTCTGCAGACATTTTACGTGACATAAAGAGGCAACTCTAAAAACATAAAATTTATTAATTTTCACAAATAGGAAAAAAACAACCAACCAACCAGGGATGTTCGAAAGGTGAAACTGGAAATATCCAAACTGGAAGTAAGTTACTGTATTTTGGCTGTGACTGTAATTGTGACTGTGACCAATCACTGGGCTGTGACTGGTCCCTAAATTTTTTTGGTAGGCTGTTATTGGCCATTTTTAAATCAAAATGGGTTCTTCTGAAGGACAAGCATGTGTTCTTGGTCCCCATTAGGAATAACTGGATGAAATTGCACTTTTCTGTATTGTTCAGAAGTCAGTGTAGATTATCAGAATGTCCCCTTATGGGAATTATGTTTCTTAAAGCTTCTTAGAGAATAATATAAATTGTGAAGTAAAGATAGAGGAAACTCTGCTTAAGTAGTTAATAGATAACTATAGCTCTTTAAATTGAAGAGATGTGGTATTTAAAAGGAACAGATTTTATATTGACATAGAAGTGATTGTAAAAATAATCACAATATGCTATAGTTAGTAGAGCTTAAATTTGACTGCTAGTCAAGTATTTTGAGGAGAGGAAAGTCTGATTTGCCATCAAATTCACAAGTACATAGTTAAGTTTTAAATACCTTTTTTACCACTAAGGATATGTCTACAGTCTAATACTAAACAACAGCCACCGAGCTCTGTTTGGTTTTTCAGCCATTTTATGTGCCTAATTTAGACAGTGCACTCAAAGGCTAAGGCACACATTAACACATTTTAACACAACCTCAGTGCAGCCTATGCAAATTTTGCATTGCATCTAACTCACATCCAACCGGGCCAGAGTATGGGCAGCAGAAGTGCAGCCTGTACCCCTCTGATGAGGCAGACCTGATGTCCACTTCTTCTACCTTTCTGCCTCCCCTCTCTTTAAGTATTGCTCTAAAAGAAAATGGATTTGGGCTGAATTTGCAAAGCTTTTTTTTTTTTTTTCCATAAAACTAATCTTTCTTACTGTGAGGTTTTGGGTTTTTTTCTGCATGGTTTATGTGAAGAAAACTTTAAAACATTAGGGAAAAGTCTGAGAGTAATGATAACCAGGGATTTGAGACAGAGGAGAATTAGTAGCAGCTCCAGGTATCACTGGGTACGAAGGTCTCCGTCATTAAGGACCACGACTAAATAAACATGCTGGGATATGATTACTTTATTGCTCTTTGCTCATTTTATGTTGTTTTATTGCCTTACTAACGGCTATAGGATTAGGTGTGTAAGGGAGTTCTGAAAATGTAGAACTGAAAGAGGTATATAAAAGTGTACTTCCCATAGAGATTCCAACTTTTCCTCATCATGGGTGATGGAGAGACTAATTTACCTTGCATAGATAAGCAAGGATAGGGAGAGAGGCACAGAGGGACTTAAAGAACAGATCCATTTCTAGGCTTCAGCTTCACTTTAGTACAGCTGATGATTTTTATGTGCCTTTACAGTGGCCCCAGTGGGAGAGGCTGTGTCATTACAAGTAGTGCTTTTTTCCTCCACAATTAGCTAAACGGCATGTTTCTGATCCAGGGTCTACATGTGAAAATATGCAGATAAGAATTAATTTTATATATATTTAACTATTAAATAAAACACTCTCATTTCTGATATCGCCAGCATCAATCTGGTATACTGGTGTAGCAGTATCACTTCTGAGGACAGAAGGTAGTGATGGGCTAATAATTTTACTGCTTTCTATTTTGCATGCACTGCAGTTTACAAGATCAATAAAGAATGTAGTGCCTCAGCAGACCTACAATTTAGACTGTAAGAATCTCTGTTCTTGACTAAAGTCCTGTTGTATCTAAATAAGGGGAGCTAGTTTCATCCCTGGTGTCTAGAAGTGATTTTCTGTGTTGTCAGTTTCTTCCAAGGGAAAGAACGATGTATGACCCATAAGCTTTGTAGTCAAGTAAAAAGCAAAGCAAAGAATGCTGTCCTAGCTGAAGCCAGTGGATTTTTTTTTTTTAATAGGAAAACATAAAAATGACATGCTTATATTTGGATCTTAATAGCAGGGAGTTGCATTTGGGATGCAGAAAAAAAATTGTCTTTCAGAACTTTATGAGTGGCTGATATATATTTTGTTTGTATTTAAGAATTGCTCATAAATGTACAGACTACACATATATAAGAATGTATAGAATTAATTGGTAGCATTGACATAAATATACATAAACCAATAAAAAAAAGGATAGTGAGTGCCCAGCTAAAGCTTAGCAGTGCAGTTCACCCAAGAAAAGTCAGCGAGGCTGACTGCAAGAGTTGTAAAGTAGTTCTCAAGGTTACTGCAAAATGTCCCTTTGTTTCCTTCATGCCTTCATCCTTCTTGAAACCCTCTCCACATAGTCAAATTAAACTTATTTTTCTTTCAGGCTTTTCTACTACAAATCCTGTTTTACTATGTAGTTTACCCAGTACTAAACATCCAAAGAACAGGGAATCTTTTATTCATACGCTTCTATGTCAACAGTTCCGCAGTCTTAAAAACCATCTTGTCTCTTATTCCCTATATGTAATCCTTCCAGGTAGTATTTAAAGACATTTTATAAATTCTATGCTTTTTTATTCTACAAGTGGAAGAAAATCTGGCATCAACATTGTCTGATGATTTAAGCATTTTCTTGAAGTTTCTTTAATCTTCAGAAATGCCTTTGTACCTTGAATGAAAGCACTGTATTCTCAACCTTTATAATCCAAATAAGATTTTTCTTCAGGAGCATAGTTCGTTTGCACTGCAGGTAGCTTAGCATTTATTTTACTCTTATTGGCTGCAGGTATTACCTAGAGGTGAGGATGGAAACACAGCCTAGGAAATCAACCTTCCCTCATCTGTATATGGAGAACTGAAGCTTCTGTACTCTGTTGTTTTCTTTTTTGAATGTAAGTAAAGTTTTGCTGCATGCTTCAATAACCTCCTTGCTTGCTAGAGACTATATCATTAGCTGTCCTATTTCAACACACCACTCTCAGAAAATGATGACCTTTTGGAGATGCAACTGTTGGAAAGGTCCATCAGTTTCATGTGCTCCTGAAAGCCACATAAATACCTATGAAATTGGAGAAATTGCTGGTAGATTGGTGGAAAGTATGCACACCCCAAAGATTTTTGCCAAATGATACCATTATGTTGTTCACCCAAGGCTGTGTGTGCTCCTTATAAGGCAACTGGTCCCTCATCATATCTTATTACTTTCTCCAGTTGTCCAGATTTGCCAATATCCTTCTGGGAAAGATGAACAGAAGACCTGTGAACCACTAGTTTCTTCTTCCTTTTTTTAATTGGTGTGCTTTAATCAGCTAGTTAAGGACTTTGCAACTCCAACATGTATTGACCTTGAAGACCCAGTCCTTGAAAGGTGATGATTTTTTTCTACTGATTTCATTAGGCTTTGAATGATCAGATGTTCTTCAGTTCTGTGCCTTAAATATACAATACATCAAAAAATATTTTTCCCCTTTCCACTTTTTTAAGTGAATTCTACCATGAACATTTCCCTCTGTCCCCCTGTGAACTCCATGATTCTTGTTCCTTCCTATTCAGCAGCAACTTACGTTTTGAACAGTCCCACTTCGTTCATCAGGATGATTTTTTTCACATTTTCCCTGTTTAATTATATAACGCCACTTTTGCTCAATTTGTGCAAACATCCTTTGGACTTGTTACAATTTTATGTTCTGTCAAGGATACTTCCAAAGAAGAGAAAATGATGGGCAGAGGAAATGATGCTGGTGTATGTCTTATTTGCAATTCTAATAACAGCTTTGTGAATTTGAACACGTTAGTAAAGAGCACTTCACTCAAGTGCACATTACCGCAGAACTTGCTAAACATGCCTAAGAATAATGCTACTCCAATCTGGGCAAATTAGATGGATAACATCATTTGCAGCAGTTGTTAATTATGTATCGGCTGCAGTCACAGCATAATTCTGTTAATTGCTTATCACACTAAGGTTAACTTTCTGTCATTTATATTTGTTTAATTCATAATTAGAATAACACACTTGATGTTGTTCACTGACCACTTCAAAAAAAAATATTCATGATGCAAATGTTCAGCAACATAAGACTAGAAGAGATGTCCTGAGTCATCAACTTGGCTGACGTCACTGACCCATATAATACCTTTCATAAATTTCTCTCCATGTCTTAAAACCAGTTAGGTTCCTTGCCTCTTGCCTCTACTACCTAAATGGAGGTTTGTTACAGTGCTGTAACCCTGTCACATTTAGAAGCTTTCCACTTGCCAGCCTCAAATTTATGCCTTTGTTCTTACGGCACCATTGTTTTATTGTCTAAATAATTTTTTCTCCCTAAGATGTTTACCGTGCATGATTTATTTGTAGAATAAACTCCCTCTCACTTTTCACTTCCCTGAGATGGGCAAACCAACTCCTTTTAGTCTCCTTCTGCACGATGTACATTCTTATGCCCTGAACATGGCTGGCAAGCCATTAGTGCTCCTTAATTCCAGCTGTAATGGCAGCTTTTAACCCCCCCTGCCTTGTGCAGGTGGAAGCAGAAATGTCGTTCACTGTTGGGTGAATGACAGATAGCAGGAGGTGTAGATGAGTTCTGCTGGCTCTACAAAATGTGTCCAGAACTACTGGTGGAAGCGACTGGCTGACTTCTTATTCTGACTAAATGAACAGATATGGAAGTATTTTAATTAAAACTGTTTGAGACAGCTAAGTCATAAGTCAATCTTTTCAAACCAAGTCCATCATGGTAACTTAATTTATGTATGCATCTGAAAAATAGAGAATGCTGTAGTAATTTAGCCAGGGGAGGCTAGAAAGGTATTGTGATTCTTAGAGAATAAAAGTTCAACTGAGAATTGAGAAACTGGGAGACACTTGGGGAACTGGCTGAAGAGAAGCTCTGCTGAGAAGAACCAAAGGGTCTTGGTAGACAGCGATCAGAAGATGAGCCAGCCTCCCAGGAGCAGAGGGCCAGCAGGGCTGTATTAGCAGGATCAAGGGAAGTGATTATCCCCGTTTACTCAGCACTTGTTAGATGGCATCTAAAACAGCAGGTTTAAACGCGGAGTAACCACCAACCATCACTCGCAGAGGCAATCAGCTCGGGTGCAGGCACATCCCACAGAGGAGCAGCAGGTCGCGGCATACAGGCGGGTTTCCTGAGCCGGGGAACTCACAGGGGAGCGCAGAGACCCGCCGGCACCTCTCACGAGGGCAGTTGATGAGGCCTGGGTGGGGCCAGGGGTAACGGCGGCCACCCCCCACTCTCACTAAAGTCAGCCCCGACCAGGAGCGCTGCCAACAGGGTGGG